>CP053161.1:10599708-10999250 GCA_014607495.2 Carposina sasakii
AAATATTTATACTATTCAAACCCATTCTAAATATTTTTGAGACTTGCCCGACTTGCCATTAACGGTGTGAATTAGAAATATTATTTCCTAATAGCATGTGAACTGAACCCCAAAACCGTTCAAATTTGTGTCGAAATCAACAATTCACATCGTACTTATTTGTATAATAAAAACCGTTTACGTCCAACAGAGTGCAGACCCACGGGTGGATCCCTTACCAGGATACTCCAATACCTTATAATCATGATTTAAGGTGCCATTTTAATTATTTATGTTCAAAGATACTAAATAATTACAGTATCAAAAACTTTTAATGGCTTAGATGAGACAAATGTTTAATTATCATTTGATACTTTTATAAATTGTTGAGGAATGAATAATTCTGTTTTTATGTCAATTTGTCACAGAATATTATTATTGTTATATTAGAATAAAAATATTGTATGGAATATATTAGCTATATCATAGTTTTTTTCTAAATTCATACATTTTCATAATATTCATTATGAATCCTTAATTTTTTAAAGAAAAAAATAATGTTATTGATATAAGTAATAATAAAGAATGTTATAATGATAAGAAATACGGAAAATCCCCCAACACCAATAAAGAAGCGATAAACTTTGTAATTTTCCAAACATTGAACGTCGAAATACATAAACCCTGGAACAGTCTAAGCCGCGCGCCGTAATGGATATGGTGGAGTTTACGACGTGCTAGCTCTCTAGTCTCGGATAGAGTAATGTTCATAACACTCAACTATGTCAAGAAGCCGAATGAGTTTCCGAGCTCTTGACACGTTTGCACTTTGAGGGTTAGGCACCTGAAAACTTTGGATTTGGCACCTATTTTATTTTCAAGTGAATATGAGCCGTTGTTTGTTTTGTGGCATTTTGAGCGGGTTTGCATTTTGTATAGTAAAGTTTTGTGCTATATAAGTTCGAGATATACTCGTATCTGCAGAGATGTAACTCTTATAACATAGCATGAGCTATAGAATTGGAAATTTATCGTGAGCTTTTTAGCATTTCAATACTATTTTATTGCTTTGATTGGTATTGATTTATCAAATGTAACTTTATCTATAATATTGAAGGTTATATTAATAAATTTAGTTACTAGCGTAGATTTATTTTTGAAGTCAATGTACTTACAACATGAGAATAATTGCAAATCGATTTAACTTCTCTTTGCATCCCGTCGGGGGTCGTCGCGGAGGTAAGTACAAGACACACACAGTGCCAACACAAAGCGTAGGAAATGCTCAATGCACACATTCTGTAGATCAAAGAACGCGCAATCTGTGTGTGAAAAAAATAACGTTTGGTCCCCAAAGGGCGGGCCCGTTTACGCGACCCAATTCACGCGAACGATTCGGACGAGGAAGAAATTGAATTGAAGCCAGACCGAACAACAAATTCAAACGCGTATCGAATTGTTTTACGTTTGACGAATTCGCTTTTAGAAAATTTTAAATTCGCCACAATAGGCTATAATGATGCAGGTTCGTTTCTTTGTCAGCATCAAAATGTTGTAGGACATTCAGGAATGCATGCTACGGACTTCGGCAGGCGAGATCCGACTTTTTAATTTTGCTCGAAACGCGATCGTGTGGCGATAGCGCAGAAATGGCCCGCATTGTTCTAACTACGTTTGTCGCTAAATGATTGGGATGCCAATAAGATATCGGTGTTTGGATTTTTAGAGGAATGTACAGTTTTTATTTCATTAACTTTGTGTTGGAATAAGTCCTGAATGTTTGATGTCTGTAAAGGATTCTTGGTTGACTTTCTTTGGGCATCTAAATATGTATTAAATAAGAAAGGCTTCTTGGTAATGAAAATATTATTTCCAGATAGCCAAACAAATAAGTCATGATTCCTCGCACTCCATTAATCAGCCACATCGCACGGAGAAAATTACCTTCTTACATCAGCTTGGAGCTATCGCACAATTCTAGCTACCATTTGTAAATGTCTTGTTTAGAAAATCACATCTGCTGAACTTTATTAGTACCTTTTGACAAAGGCAACGTAGATGGAGGCGCGTATCAAATTGTGCGATTCATCGCGCTCCTTAGCACAGCTGGTTTGAGCGCAACGAATTATTTTATTTATTGTTCAAAGATCTTATGTTATTTATGAAAATTCTCGGTCTTTTTATACGTTATTTGCCACAGTCCTAGCACAGAAAGTGTGTCACCTTGCCTAGGATTAGTTACGCGTTCCCAGCTGATATGTGGTTCTCAATCATCTAGCCGGAGATTGTAGGTTGGTGTTACTGTTTTCTAAACTTTCGATTCAATTATGTACCTTTATGTGGTGGCCGTAAACAATTTAAACGGTTGAAGCTGTTTAAAATTAAAAGTACCATTATACCAACGTAGTTACGTATTATGTAAATTATTTTAAAGTTGGAAGAAAATAGCTTTTCACTGACGTCTTCTCTTTCAACTTTGCATTATAAAAACTTTTCTAATTTTTAAACACTTAATTTAATCGGAATTAATCAAATAAAGCGTTCGAGAGATACATAAATATAGGGTAGTTATTAAGTAAGCAAAAAATACCAAACGATAATTTGAAGAAATATCTTCTTATTTATTAGCATGACTAATTGCAAAGCAGTTGTTTACGATAGAAATGTAAGCTTCATTTCAAGACAGTATAAATATTACAAAGATACTTTTTTAGACAAACAAGTCATTACATTTATAATTTCAGTAAATTGCTAATAAACTTAACATACCTGCTAAAAATAACAAAATTAATATCCTGACCTTTAGTAAAGAAAGCAAGTATGGTGGAAAACCGAGATTCAGGCTTATTACCTCGCCTCGTTCCGTTACGTTGAACGCGCAAGCTCAAGTTTTTTGCTGCACGGTAGCTGCACCGATTTGATTGCTCGGCTTTTTGCTCGCCTTTTCAAATAAACCGAAGTAATTGTTTGTTTTAAGTCCCGTAGATTGCGTCCGCTGCACGGATTTGTTACAGACGTTTTCGGTGTTAGAAATAGAGACTTCAAAACGGTTGAACGATTCGAACGCAATTCTATCTCCTCGGTGAGTGGTTTTGTTCTGTGTGCTGTTTCGATTTTAAATGTGGAATTAATTCTAAATTTTAAAGCGTCTACTTTTTGCCTGGGAGCAGGTAACAGGAAACGGGTTGTCAGACGATAATCCCACAGGCGTGTGGCTGTGTGTGTGTCATGTAATAATCACTGCGTCGAGCGGCAGCGTGTGGACGTCGCCTGGTTTTTATGCTATTCCATCCAACCAGTGCTTATTAAGTATGGTATTGCTTGCAGGGTTGTAATCTGTCTCGGTTTTCTAGGTACTAACAAGCGAGATAGATGACGGTGTAGTGTGGAAGCAATCATCGAATATGCCGTAATAAGCAAGTATTTTAAGCCTGCACTTGCAACAGCGGTCGTTCATCAAGTCTAGGTATGGCCAGAATGAATCTTTATGATTTAGTTCCCTGGAGCCTTGTATGTAACAGGGATTGCTTTCTCAGGCTTCTGCTAACTGGTTTATTTCCTACACAGCTAAATAAGGAGATGTTATTACATAGAGCTACTTCTTTTGCTTTATTAGATATTTTCATTGATAAATTGTAGTACAGGTCCTGGAAATAAACAACGGTTTAGCTAACCACTTACCTCATAATATCCTATCCTAATATTTATTTCCAAAACAATATCACAAATTAAAGGATCGAGCACACCGGATACGTATGCGTGCACGTAAGCGTAGACGTACACGTACCTCTGAGTTTAATGTATAGAACTGTCACCGCTTGACGTCTATGCTTACGTCTACGCATACGCATCCGGTCTGCCTGCGCCTATACAGTTCTATACATTACAACTCAGAGGTACGTATACGTCTACGCTTACGTGCACGCACACGCATCCGGTGTTTTCGAGCCTTAACGTGTAGGTACTTTTATCATTTTCATTTTTAAATTTAGACAGGAAACAATCCCTAAAAACGAAGTGATTATCAATTTCAACCGCTTACTTATCGGTTTCCACATGACTGGGGATAATCCTTGGCTCTCTGTAACTGAAGGTTGTCAGGTCATCAGCTTACTCTTGGTGGGGGGAGTAATCCAGGATTCACTGTCTCCCCTTGTTATCAGGCACAATATTTGCTTGGGATTTACTGGCTCGACTTCTGTCTCTATACTTTATTCAAGGTTTAGGAAGAGTGTTTGGTCACGTCAAGATCTGTTGTTAAACACCCAAATACTGATATAGGTTATACAGGTTGTTTTATGCTGGGAAATGATGTAAATTTTTTTGTTTTTTTTTTATTACTTGATCGGGCGAAATTTATAGTGTCCAGTGTTTATGCTAGTTTTTTCATAGATAGATATTAATTATTTCTCGTGAAAAAATCATGCTACACGCGTCGATGTGCATTTGTGCAGAAAAACGCAGTCTATTTACTCCATTTTGGACCCTAATATTTTGAAAACCAGACACTTCCCAGGTATGCTTCCATGGAGAAAAATGACCCTGATGATGAGGAGATTCCGTAGTTTTCGGGAATGTTGACGACCAAAAATCATGTATAGTTTAACTTTATTCACGTCATTTTCTAAAATATAAAATTATTTTATTCAAGTATATAAATGCAATCTGCACTTCACGGTGCCATATTAGTTCATAAACAAGGCTATCTATATATAGCACATCTTCGTGATCCGTGCATATTGTAAAAATACGCTGTGAAATTTTCCGGTTTTTCAAAGGAAAGTTTCTTATTTGTCTGGTACTACTAAATGTTATCAAGATCCCTCCATCTGTTTTAATGCAACGTAAAAATGTGACACAGAGAACTTTACTTAAAACTCTGTGTAACTTATATATGGACAAACTCCTAGATGAACAGATAGTGAAAATAATTTTATTCTGGCGCTATTGAACGAGGAAGTGCCCTGTCCAGCCCATCCATAAAATGGGACAAAGTAAAAGTTTCGTTCGTCCAGGTAGATAATAATGGTTATAAACTCATCGGTTATAGAGAAAAAAAGGTTAAAAGACACTTTAAATTGGCCCGAATGTGTTTGCTCTATAATTAAAATAATGATCCTAATTTTTGGTCATTTTCGTTCATTTAATTTTACCTGCTTTTAAGGGATATGGCTAATCGTTTCGGAACTTTTAAAACAAACTTGAGTCGAAACGTGTTGTTGTTTTAGCGATTATGAACGGTTTTAGTGTTTGTATGCGAAGGATATGAGATAAGGATGCTTGGAAATGTTAACCGAAATAATTAGATTTATTGTTGTTTGCCTTTTGTCATGTGCAAATTGTAACACACCTTTGTTTGGGTAATATGACCAAGGATGGAGTAAGAGAATATTTAGATATACAATTACGTTACAAATAAAATTACTACTTCAGGGTACTAATAAGAATATACATCATTACAAGTAAAAATTTGGTAAGTTTACATACCATAGCATCATGCTTAGTTATCTTACAAATTTCTGAGATTTCAAAGTGGAAAATAATAATAGAATAAATTGTTTCAGAAATTAAATCCATTCAAAATATCTTCGGAATGCGAACATAATTATAGCAGATTCATCAATGTAGACACCAAATCTTACAAGGGTAAATTCCCTCGCCTATAATCCTATGAATTCTTAAACGAATTGCCTTCGTCCTTCCAAAAACTTACGATAATGACATAATGACAGCAAAGACGTCAATAAAACGCGACTTCTATCCCCTAGCCCCGGATTAATGTCGATTTAATTAAACCTGTATAATTTTGATCCCGGGCAGGCTCTAGACGTTGAAGAACTAGGAGGAAGAAAACTTTGGATGTGGTTTATTTATGGGATACCCAAATACCAATTTAGAAAAGAAAATGTTTTTGAAGGAGATGTTAAAAACCTTTTAGTGTCTATCTTATAAATAGTAGAAGAAAAATATAATGTAAACATTGACGTAGCTTATTTTGTTTATTAACGCAAATTAAGAGATACCCACTTGGTGCAATTTTAAATATTTCTTACTTTTTTTACTTTTCTTCGACACATCTAAAGTTTGCTTTCTTCCCACATCGGCCACTAGATTGAAGGTTGCGTGGGCACCCTCAAAGAAAGGACTGTGTTGTAGGCGGGCTGGCTTTATCAAATTACAACCTGTGCCGTTTTGTTCGCCGACAAAGGGGCCGATTCTTTGGACTCTTGAGGACGGTGATGCAAGTTAGACGGCGATTAATGGGACGTCCATGCGTGACTTTGTCTAGGTTTTGTCTTAATATATCTAAAGATTGTTTTGAGCGGTGGTATCGCACATTAAACTTAGATTATACTCGTACGATAATTCTGGAGAATTAATACTTTTGTTAGTGTAGTATTATCCAGACTACATCATCATGTAAGCTGTAAGAGTCGACTAAGGAACTCGGGCATTGTCTCAGGCTAGCATAATTATCACTGACAACTTTATATTTGAGATGGTAAAATTCGTAATCCGAGTAATTGACCCGGTAGCTCAGTGGTTAGAGCGCTAGCACGGTATGCAGAGGTTGTGGGTTCGATTCCCACTCGGGTGAGGATTTTTTTCCATTTCTTTATATTTGTCCCCACTAAGCTTAATGTGGCCATGGGATCTCCTTTATA
Organism: Carposina sasakii; assembly: GCA_014607495.2. Lineage (NCBI taxonomy): Eukaryota > Metazoa > Arthropoda > Insecta > Lepidoptera > Carposinidae > Carposina > Carposina sasakii. The sequence continues at coordinate 10,606,353 of CP053161.1, forward strand.
ATCCTTGCCCCATTTCCGGAATGCAGCTATGGGTTTATATGTATGAATGAAATTAGGGCAAGAGAAGCGTTTTTAAGTACATATGTATGTTAATAACATACTTAAATTTATGTAATTTTTTTAGTAACCACGTAGAGCTGTATTTTTAAACATACTTAACTGTATCTTTCTAGCAATAGTCATATAATTTTATTGAAATCAGAAACAGAATTTATATAGAAAAAAACTTGCAAGGCTATTTAAATATAATTAAATCACCACCTTGTGATGACGAATCTTTTTTCCCTAATCTAATTTCACAAGGACCACACAAACTTAATAATGCAAACATCTCTAGAGCTATTAGAAAACAAACAAAAAACGTTCACACTCAATTTCGAATATTATTAAGGAATAAAAAATCTATGAATTTCTTATTAAAACAGAGACCGCCTGCGAAAGTCCTTACCTGTGATATTTACAAAACATCAGGTATAGTATTGCGTTCTTCAAATTTCTTTCTGGCTCTTATGTTATTAGACTAAGGTCCAATTTATAATGTTAGGATGAAATTTGAAATGGTAATATTAATTTGTATTTCATTACAGACTAACGTTTCAACTCATGTTTTCCGTGGAGAATCGCTGGTAAGTGAATAAGCATACACTCAGCAAGACGTTAGGGTAGAAATATAGGAGAGCTAATGTTTACATACTTTTACTAGGTGGCTGAACCCGGAAGTAAATCCCCTTGTCAAAAATTAAGTTTCAACTCTATCGTTTGTTTCCTTAACAAGACAGTTTGAAGGCGTCAATTACAAAGGATAAATTGTGAATAAAATTGAAGTTGTGAGAAGTTAAGAGGTTAGGGATAAGGTGAAAGGTGCTTTTAAATTCATGAAAACTCAGTATGTATTTATTTATAAAAATATTTACATTATTTTATCCATCTACTTTTTTATAGGAATAGTAAAAAATCCCAACCAGTTAAATTAGTTCCATAACAAACTTCAACAACAAAAAAACGTCAACATGAAATATGTTATCACTGTAACACACATTCTAAGTAATAAATTAATTAATGTTCAAGCTATTAGAATCTTTATTTTAAAAGATATAGAAGCTGGTTAAGAAAGAAGTAAAGTAAAGGGGAAAAAATGTGGTTAAGTCTAAAAGTGTTGATGACTGCACAGCACGTGCACTTGAAATTGATTCAGCAGATGCCTCTTAATCTTCGCCCCTGATTAATGGGGCTCTGAGACAATTGGGCATAATTGGATACAAAGACAGTTCGTGTAGGTTAAACTTTGTATAAACATCTAAGAAAAACAGTCTTTAATTCAACTACATCTCAAATGAACTTCTATTTTAACTGTGAGATAATGATAAATCGTCGTTCAAATTCATATAACAACATGAAAATATATTTACTATAGCCCATTGTGCTTATTATGGCAGAACTTCCAACATCCAAAACAAATTTCATGATGAGATGATCAAAGCAACGGTAGTATAAAAGGAAACTATTAACCAAGACCTAATCGCATCAGTACTCACGATACTATTCACCTCACAGAAGACAACCATACAAAAACAATCTACCTACAAATTCACCAAACCAACGTTTAACATAATGGGCAGCTACAACAAAAACCATCAACTTTCATTATGTCTTATCTGACAACCCACATTATACGGTATTAATTAAACACACCGACGAACGGAATTATCATGAGGATAATAGTCACCAATGAGCTCGGAGTAATTATGTAGATGAGGTTGTGCGCGGACGCAGGAGGGGGGCACGGCCGCGGGATGAATCAAGGCCATGGAGATGAAAGCACAGATGCAAAACTCTGTACACATACTTAGAGGTACTGAAGACATATTTGACCAAAAGTAATATCTATGAGGGCTGATTGCTGATTGATCAAAACTCTTTTAGGGTGTGTTCCCAAAGTGATAAATAATTATTATAATTTTAAAGTCTATCAATAAGCTTATATTCTGTTCTACATGATCATTCAATGCCCTTTACTTGAAGCCTCTTCCATCCATAAATAATTATTACAGATGTAATCTGTTCAATTTTTTAAAAGGACCAGTTGAAATTAAGAACGGGTTTAAGCTTTTTTAGGATAGCCTATCTATACCTAACAAAATCTTTGATGCGCGGGCGCAGAAGGCGGGTCAACCGAACGCTTCTCGCGCGCATCGTTCGCGTGCCGCTTGCCACCCAAGCGCTACCGATTTCTGAGCGATACCCCACCACACTGACATTATAATCCTACCAAATTGTTTGAACACACAATGATGGAGCCACTGCTATACTCATTACATTTTCACAAAGTAAGTTTTCGTTTCCAATCACTACATAAATAACGTGGTAGCTCTGTAATGTGTTCGCCTTACAAAATAAACAGATTTCCAAACTGTTTGAGGTATGTCTTAAGTACTGGTAATGGTAGCAAGGATTAATGTTTAAATATTTGTTCATTGCTTCTGGATGTGAGCGTAAGAGACTTTGGGGAAGTCAATTATTGAGATTCATAAAACTTCTTATTTCATATTTGTACAGGTGACTGTTGAGTTTCTCATATATTTATACGATTTTAAAATAATAATGATGTACTTTTCTCATTAATATTTATTTATATTATACTCCATGGCAAAAACAGGTCTATCTCACTTCATTATAATATTTAAGTTTAAATCTAATTTTAGAAAAGCTTTTAGCGGCTTTAAATACACTTAAATTTGTCTTCAGTATCTCCGACAGAAATTTGAGTTCTCTCCGAAAAATCAATAACCAATAACGGCACATGCTTGTACAGCACCTCGGATTTACAGTGTTTAGGACCACCTAAACTACGTGACAAACTTGACTTTATTTGAAACCTGCAATTTCTAACCTTGCCTACTTGTTTTAAAGCGTGCTTCGTTAGCATTTAGGTGATAGTGGATGCCATACTATCTTACATTTATAGCCTTTAGACCACCCTAGCTTGTTTCCAGGTGCGCTAGCCTAGAATGAAGGCATTAAAGTCAATCACCTATTATGATTAAGCGGAATTGCTTACCTAGTCTATGTTTGCAATCAACAAGAACGCCTAGAGGCGCAGCGATCACTTTGTTTTTAGCCCTGGTATGAAAAGTTTGATGCCATAACGATTTGACGGTATTTGCCTTCAACTGATTACTTCTGCTTTGAATTTTAAGATCGTAGATTAGTTTAAGATTAATCGGACAAGTTCTGCTGTAGAAACAGGCGGGTTCTTAGCCAACGTATAGGGAAGCGCTGTGAATGCCTCCAGGGTATGATGATTACTAAGCTGTATGGGGAAGGAAGTTACTGCAGGATAGAAAATAGTAGTATATAAGGTATTAAGATATCTCTATAAAGTATATATTAATACTAAATAGTCCAGAAGAACCAACATATTATGATAAATAAGTAGAGTTTCATGTTTTTGGCCAATACCTAATTTCAAGTACAATAGGTAGCAGTATCAAAGAAAATTATGACAAGATCTTTGTAGTACCTACACAATTAAATGCCAGTCAGAAAAATCAAAATATCATAAACTTTATTGCAACAAATAAGATTAAGTTACGGCTTTTCTGAAAAATTTTGACGTGACATTACATTGCGGGTGGCCATACACTTAGATGTCTTCTGTTTCGCATCAGAAACAACTGACCCTCATCGTTTCCGATTATCGTAACGAGTAATCAAATATCGATAGCCAATAATCGTAACTTAAATCGACATACAATTATTTGGCGGGTGTCTTCTTACCGACCGATAATATTGGCAGACGATGCACACGGTGACCTAGTTACTTATGTAATGAGAATTATCCAGAGCTCAGGGTATTTTTAGATATATTTGTGAGTGCGTCAAAGTCGATCATTAGAATTACTTACAGGGGTTCATATGAATTGATATAATACAAAGAATTAAGAATAAAATCTACATATTAAATGGCCTGCAATGTTCTATTCTAATATCCATAAAAGTTAATTTTTGAAGATTTAAATTTTTAAAAAGAACCACTTATTCTATGTATTCTAAACTATGAATTCTATATACTGTAAAGTATTATTAAAATATAGGCACTTGGTGTAGGCCTTGTTTCAACTTAAATTTTATTAGGTTCTCGTCACCAATGTTTTCAAACGCTCCTAATAGTTCCAATTATAACTTTGAAGAGTTTTATTTCATGCTCTTCCTTCTTTGTTAGTAAGTACTTTATTACCATAATATGCATTTTATGGTAAGAATGCGCAATTTACTTTATAGGTTCAATATTCATAACTTTATATAAAGAAATGCTCACAATGTTTGTTGTTAAAATTATACTATATCTTTTTGTTAATAATTTATTTTTATAAACAAACAATTCAATGCGATAAAGCTTTGATCCCCAAAAAGACTTTGTCGCCATATAGCGGCCGTGGGTACGTACCTAACACCACGCCTAATAAATAATGTAATTTTTATAGACGTTTGTTTTTGCTAGCGTATAAATAGATTTCACCTATATAGTTTTATAAGTTCTTTGCCTAATGTGCCAAATAAGTACCTACTATAAAGACTACATTTAAAACCTATACATTTAAAATACTTTATGCTGAACGACTGATAAATCAACTCACATCCTAAACCGCTGATCGGATGGTGTATTCTTTGTATAAAGTGGGCGATAAATAAGGATTTCACGAAAAAATTGGCAAATTTGAGAATTTCAAAGTTTACGCGGAATTAGTCGTAGGCGTCCACTAGTTATTCTACAAAAAAGTAGTCTGGATTATATAGTTTTCCTTGACACCATTATAAACATTTATAAATATCGTACATTAGTGTTATAGTCTGCCATAGACACCGCTTTACAGCTTATCCTCCGGCGCACAGCACCGTTACAAACGGACCAGCATGTAAAGCATTTTGCTCAAATTGCATAGCTCTGTAACGGATTACAAGTATTGTGAGACGACAGTAGGAAGAAACGGGGGTTAGGACCGCTGTTTATTGACGATGTTTAGCTAGTAGGTAATACTTTTAATAGACCACTTTTATACTATAAACAGTTTTTACATAATAAAATTGTAATAGCACAACATACCTATATTGAAAAAAAGTCTTGTTTTCACATTGTAAATGGCAGATGCAGTACGCTGATAAGTTTAAACATACGCGTTGAACTTTATTCCACTGTAGGGTGATTTTTAGTCGTCAACATTCCCGAAAACTACGGAATCTCCTCATTATCACGATCATTTTTCCCCATGGAAGCTTACCTGGGAAATGTCTGGTACCGAAGATATTAGGGTCCAAAGTTGAGTAAATAGACTGCGTTTTTCTGCATAAATGCACATAGTCGCGCGTAGCAATATTTTTTCACGAGAAATAATTAATATCTTTCTATGAAAAAACTAGCACAAACACTGGACACTATAAATTTCGCCCGATTAATGATTAATTTTTTTTTTAATAATTTACATCGTTTCCCAGCAATTTTTTTTGGCGTAAACTTAATTTATTTGATGTATAGAGCACGTACCCTTCGTTAAGGGAGGCAACGAAAAAAAACCCTGTATAGGTATGCACTTGATACTTGCACCAGCACTTCGAAAGTAATCAAGGTTTAACTACTATACTATATATATATAACGTTTCTAGATACTTAGAAATCTTATTGAATTAATATCGAAAAAGGATTTTAAAACATAATATTTGCTTGGATTGGATAGTTGTCTAACAGAAGAATACCATATCGCGTTGTCGACGCCAATGCCATCTACATACCTAGTTAGTTTGTTATTAAACCATAGCTCGTTAGTTCGATAACAATTTGTTCCTAATGAAACAAGCAGTGAATTATAAATTGACATGAATCGAAAGCCAATCCATTCATTCATTACCTACTCGTTAAGTTAGCCATCCTGTATACCCTGTATACACCCTGTATATTCACACACTACACAACACATTAACCTAGTCCCACATTAAGATCCCTAAGGTCTTGTGTCGTGGGTACTAAGCAACGGTATATAAATACATAGATAAGTATAGAAACATCCATGACTCGGAAACAAACATCGATATTCATCATATCAATGTTTGCACCTACTGGGATTCGAACCCAGGACCTATGGCGTCGCAGGCAGGGTCACTGCCTACTAGACCAATCGGCCGTCTTTATGGATCACGCTTTCAATCCTTAAAATACAGCTTTAGAACTGGACATAGCTTTTCTAAATCTGTGTAGAATCACCCAAGGCTGTGTTTATTTATTATTATATATTATGAATAGATAATTATGAATCATCCGACTAGATATCAATCACGTAAATGTCGCGTCGGTTAAGATGCGTCCACACTTGTAATAGATCGACATGTTACTAAAAGTTTATGTTGTGCAGACACAGTCAATAACCATGAACAATGACAATATGTTACAAGTGTGGATGCATGGCGACGTACTTGACTGCGTGGCATGGCATCGCTGCCGAAGTTGGTAGATGGTAAGCTCCGACCGATATCACGACTTTATCTGTGTCTGACTGTTTCGTCTGTCTTACTTCGCCCCGTGTTATAAATGTAAACATCACATGGACAGGCGGATAATGACGAACTTCCTTTCAAAAAACCAACTTCGATGGATCGGCTCGTAACACGTGACTTTAGATGCGTAACAGTAAACAGAACAGCGTCCTTACCGGACGCGCTGGTAGATCGTAACTCCTCCCGTTTATTCCAGTATTCGCTTCGATCAAAAGTATTCGGTATGAATTTAGTCTTAACTGCTGCTAGTGACAATAATTCGCATAACAAAAGACGTCCACATTATCGATACTGATACGTGTAACTGGGCCTACAGATTTCAATGTTGTAAAATTGTCACTTAACTCGTGCCTCGGAAAGCACGTAAAACCGTTGGTCCTGCGCCTGATCTCTCTCCGGTCGTGTCGGCTTTCAGTCCCATAGGACTATGAGATTAACGGAATAGAGAGTGCATCTGTGTTTGTGCACACACTTGTGCACTATAATATCTCCCGCGTAGGTACGCAGGTGGCCAATCTCCGTAGAGATTGGTCGCCTTGGCCGAAATACGGTCGGAGATCATCATCATCACTGATACGTGTTTATGACACGGTTACGGCATAATGTTCGATTAAACAAGTGTGGACGCACCTTTACAAACGCAAGTTCAATGTCACAAACTTATTAGAAAATGTAGACAAATACCAAAGCTCACATTTTTACATAGTATATTAACATTAGTGCTCCTATTCTCATAGATTGTAGCGACGCTCCATGAAGGCGAGATAAAATTGTGACATAGTATTCAAAGTGGCAGGTTCCTTGATTTTCTCAGAGTTAAATGCATAGATACTGTTACCATTTTGCCCCATTGATAAAATAAATAACGTCGAGTTGATACTACCAGTAAAGTCGTACGTCTGTGCACGTAATATTTATACGAAACCGGAAATAACTGGTTTTACCATTGTTTACCAATACATCTATCTATTATGTCTCTGCAATTAACATGAAAGTTTTTATAAGATAATGTTTTAATCTACATTCTTATTATCTTTTTCTGTATTAATTTTGACAAAATTTTCTGTTATCAATCATAGCGGGTCCAGAGAAGTTTGCAAAGCTTTATTTGTGTCCATCGAATCCTGCCAATGTGCTACTGTTTATTTATACAATAATATAGTAAATCTGCTATCTATAACCTTATCAAGACAATACGTCTGAACAGATCTTGGTGAAACATAGTTCACAGATAGCTTAAGTTCAGCATGGATCCCCATCCCCAATTATATGCCTGGGTTTCGAAGTGCTTTGCTGGCGAATTAATCATAAAGTCTACATGGTCTCATGTAATAAGGTCTACTAACAATAAAACATGATTCGATAGCAATTATTAAAAATAAATATTTAGCGCTGCAGTAAATATTGTACATCGTAATACGAGAGACTTGGAAGGTACAATGGTTCTTTCAGTGCATCAGAAGCACCGACAAGTACTGAATATAGAGTAGGAGCAGACTAAAAACTTTAACCCATATATTAGTACCTAAATAATAATAAAAATAACTAATAATTCAGTTTTCATATGAGTCTAGTATTATTAATCTAAATTTCATATATCACTCTGTTGTTATATCAAAACAATGTATGTATGTATATATATATATATATATATATATATATATATATATATATATATATATATACATACATATATTGTTTTGATATATATATATATATATTTATTTAGTTATATTGTATGTATTTATTTAATTGTTTGTCTATATTATATTGGTTTTTTTTATTATTATTTGGTTGTGTACGTATGATTTCCTTTTTCTTCGCTAATCACTTTATTTTAAATGGTTGGCTGGAAGAAATCTCTGTTAGAGATAAGCTCGCCTTTGTACTTTATCTTCTAAAATATTATCTAATAAAATAGTAAATTAAGAAAATAGTATCTATCTTATGTGTTTTTTCTGTGTACAATAAAGAATTAAGAAACAATTGGTAAGGAAAAAAATATGTAAAAAAATTAAATTACATAATCGCGGATTAAATAAATCTGCGCGACCACATACCAGATACTACAGTTACTACTCTATACCTTGAGAAACTCTACAAGATATTTACCACATTTCGTGCATGCTAACTCCTACACCACAATCGGTATAAGCGCGTCATGTTTGTTTGTAATTAACGACGCATGCTCCTACATTATGAACATTGTTTTCTTGTCCGTGTGTACGATAAATAATGCCCTCTTGTGCGGTATAACGTCATAGTTCAGAACAATTGTGCCTTGTTGGTAAACCCTGAATACCTGAACGATATGGTTACTTTGTGATTCTGTGAACTGCAGTGACGTTTTATTTTAATAAATTTAATTCAATGGGGTTTATATTTGATAAGCGGACGCTAGCAATTTCGTTCGCATACATAGAGAAAACAAAAAGTCGGCCGAAAAAATGTTGTTCCGGCATAAGAAGTAGCTAATTCTATCTCTACAAAATTTCATGTAACAAACAAACTAACAAGCTAACAGCTTGGCACTGATAATAAAATGTGAGACCGCTATGCTGAACGTGGCTGTGGATTTCCTTTATGATCCTGCAGTTCTTCCTTCCCCATTTCGAAAACACAACATTGTGTATATGAATGTAAACTTAGAATTAAGTTAGGATTGGGACTGAATTAAGGAAGTAAATTACATTTAATTTATAACATAAATTCATTTGTTTATATATGAAGTAATAAAACTGAAAATATTTACAAATAGAAGACGGCCTGCAAATCCTCCACCGATGGCAGCGTGCCCAAAAGGCTGGCCGCGTTGCCCGGCTGTATAGCGAGGCTTACGCGTTGGCCAAAATAGGCACGAGCCCTCTGGTAATCTTTTAGAAATGCCCCTGAAGAGGACATGCGCACCGGGACCCCATGGCCTCAAGGAAGTTAAAATTTACAACTTTCCAGTCTTTCCAAACACTTTCCAAAATCTATACAACCTGTATGGCGAATCTATACATATTTTGATAAAATCAGACCTTATAACGCAAGTGTCAATTTTATAGATAAGCTTGGGAGTGATTATATCCGTAGTGCGTAAAACACGTTCAGAAATTCTCAGCTTATAACATGTTACAGTGACCAGCACACGGACCTTGTCATTAGACTATATATATATATATATAAAGCTGGCTGCGCCGGCGCACGGGTAGCTGCATGCAATTAGATAGCACAGACAGGTGAGTGCTCTGAATTCCAACAAAATAAGCCGGTATTATGGGCAAATGTACCGGGAAATAGAAACTGGGTAGGTTTTATATCCGAGGTATTTTGCAAATAAATTCTTTGAAGTTATTCACGTCGTTGGATCTATGAAATATATGCCGTGTTATTACACAAGAATTTAAACATTGTTTAAGCTAAACGTCCCCTAAATTTGGCAGATATGCCATACATTTTGCTGTCAAATGTCATACTTAAATCAAGTCTAAATTTAGGCGCCCTGTTGGAATAACACCGGTGATTATTAGCACTAATTTATAAAAAGGTACTAATTGGATACTAACTTGCGACGCGTATTGAAAGTTGGCCCCTCGGACCTGAAACGGTCACAATTATGGTAAAATCTTTTATAACTTTTTTAATACATTTTAATAGTCATAAAAATTGTATCTTGTTAATTTTAATTGATATAACATCTCTTTGTTTTATTTATTACAATCTTGATGTGTACGTGTACACACCTATGTTCATGTTAATAGTTTAACTGCCTGCAAAATGGCTCAGTAAATAAATCCAAATAATATTTGCAGATCATCCAGCAAAAGGCGGCTAGCGTTTTTAGTTTATCATTTGGTATTTCGAGTATAATATTAAGTATGTATGCTATACTTCTTTGGCACGTTCTAGACTAGAGCCTTAACTAGCTTGTCGCATTGGAGCTTGAGAACTATCATTAGATTAGTCAGTGTTGTTAGAGTACATACATACATATAATCACGCCTTTATCCCTTACGAGGTAGGCAGAGCACTAAGGGCCGATAGAACCACATGGTGCCACTTCTGACCAATTTTGAGGGTAATAGTTGAGATGTACTACAAGTTCGGTTAGTAGTGACAGGTGGTCAGCCCATCGCCTACAAAACACCAAGACCCTTTTGTCCGTCTACTGACTTATACTACAGTATGCCCGGGAAGAGAAGCAGCTGTAATATTTATACGTTTTTTTTTTCACTCCCAGAGCAGCATAGAAGATGTTAGTAATAGAATATGTTATTAGAGTAACGTTGACAAAATCAATTGATTGGGATTGGGAAAGGTAATTAAATATGCTGAAAGTTTTACTTATTCTTTGAACATTTATCTACAATGAGTAATGTGATTGACTCTCTATTTAAATTAATTTAATAATTTAAAATAATCTGACTCTACATATTTTTGAAGATAATTTTACATTAATGACGACTACGACCACGCTTAAATCTACTACCAGCAAGATAGTAGATAGTGATCAATGGTGAAGACCATAAACGATCATTTAAATTAACCTACAATTAAAAATCTTTTTAAGACTTATACTTCCAAGCTCAATCGCGTGTCTAACACACAAAAGCGATATTCAACTCCAATGCTTATCTTATAGCAGGTACCTAAAGCTTGGCGCAGTCTTAATAAATTATTTTCGAAAACAGAAAACCTATATCAAGGAGCACGATGTCTCTAGGCATTTAAACCATGGGCGAGTCCTTTTTTATTTTCTTTTTCATCTTTAATCTTAGTAACGCCGGCGGCAAACCGACCAGTTTGTACCGAGAGAGCAGTCATACGTCATTGGCTTGCTTCAAAATTATTCCCGCATTATATAATAAATCATAGTAGGCCGGTAATTAAGTCAGTCATAACCAGAACCGGAGAGTAAAAAGAGTTCGATATTTTTTCCACATTAAACAGCCGTTCTGGCTGTGGCGCTGGCTCTAAACGATGAATGGTTGCTTTATTTGTGATTATATCGTTATTTAATATATCCGTATGCATGTTTAATGATTGTTAATTTTACTTAGTCTTAAATCAGCCATATTAAGATTTAATTTAATGTATTCCTAGTGCTTAAAAAATATGTACTTGCTGCATTATGTACTTACCTACTCTAGATTAACTTTGGCTGTGTCAAATTTCACGTCCATACATTCATGCAATTTCCTTATATGATACTTACCTAATTTTAGTTTTAAGTGAGTCAGTTAGTTTATGTTAAACTACTATTTGAAACAATCATTAGAAAAGGTCTCCACCCTCTAAGCATGTACTCTTACAAATAAACATTGAGACATTATCTGATTTATTGCCCCTACTTTTTTGTTACTTAATTTTGGTTGTTCTAATTCTCCTTCAAAGCACCGATATGATGAATCTCAGAGAACTGTTAAAGGCAGTTCTCTTTTACGGCAAAAGCAGAATGGTCGAGATACAGTGGACGAATAAAATTTAATATAACCGTTTCAACTATGTGCATGTAGGACAGTGGAGTTCAAGGAAACTATTACCACTTTATGCCAACACTAGTTTACGGAGAATGCCGCTCAGTGCAGTATTAGTAATTGGTTTTATAAAGCTCAAAATTGCTAGGTAGGTATAATTATAAAACTCTAGTATTAGTATTGGGTTTGTTTGAACTATTAATAAGTTTAAATAAGTTGTTTCAAGTAGGTACAATGAATAATTTAATAATATCTGTTTTTTATTATGTAAGTACGTAGAGCTCAAGGTATTTTATGTAGCAATACCTAATGCCAATGATAATTCAAATTAAATATGTAGGTACTTATATGGTAAATTTTACTAAGGTGGCAAAATAGACAGCTAATAAATTTTAATTCCAACATCCCAAATAAAAGTGTGGAAGAAACACGTAAAACGCTCTAATTCCAATAGTTAAACGATATTCACACTACCCGACACGATTTATTTGGCTATAAATCAAAATTCTAATCGGCCTACAGAAGCTGCAATCGCTCTAACGCCTACCGACCCGACTCATCAGCGTAACGTATTTATTGATCGCCTCGCATACTTCTCAAAGGTAATTTGCCTTAATAACTTTAAAAACTCATTACATACAGTTAACAACAAAAAACGGGCCGTTTTTCATGTCTCATGTTTATCCCGGCAACAGTTTCTGTTCGTGACTGTACACTAAAAAGTGTTTTCGGTTCATTACGCGTTATAATTGACGATACGTGTAAGTTGTCTCTTATACCATATTACTCAGTTATTTTTACTGTGGAAAGTGCCGTAAAATTTTATTTGAATGCCTTGAACGATACATACTTTCGGTGCTTATTTTTTATTTGAATCACACGTCGTTTGTTTACCTATTTGTTTTTAAAAATGTTGATTGCTCACTTTACGTTAAGTGATTGTGACGTCTTAGATTTATCAATGCTTGGGATTAGATCAAAGAATATACTTACTCTCTAACGAGAGGATTAGATTATTCTAAAGTAAATATAAACAAAGGTAAGATTAGGTACTTAGGTGGGTAGTAACTTTTTAGTTCGAGTTCTCTGATTTTTAATCATCAATTAATCTTCCACGGGTCTTATTTTCAAACCTATTTTTTTTTATAAATAATAATGATCAATTGGCTACAAATCAGCAAATTTTAACTTACCTTAAACATATGCTAAGTGAAAAAATTGTTACCACTTGGACTCTGCATACAAATGCTACTTAAAATTCTCATCTGCTACTAGTATTTAAACAAAAAGATTTATTAACTAACTACAACCATCGGCTTCTTTAACAGTTTAACAACAGTTTACACATTCCCTTAAACAAAAAAAGGAGAAATGGGTCGGTCGTTTTGAAGTGCGCAAGTTCCAAGGCTGTGCCCGTTCGGGACCCTGAATAAATTAGTTTTCGGAACGGGCCAATAAAAGTTTTAAACAAAAGAATCATAAAAGCGACGACGGTCTAAGTTCAGAAGCTACAAAACTACAGTCAATGCAAGCCATGTTTTAAGACGGAACAATAAGAAATATGGAAGCCATAATAAAGTATTGTAAAGTTGGATATTGGATTTGTTGCACCAATTTTCAAGAAGCCCAGTATAAAGAAATTTGAAGCATGATATTAGTTTGTTTAATGAGTAAAAATATTTTTTTCGGAAGATTAACAATAAAAACCCCCAAATACATTGAGATTTATGCAAGATGTATCATAAAGTATTCTAAACACGGGACTAATTTTAATAAAAGCAAACTGGGAAACAATTTGCTAAGAAAAAAATGCTATAAGTTTTAACGCAATTTGTGGACCTAATATAAATTTACTAATATACGTAAATTCAATTAGGATTACTGACACAAACTGCTGACTTATGGTCAATTTCAATACGTGAGATCAAAAAGAATCCTGGATTCTTTTATTCCTAATTTGAAATTTTGTATGAAAACAATTGACGATTAAATCTGGGATATGCAAAAAATCTCTGAAGAACAGTCATAGAAATTAGCGGTTAAATTACTTTACCTCGAAGGTTTGTAAGGGCCAATAACATTTACACCTACATGATTTACTTAGGGCACACATACTTAGTTACGAGTTTGTCCATAAGCCATTGAAGCTTAAGAGGCAGCTGAACTTTCATGATCTATATTCATATAATAAAAATGTAACGGATCGCTGTCTGTACATGGAAGATATATGAGAAAAAATAAAATATTATATAAATTAACGCAATAGTACCCAAAAGAATGATTTTTTGAATTTTTGTCTGTGCATTTGTGCACGCTAACGTCAGAAACGGCTGAACCAATTTCGATGCAGTTTTCAGAAATATATTGTTACAGGTCCCACTTAACATATAGGCTACTTTTTATTCCGGGAAAATGTTTTTATCCCGGATAATTTCGACATTTTGTTTTTTCTGTAGTCTACGCGGACGGAGTCGCGGGCGTCCACTAGTACCTACTATGTTTAACTAACAACATGATGAAAAATCAATGAAATGAACCAAGTAACCAGTTACTAGACTGTTGCTTCGTATATCCATATATTAGTATGTAAGTCATTTCATTAGAATCTTTTTTGTAGAACGTTACTTCCAGTAGTCTGTATAAACCTAAATAAGTTAAGGTTCACACGATGGATGTAGAGTATTAAAAGTTTCTTAGTAATATTTTCATAACTATTATATTACGTTTCTTATGATTACCCTAAAACAATAAGAAATCCTCATCAATCCCCTGATAACATTCTGAAGTAGTCTGTTTTTATCTATTTATAGGTAGGTATATAGGTACCGAGTAGTCAAAGAACATAGCATTTACAAGTATCGCGTTAATCAAGTCTAGAATCAAACTTGTTCAAGTCACAGCTCAGATGATATCAGTATCTAAATCATAGCCGAGTGAGGTTAGTCACACAGGACATCACGACGCGCTACCGCGCAATAAAGACTCCTGGCCGCTCCGCTCTACCGGTTCTGCATGTGTAATACGCCGACATACAAAAAAAGATTAAAACAGCCCTTGCTTTTTTGTCGCATTAACATCGGCGATGTCTTTTTAGTCCGCATTTTAATACTTTAATTTAATAAGGATAACCATTTGTGTTTAGCAGCTGGAATTAGTTTAGCCGTTTGTTGAAATATTCTTAATTCAGAAATTGTATGTAAATAGTAAATTAGTATATACCTATGTACTATTTTATATTTATAATTGATTTTTTAAACTGCAAGCATCTTGACTTAGATTTAATAAAAATTGACAAAAAATAACAAATATAAACACGATAAAGCAGCTATAGAAATCTGGTACCAAAAAGTTGTCGCAATTCGATATGGAAAAAAGAGAGGCTCCAGCAAAAACTTGCTTTTGTCGTGATCCTCATTATAAAACAGGAGCTTAAGTTACCATTGTCTTGTTGTCAAAACTTGTGAAAAAAGCTTTACGGACTTGCAACAATAGTGTTATAAACTAGAAGGCATTTACAGCGTCCAAAATATTTCTCTGCCCAGTAGCTATACGACTTTTGTCTTTCAATCGCGCTACGTTTATGGCCCATTTCGCTTTATTCTTCCTACGAAGCATTTTTTTGCTCTGTCTTAAATAAGACATAATGTTCTTAGAAACGGAACATTAGAATGGGCCGGGCTTTCTCTTTTTGTAGGGACACGTACGTCAGATTTTATGGTCAATTGTTTTACTTAGCTGTTGACGTGGCAAAACGACAACCATGCCGGCGTCCGCTGGACGTCTGTATTGATTTAGAGGCATATAGAATATGTGTTAAACCGATTGAAAATAAAACGCGTTTTATGCATCGATGGTCCTTTTGTGCCGGATATGATGAGCGCCCGATCATTTAATATGATTCAATAAAAGGTAGCGCTTAAAGCAAATTTAAACGAGTAATATGATTGTAAAATCAACAGTGGGTGTCATGTTTGTTTTAAACGAGATTTTGTACTGGTCACGGATTAATGATTTATATTAAGTAAAATATGTCAGCTGCATCACCTTATCGACTCATGTAGAGTCGACTAAGGAAATCATTTCTCTAAATTCATTGTGTTATTCTTATTCTAATGCTTTTTTGTACACAGTAATGTTAACTTATTGCAGATTATTTTTATCTGGCCCAACGTTTATTTTCCTAAGATAATTTTAGGGTCTTTTTCGCAATTCTGCAGTGCTGCTATTAGTTTCAAATATAAAATATAATATAAAGTAATGGTAATTTCTGTATCCTGTATACATACATACATAGATTTTTGGTCGTCAACGTTCCTGAAAACGACGGAATCTCCTCATCATCACGATAATTTTTCTCCATGGAAGCATGCCTGGGAAGTGTCTAGTTTCCAAAAAATTTGTCCAAAGTCCAAAGTTGAGTAAACAGACTGCGTGTTTTTCTGCATAAATGCACATTGACGCGTGTAGCAAGATTTTTTTATGAGAAGTAAATAATATCTGTCTATGAAAAAACTAGCATAAATACTGGACACTATAAATTTCGCCCGATCAAATAATTTAAAAATAAAAATTTTAAAAAAAATTACATTGTATCCCAGCATTTTTTTTTTGTATAAACTTACTTTATTTGATGTATAGAGTACGTACCCTTCGTGGCAACGAAAAAACACCCTGTATGCAAACTACAGTAATAAAATTTCATGGCGAAATTGGCAGAAAGCGAAACCTGAAACTTCATTGCAGTATCACTGGAATGAGCTTTTACCGCCCATACAAATTCCTTACACCATTCCTAAGACAGAAAACTTTGCATACATTTTTTTATAGGCTAGAATTAACATTAATAATAGAATTAACAGAACTTGCAATCTCAACTATACCCTCAAAATTGGTCAGAGGTGGCACTATGTGGTCCTATCGGCCCTTGGTGCTCTGCCTTCCCCGTAAGGGATAAAGGCTTGATTATATGTATGTATGTATGTAGAATTAACACTCGAGTCACAAGGACCCTTAAGCAGGTACGAGTATGACATTGCCAGGAAATAGACGAGACCAAACTGTTAACCAAAACCGAAAGTACATTTATCGCCTATTAAGCGAAATCTCTTGCTCTATAAACTAGGGAAAGTGTAAATAAATATACGATTGAATGAGTGAAAGTACAATCAAACAAACGACCCTACCGTACCGTGTCCGATTTGAGACGTCTTTATAATGCATGGGTTTAAATTTCAGAAACCGCAAGAGAAAGGTTGATGTAGGTAAGAACTTTTAAATGTCACGAGGGGAATGTGTTTAATTAGCATAATATGTTTGGTACAAATCACAAAACAATTCTAAAACTGATTCACTTCGAATAGATACAAGGTCCACATTAGAGATTGCAACCCGGTATGTTTTTCAACCCGGCCGGGTCCGGTAACATTCGCCGCCAACCCGGCCCGGCCGGGTTGATGTGTTAGGGTGACACTTTTATAGTATTTTATGAATATTTGCTTTAAGTAAATGGAGGGAAAATTCAAGGTAATCAGTCTCAAATTCACGAGTTTTTAATATAGAATTAGTTAGTTTCACTTATGAACAGAATAGTAACATTAGTATTACTAATTAAGTTTAAGCAAGCATTCATCATCATACTCAGCCTATTGCAGTCCACTGCTAGACGTAAGCCAACCCCAGGGCACGCCACTAGATTGCCATGGGGGGTATTTGCCCATAGTCACCACGCTGGGCAGGCATTAGTATTCATTAATTAAGCTTAGGATATAAATGATATCCCACGCGGGTTTCCGTTCCGAATTGGGGCTTCCGTGCCGCAGTTTTCATATATATCTAAAAGGGTAATATTATTCGTTCAGTTTTGCAATCTCTAGTCCACATTAGAAGGAGAAATACCTTTTTATTTAACTTTACCGCGGTGAACGATCAAAATCCATTCTCTGTCACATTTCAAATTCGAATCCCCTTTAATTACACAAACATTATTATCGAAGATGTTCATTAATATCCCAGCAAGCTCCCACAAAGCCTTAGGCCTTAGTTCTTAATGGTGATTTAAATATGGCCCCTAAACGGATCCTTAGACAATCGAGTCGCGACTCGCGGTGTCTTGTTGCTGTTTTACGGCTCGATAATTTATATTGAAGCATTTTAAAATATTATTCGTTCAGTTTTATGTTTATAATAAGTTAGGTAGATAATTTTAAGGTTATTATTATTTATAGGAATACTTGATATTACAGCAAATCTAAAACAAAAGATTGATGACGACACAAAAGTTATGCATATTTTTACAAAAATAATATATTTTTTATTTTCTTTATTAGGAAAACCAACAGCATTTACATTTTATAATAATTACAGGTAAATTTAATTTATAATTAGGCCAAGAATAGGTTTTCACAATATTTCTGTGTTGAAGTGGTACGTTTAGAAACAGGGGCAAAGACAGCTTCCCACCCATACAATGTGGACTTGTTTTTTCAAAGTATAAATATTTCAAAGCATCAAACAATTCGTATGAGTGAGGAACCGCCTCAGCAAAGAGATTAATAACAAAGTAAAATGACTTACTATTCCTTAACTTAAAAATAAAACACTACACCTAGGTCAATTGATTACCTATAAATTTGATGTGATAAGGCAAAACGAATAATATTATTTACCACCAACACATATTACCATCACTGGACGCGACAGCTAGAAAGTATATGCAATTTTGGGATCATGATGAGAATGAGAACCAATGTATACAGGCTGGTATATGGCATTAAAAATACAAAATAAGTATATGAATAGCGATATGATTTTAAATATTATACTTAAATGTCAGAGCACAGTAAAAAAATATCAAATAGTTGGTCTGGTACATGACATTGTTAAATATCAAAATGTAAATATAGCAATATAAACCATACCTAATTATAAAGTTTACTGATATCTCCCACTCCCCCAAGTTAAGTCTAATCGAACCTCAACTAATATAGTTAAACTAGCTAACCGTCAAACTTTGGAATCCCAGTTCGAGTCAATAGTACATAATCCCTATTATAACATAAGCTTTGTTAGTCTAACCGTCGTGCTAATAGAGTATTAAGTATTCACGACAGTTCTCGTTTTGTGAAGCCGACTGTAGTCATGGCGTCCATCAAAGGAGATAAGAGATAGTTTCTCTTATCTCCTTATTTTTATAAGTAAATATCATTATAATTATATTATAAGTAAATATGTATTATACAGTACTAATTTGTGTAATTAATTATGGTACTAACTTTGACACAATAGGTAATATTTACTAGTTACGCTTGAAATAACGTATCTTCTTTCCTAAATCTAGAATAAACTATCGAGAGTTAACTAAACCGTACACGATCCTTCTATCTCTAATTATATGATTTATGGTTTTAGAAAATTGATTTCCCGTATTTACTTCCTAACAACTTCCTAATAATTAGATTTGCATTTGCCAAACTAATATTATTTTAAAATTATTTTTAGTATCTTGCCCATAAGGTTAAAAATTTATATTTTCTTAAATATAAATATACAAGTATAAAATCTTTATCCTTACTGGATTTCACCTTAAAAGATGTTAAGTTTTAATATAGATCCAGTATAGTCAGATCACGCCTGTCGACGGATATGGCGTCCGGTCGTACGTCACCCTGAAGAATAGTAGCTTTATTGACCATCTTCTATCGGTGACTACCGAAATGTATTCCATTAGGATGTGGACTGTTTGCAAATAGAATCAGAGGAACAAATAGGAAGGAATCATGGAATATGCTAGTTTCCACCTAATTGAAATCAACCTATAGATTAAATTCTGCTACTCATTAGATTAAGGTAGAACTGAAATAAATCCTTTGTAATATTTGTATTTCAGGCGTTAATTATATTGATGTTTCTGATTTAGGTATTTGTTCAAATTCCTATCGAAAATGTTTTAATTCGTGTTTTTATAATAGCTGATCTCTATAAAGCTATAATTAAATTATGTACTAAGAAATTTTACTTTAGTCTTTTATTATTTAATTGAAGTGCATATTTGCCTATTTCATGAAATAAATACCATTAAAAATTTAAATGATATGTTCGTTAAAATCAGCAAAATTTTATTATAGTGTGTATAATATATAGACTTTTATATGCCCACTACTCGTCCGGGTTACCTATGGAATTAATTAAATAAGTTTAGTTAATTATGGTCTTATGTTTTGTACCAGAATAGTATCTATTATCTGTGCTAATGTTTAAGTAAACCAAAAATCTCTAATAAAAAATAGTAATAGTAAAATATATAACCTTCAAAAAGTTGCTTTTTAATAAAATTTTAATACTTACATCCTTTTTACCATAACTAAACATACTTACTTATCTTAGTAGGTACCTCTGGGCATTTCATCGATTTCCATGTCATTTCTGCAGTGATCCTCCAATCCACATTGGTCTTTATTTAGTCATTTATGGTTTGTAAGCAAACATAACGCTTACAAGGTTTATATCTACACAATGTGTAACAGAAAGGATTTATTTGTTAGTGTTTTCATATTAATGAATTAATAATATATGAGAAATGCAATGAAAAGATAAAATTTTGCTTTCCATATCTCTTCTGCTACATTCAGTATTATAAATAAGACAGAAACGAAAGTTCAAACTATTTGATATATCTCAAAGGTTCATTTGAATTTCGAATGTAAATACAAACTATTATTTCGATATAAATGATTGTTTTTATTAAATTTATTACACTTAAATAACCACCAATAATTATACACGTACTTGTACTTGTATTTATATGTGAAATAAAAAGTATTTCGATGTTCAGAATGAAAGTCATTTGTATAAATTCTTTATCACTTTATTTTTGATGACAGTGTATAAATAACGCCATGTTACTGATATTAATATAGTTATGATCACTTGATTTTGCTATTTACAATATTTTATATTACATCCTATAGCAGTCTTTAAAATTTTATTACGAATCTATACACAGGATAACGAACAGGCAATAATATTCTCTTACATACATTTGGTATAGCACTTACTTTCTAATAATTACAATATTTACAGCGCGCTAAAACTAACAATGTCTATATATTTACATACATGTGACTGGAAATGGGCCGCGGCCCCTAGACTAGGTAAGCTTGCACGGAATTGCCCGTGTCGACTAAGGTAGGCGGCGGAGGCCACTGGCGGAGCTCTCGTCGCCTGCCGGGAGCCATGCCTTGTTCCAAGGAAGAGTAATCTGAGTCTATGGACGAATAAATGTGGTCTGAGATAGGCCTCCCATCCGGCCCGTAGACAACGCCTTGTGTCTGTCTCAGAGCTGAAGGCGATTGACGCACTTCGCTACTACTATATTCAGGAGGTGCACTGGCCCCCTGTACACCGATCACGGGTGATTTTCCAGGAAAAGGCAATGTACGATTTCCACTATTAGGTACAGACGAATCTAATGTATAAGTATTTATATTCTTCCTATAATTATTACTATTACTACGTGCCTTATGATTCGGGTGGGCGCTATCCGGCATCATGTATCTAAGGCGTTCCCAAAATCTTTTCTGACCTAACCTCAGGCGCGACCCCGTTTTGAGATAAGGGCGGAGGTCAGGATTACACATCGCTTCGGAAACTACCGAGCACTCTTCTATTAAAACTAATTTATACACGCACCCTTTGAGCGCTTCGTGCAGCCCTTGTCGGAATTCAAACCGCGACCATTCTGTCTGCATAAAATTTCTCGTTAGTACGATTATTATTCGTTTCGATGCTTCGGCGGCCTCGATGACAGGGGGAGCACATTGCATGTACGGAGCGCCGTGGTGTGGAATATCTCGGTAATGAAGGCAGAGGTGGTATGACGGATTTCCGCCCTCCAGTTCCGGTGCTAATGACTGTACAACGAATTCCTCATCTTTCGGACTGTAACAGACGTAGGCGTCATATAACTTTTCGCTCTCTTCAAAAGCACCGGCGAATGAAAATACTCTGATACCGCAGTTAGTATAAAGCCATACTCTGAGTGAGTCTCTAAAAAGGAATAGTACGACCAGAGCCAATAAAATTAACATAAAACCGGTGAGAGTCGAGACCATCATGGGAACATAGTTCGACACCAACATGTTGCCGATGACTGAATTATCAGCATAATAATCGCTGCAGGCGGTGCCGTTTAAATTGAGCTCTTTTTTCTGAGGCGGCTTCGCCTCTCCGTTCCAACACCATACGTCCGTTATGTCGATGATTTTTTGCGCATTTTCGGCCAAATATGCAGTTAACTCTTGCAAGTAGCGACATTTACATGACCACAAGTTGTTACCGAGTGACAGGGCTTTCAAGTTGGGGTTATTATTAAATGTCCACACACCGAAATCAACGAGCCTATTGCCATCTAAGCGTAATACTTCTAGAGATCTCAAGGATAAGAATGATATGTTAGCGATATGACTAATCAGATTATTTTGTAGGAATAATTGTTTGAGGTTACTTAGCTGATGAAATTCATAACCTTTCAATTCTTTAAGCTTATTTCCCCCTAGTTGTAAAATTTGCAATGCATTTAAACCAGCAAATGTTCTATTCTGAATACTTTCGACATTACTATTATTTACGTATAGAGATCTCATCTTCTGTCTGCCAATAAAAACATGGTTTTGTAATTCCTTTATGCTGTTTCCATCTAAAAATACCTCTGTAGCATCCATAGGAATTTTATGTGGTATTTCCATTGAAGCTTGGCCGGAACAGTCGACAACGTTTGTATTCCACAATGGGTCGTGGTAACACGTACAGTTTTGAGGACACGTCATTTCACAGTCACATGCATCGTAGTCACAACAATGACAGATAGCAAAACAATGAGTTTCATATTCACACAAAAAGTCCGTAGTCTTAAGATTAGTTAAGGGCACATGAGTTCCACTACGAGTGTTTGTCATTTTACACAATACATTCTCTAAGTCCATCACACGCGGGTACTGGCGCATTGAAGTCATGTTGTTTATTATCGGTAACCACTCCATAGTACAGTCACATTGGAAAGGGTTCCCACCAATATAAAACTCAGGTAAAGTCTTGTTCGCGGGCACTGTTGCTAAACGTAAACTATTCAGTTCTAAATGCACTAGTTCATTTGCGTACATATCCACTCGCGTCAAGTTCTTTTTATCGAAAAACGTATTCACATGTATACTGTTTAAAAAGTTGTTATTGATAAATAAAAGTTCTACACTATTGGGTATTGACATCGGCGAAACATCCACTATACGATTATGGCTAACATCCAATGTTTTAATATGGATTTCATTTTGCAACTTATAATAGTTACCCAAATGTTCAATGAAATTGCCATGAATGTCCAACCACTTTAGATTACTAGGCACAAACGCATAGTCGAACCACACTAAATGATTTTCTGATAAATTCAACCATAAAAGGCTAGCGAGCGTTGAGAAGACGCCATTGATGTCTGACAAAAAATTGCCGTCGAGTCTTATGGCTTCCAGCTGGCCATTGCGACTAAATGTCCCACGCTCGATCGACTGGATTTTATTTTTAGCAATATTAAGTACTTGCAAACTTGTTAGATCCCAGAACATGCCGACACTGAGGTTTCCGATTTGATTATCAATCAGCCGTAATCCAGTAAGTTGGTTGAGGTTCTTGAACGATCCGTTTCTAAAGTCGGTTATTTGATTTTCTCCAAGATCGAGAGTTTTCAAGAACGAGAGCTCCCACAAAGCTTCCGGCACATCCAAAAGCTGATTGGAGCTTAAATCTAGTTCTTTTAGATCTGAGCAATTTTTAAAAGCTTTTCTATTAATATTCACAAGCAAATTGTTATTGAGTGTCAATTTGCTGAGAACAAATAAGCCGTTGAATAGATTTTCGTCAATTGTGTGAAGTCTATTTTCCGCTAAATTCAATGTGTGAAGATTGTATAGCGGCAAAAAGGCATTGTCCTCAATGTAACCAATTGAATTATTCTTTAAATTCAATATTTGTAAAAAGAACAAGTCTTTAAATGTTTTTTCGCCTAATCTTGTTAGTGCATTGTTAGATAAATTCAATATAATCAATCTTATCAAGCCGGAAAAAGTCTCATCATCGATATGGTTGCTTGTTAATTGGTTACTGGAGAGATCCAAGACTATTAACTGTTCCAGTCTGTGGAATATACCATTGGCAAGTTCATAAAGTGAGTTGTCATTTAGGTAGATTTCTCTCAATTCCTTTGCATTAGCAAAAAGCCCGTCAGGTAGAGTATGTAGACGGTTATGTGATATGTTCAGTACTCTCAGTGAGACAAGGCCGTTAAAAGCTTCATATGATATGTCACTAATGTTGTTGTGTTGCAAGTATAAATGTTGCAAACTTCTCAACCTCAACAGCTCAGATTCTTCGGACAAGGATTTAATTTCATTGTAACTAAGGTCTAAGCTGTGCAAACTTGAACCGCAAGTCTGTCCGAATCCAAGTTGTCCAACTGTTCTTATTCTATTTCTAGTCAAATTCAGCGTATTCAAGTTTTCTAGAGAGCAGAACACACCGGAAGGAACAAATTTGATGTTATTTTGAGCGAGATCCAGCGACTGCAATTCCGACAATCCATTGAATGTATTCAGAGATAGGTCCAAGTTCTTAGTAGGACTCCACTCGACATTTTTCGAGCGAATTTTTAGCTTTCTAAGTTTTTTCATGTCTTGAAAAGTATTTTCTGGCACATGGAGCAACTTGCAGTTGCTAATTGTGAGTTCATTGAGGTTCGCAACGGGGTTGAAGTAGTGCGCTCTTAACGAGCTTTCGAATAAGAGAAGATGATTGCACTCTATGCTCAGGCGGGAGGCTTCATATGGCACTGATGCAATGCTGCTTCCATCACTGTCGAGCGTCCGAACTTTGCACGTAACGCCGCCTTCGGTATCTCGGAGACACTTGTCCGATCCGTAGGGCAACACCGACCACCCGACTTGTAGCAGCGCACATAATACTGTTACTATCGCGTACATTATCACAGATTTTTCATTTCACTACAGAACGTCTCATAAACACTCCCCGTGGGTCGATATCACCATTTCCGAAACAAAGTCCGTGGTACACTTGAAGGCTGAAGAAAAACTTGATAACATCACTGTTCACTTCTGTCTTTATTTTCACAATTTATTTAATAGTCCTTATATATTTATGTTAGTTAAGTTTTAACTTAAAAATTGAGATTTTAGTGAGATCAGTTGTGTATTAATTATTTATTGCGTGTAGTATACAGCAGCGTGAATTTCGTCACAACCTCTCTGCGGCGCGGCTGCGTTTCGACTGTCGGATAAAGCGCTCTACTCGTGGAAGTGGCAGTGGGGACGCGCAAGCTTCCCCTCGCCCCGCACCCGCTCTAAGCTCTCTCTCGCGGCTGCTTTTAGGACTCGTAACGCCATCTATTACTGAGTAGCGCGAAATAAAATGGGGTAGTTTACTTGTATTGTTACCAAAGCTCTTTATTGTGCTTGTACTTTTGTTACTGACGAATGTTTCTCTATAAACGATTCTTACATACAAAATGAATGTGACAACTAACGTACCTGATGTTATTTTGAAGTTATAATAAGATTAGAAAGAATCAGATGTTTTTACTGGCTTTGCGCAAAAAAAACACAACAAATTTTCGGAGTAATATTCGAACTGAAACTTCGTTTTTAATTTATTCATTCATTTAATGCACATAAATATCATGCTATTACAAAAAAAATACTTAAACATAGTTTTAGCTAAACATTGCCTAAATTTAAAACATAATCTATATTACAAAACTGCGTCTAAAGTTAGACACTTAAAAATGACATTTCCGTCATACATAAATTCACTTTTAGTATAAACAACATTGCGTTTTACGAGTAACTCATCCGCTACCAAGACAAAGTACTGGGTACCTTAAAATGCGTATTTTTTTATTTTTAAGGCATTGTTACGTAACAAAAGGTAAAGACAACTCATTATTATTTTGTCCGGACGCAAGCAGGTACAGGTAATCCTTATCTAGCACCCTTTCTCCAGAAATCCGGACTGCTCTTACCAAAATATTTACTTTTTTTAAATGACTCATCTTGGGAACCTTTTCAGCCTTATCGTGCTTTTGGCGCATTTTAGGATTACCGAGCTTATGTGCTAAGTCTGTACTGATAAATTCATTCAACTTTTTTGTTATCCTTACTGTCATTATCTTAGTCACACTGTTCTTATTTAAAGCAGGAAGAAAACGTTGAGGTGCCAATAGAAATATTATTTTTAAACGATTATCAGCCATTTAGGGGATTCACATAAAGCTGCAAGATAAATTTCCTGTTAATAGTTTAAGTATTGTTACAGAACTCTACGTAATTCTCTTTCTTAGACCCAAAACTATCTCGGTGATATTACATACTTCCGTCATTAGCATAAGTACGCTCTGTTCGATTTCGAGAAAAACGCGATTAAAGTTTTGGAGCTAAAATCTTTCATAAATCCTTTGCTTGTTATCAGATTTTCATGGTTCATACCTTTACTGAAAGAGGACGTCAGCGCCTATCTTTCACATCTACCAGTTAGGCTTAAAAATATTAATTATTTTGCTTTGATGTTGTTCTCTCGGGCGATTAGCTATCAATTTGTCACTGGTTTTAACATCTAACCCCTGACGATAGGATCTCCTTCAGGACCCTGCAGTTCAGGCTACCCCATTTTTTAACACACCTGTGTATACATGTATGAAGCTTTGACAATAATACTTTAAACACAACATTGTTATGGTTATAATATATAACCAATGTAACTCTATATAAAATAAACATTGGTAAAGCAAACATACATTATCTGAAAGTATGAGAATGGTGTAGTAAATATGAGAGTGTATTACGTTAGATCGTTAGGGGTAAGTTTATAAGGCAGCATTAGAGAATGTATTGTATCTGTTGAACAAACCGGAACCGGAGGTAGGTGAGGGTGGGTACGTCTTATGGGGGGTAGGTTGGGGTGGAACTGGCTTCTCTATCATCGATTTAGTCAGAAAATGTACATTGTGTTTCCTGCACAGCAGATATATTCTTTTATACATCATAATTGAGGTGTTTTAGGCATTTCATCATCATCATCATCATCAGCCTCTTACAGTCCACTGTTGGACGTATGCCTCCCCCAGGGTACGCCACAAGACTGCCTGCCTGGGGGGTATTTGCCCATAGTCACCATCCTGGGTAGGGGGGTTGGTGACCGCAGTTTGTATTTTGGACTATGTTGTCAACACGGCAGACGCTGCAGCCCATCTCGCCTCGTACGATACCCACGGGCAGACAGGGGGTGGTACGAATTCTACTCTGCCGGCACCACGCGGCCAATTTAGGCATTTAGGGAGGATGAATGAATATTCTTTGCTAATGCTGGGCTTCACTAGAATACGTAAGTAGGTCGTCTAAGAGACTCACATGCGTGCACTCAGATGATGAGTTAGCATTTGTAACTATTTTTTAGATCTGGCATCGCTATGCTTATCGTAGCTTTCCTCGGGATCTTGCAGTTCTGTGAACAGATTTTAGGAACAGAGGCTTATTTAATTATATACCTATATAAGTATGCACATTACCGAAAGTAGACTGACGAGGATTATTGTATGAAAAAATGAGAGAAGAGCTAGACCGCGCATAAGAAATATCATCATTAGCTAGTTAGAGAAATTAGTGTTTCAGGATCGTATTAAAAGAAAGAGGGAAAAGAGGCATGAATATGTAAAATATATTAAGAACCATAACGAAATAAGTAATACAAAAAACTTATAGCACATGTTATACCATGTTCAAGTTAATTTTTATGCTTTTTTATTTTGAGGATAGCTTTAAACATGGCGGCCACATAGGATCCACTGCCCTATCCACACTATCGAGCCCACTAACCTCGCCCCCTACGTACCCGAACACGAATCTTATCTGCATTGTGTAGTCTTATTGCGGCCGTATAATGATGTCAACACATTACGGGTGTGTCCTCTTATATGGCTCCTATACTATTAGGGGAGACTATCATGTTTACTGTATTAAGAATATTCAGTTTTCACTTGCAGTTTGTAAGGAATATGATAATGTAGTCCGATTTAACTATAGTATATAACTTGAACGTGGCTTTGGGTCCTCCTCTGTGATAGTACTAAGCCATTTCAGGAACACAGCTGTGTGTTTATGTATGTATGTATAAACTAAGGCAAAACTTGAAGAAGAAAAAAAACATACATTTAGCAGTAAGTCACGTTTAACTATAGCCACATTTTTGCGGGTTAACCTCTCCGGTTTTGTAGCTTAGTATATTTTAATTTTCTTCTTCTGCATCGTAGGTACCTATTTGATTTATTGTGGAGTATCTAATTGAGATTCTCGCCTGCCACAGATAATTTATCATATTTCATCTAAATTCATTTATTCGCTAAAGAAAATTAGTTTCCCGGCGCTTTTTAATATTTTATGGAAAACAAACAAAATTTGCTAACGTCAATCACAGAGAAGATAGCCGGAGTTTTATAAAAAAAGTAAAATCTAATCGAGTTTGTTGATATTTATTTTTGCGAGCTTTATTACTTTGTCAATAATATTGCCATAAGGAATTTTTAAGGAATTATCTAATAATGCACATTACGAGTATTATTTACAGGGACAATTCAGCATTCAATTTCACAATAATAGATTAAATATATAAAAAATATTGAATAATGCTCGCTCAATAAGGAAAAAAATCGTATTACTCAAAAGAATTGTTTTAATAAAAAAATGCTTATTGTCAAATTAATGAGTAATATAATACAGGTAATAAATTTTTGACTAAAAAAATATAAATCAAAAGAAAAAAAAAACATTTTTACTAAGTACACGTATTTATAACAGTAGCGATGTATTAATAATATCAAAATAATTGTACTTTTATTATAAAATACGTAATGAATTAGCACTTAGGTACCGACTGTTCATGCAAATAAACAGCGTTCTAATAAGCCCTTCTAAGTTACAACAAAATAACCTTGGCTCCCCAGATGCAATTAATTTCACGAAACGCAATAACTAGAACGTGTTAATTTAAACAAAACAATACTTCCCCTGTCGAAAACTTTAATTAATCAAGATTAATAGTTACAGTTTAGCACTGGCCCCAGAAAAAGTAATTAGACGAGCAACTCCTGCTTCGCTTTTTTCTCTCCAGAGGGGCACAAAGAGGAAAACAAAAGAAACTCGATTTAGTATACCCTTCAAGGGCCGTAGGGAACGTATTAAATTTGCATTAGATCAAATTGAAATACGTCCGATGACTTGTTTCAGGACGGCTGGCGTAGATTGAACTGTGACGCATGGAATACCAACACCAAAATTTACTAACATTGGAAAGAGGTATATTTCTTGCATTGCCAGTAGCGCCACGTCTTCAGGCTCAAATAAGACTGGTGGCTTCGCACAAGGGAAGACTAATAATGTCGTCAATTCGCATCGGGAAGATCTCCCAGTCACGGCGTGACTATTTGATTAATTGAATCATTTTTTGTGAACCCTCTTGAGGTATTAAGGAGAAATTTGTCAATTTGTATTTTGCTGTGAAAGGTAAGGAAGGGGTATTCAGTAACCCTCATCGGAAATTTCCCTTCCGTCAATAGTAATCTATCTACAAAGAAAAGTGACAGTCATAATATTCTAAAAACTTATGAAATTATACTTAATTAAGCGATACAAGGGTTGCTAGCATTAATAATTGGATCATTAACAGTTTTGTAAATATTTATCGTTTTATGTTTCAATTTTGCCTGTACTGATTCGGGGGCCTCTTTGCTAAACGTAAGGCAGCTCCGGCTATCCTATTTGGGAACACAACTGTGTGAATATTAACGTATGTTATATTTTAAAATTGTTCACGATGGGTAAATAACGACTTTGTGATTACAGTTCTAGACTAAAATCAAATGATAAATTTATACCAAAATTTTTTTAAAAAAACTAAATTTTATCAAAAGAACGTCACGAACGTGGCGACAGTCTAAAGATCCTCAGATTAGTCGAAGTCAGTGAGCAGTTGAACAAGTGAACCCACTTGAACCCCAAACAGTCACGTCGTCAGCACGCGTCTCATTCCACCTCGTTGATATCACCAGGATCTGGACCCCACCTACAGTAATCTTTGTGTTTTATACACACATCAACATATTTCTAGAGCAATACTCACAGTTTTGAAATTAAATATAGAATTTAATTAATAGTAAACGCTCCCATTGAATTGTAATAGTTTAACAGCCTGGGTTTGTTGTATTATTGTCGTCTCACCCAAGTATAGCTTTGTGAACTCCCAAGAAATTGACACTTCTTTTATAATGAGGTAATTTAAGCTATGACTACTATCGCTACATAGGACCTAGAAACATGTGCGTGGCTTGATAATTTGTTCAGAGGAACCTTACTCTTCTTAACTTACATATTACCCATGTGACAGTTTCTCTCTCAGAGGCAGACAAAGAAAAGTGAAGTTAGGCTCAAAGATATAGCAAGATAATACTAGTGCCTTCGAAAATGTGTTCGAAAAGAGATATTATACTTACCTATACTTGCATGATAATATTTCCATTTCTCTTTGCTTATCCAGTAAAGTTATAATTATGTTTCTGTACCATGGTCATGCTATTCTGGCTTCAAAGTCCAATTAAGCTATTAGTTTCCCAAGTGCAAAAACTTTTCAAACTAATTTCTGAGAGCCCTTTAAGCTGTTTCTTATCTAGATACTCTTATTACTAGAAGTCTCTAGTCTAGACGGGTACAAATATTAACTTCTAATGGCGTCAAACGCAAGACTCCTGAAAGGGTTGTTAATTTATCAGATTTTCCAAGTTTAGTGGTATTGCTAACTGTTAGTAGATAATTTACAACTAACATTATGTTATGTGAGAGCACTGCACGGAATGCGAGAGGCCGTGGGTTCGAGTCCCACTCGGGTGAAGAATTTTTTCATTTCTTAAAACATATTTGGTTTGCTGGAAGAAATCTCTTTCAGAGATAAGCTCACCTTTGTACATTTTCTTTTTTAATAGTAGTATTTTATTAATATTGTGTGTGTACAATAAAGAATATAAGAATATATATATTTATAATTATGTTATTAGGTAGTTAGTGGGTACATCTTTCAGAACGTTGTCAACGTATTTATAAACAGGTCAGCGCCCATACAACAAACTGAACTAAGTACAGCAGAAGCGATTTAGCTATAGTACAATGTAGAAATAATCATTAACAGAATATCAGCATTTCAATAGGCGCTGTCCGTTTTAGACTACTAATTCTTTATATGTCTTCAAATATTATTCTATAGCTATTCGTATGGCAGTGCTATCCAAAGAAAGCATACTCGTAGCTTAATCGACTAATCAAGTTCAGACAGAAAATATAATATAATATAATATAATATATTCACACACTACACAACACATTAACCTAGTCCCACACTAAGATCCCTAAGGTCTTGTGTCGTGGGTACTAAGTAATGGTATATAAATACATAGATAAGTATATAAACATCCATGACTCGGAAACAAACATCAATATTCATCATATCAATGATTGCACCTACCGGGATTCGAACCCAGGACCTATGGCGTCGTAGGCAGGGTCACTACCTACTAGACCAATCGGCCGTCATATGGTCGATTCTGACCGTCACACTAAACTTAAAATTAGTCAGGTCTATCTCTCTCCGTTCCAAACGTAAGTGGGTGAGACAATAAAGGGGCAGGTAAGACTTATTTAATGACAGTTAGAATCGACCATAATATCACTTGCATGCATATAATAAAACCTAGCGACACAAGCGTTTTCGAGGCCAAGACTGTCCATACCTCTTATCAGATGTTATGTTATAGTTGCACAAGGGCGCGGCCGGAGTCACGGACACAACATCACGTTTCCGACACGTGCTTTGCTCACGTTCACTGAAAATTGGGGTTATTTATAGAGATAGTTTTTGGCATTATTAAAGTTGCCTTTAAATTATCAAGATCTGGCAAGATATACCTTAAGGGGAGTGAAGATGGAATGTTTTGAATTTAGAGTAAGGGAAAGGGTGATAATGAGAGTTATTTCCAAAGATCACGTTTCTATTTATGCATATTTGTTATGATGGTTGCTTGCGTTACAAGTTTCAACTAAACCTCGATGATTTAAACTGAAATGACAGTGGGCTGGTCATATCTATCGTAGAACCGATGGACGGTGGAGTAAGCGGGTTCATAAATGGAGATATGGCCTCGGCAAGTGTAGCGTTAGAAACCCTCCGACCAGCCGAACCAATGACTTGAAGCAGCTGGTAAATAATTGGATGACAAAAACGGGAGATCTAGCCTGGCTTCTGGCGTGCTCTGGGGAAGACCTATGTCCAGCAGTGGACTGTAATAGACTAATGATGACACCTCTATGCGACGAAATTTAAAAGTAGTCGGTCAAGCTTAGGTACCTATGTTAGATGTATTGGTTACAGGTATAGGTAACTTTACAATGTTATAATTTCGGGTAAACTAGTTAATCTGTTCGGATCGAAAATTTATAAACAAAACTAGCTATTGCACGCGACCTCGTTTGTGTAGACTGCATAATGTAGGTACTTACTCTATGTCCTCCATGCTCCCGACTATACGAGTATTCCAAAAGATTTATTGAGTAAATAAAGCATGAAGACGTAACAAACATATTTACTTTTGCATTTACTCGTATATTATAACGAATTATATTAATGGAGAAGTGTTTTTATAAATTTATCTTAGTCAAGATATTATATAATATAAAATTATTAATAAAGAAATTAATAATAACCGGGATGATGAATAACGTTGCCAATATGTAATTTAGAAAGGAGATGGTAAAATTCGTGGCTTAATGGTTATAGCGGCTCGCACGGTTTGCAGTGGTCGTGGGTTCGATTCCCACTCGGGTAAAGAATTTTTTCCATTTTCTTTATTAATAATGTTATATTTATATTATAGTTAGGGCAGTTGAAGATACATGCCTAAATTAAAGAGAAAACAAAACAAGCGTCCAGTTTACTATTCAGCATAGTCCACCTGCAAGTAAGGTAAACACCAGTTATCTTTAACATGACTTGTCACGTACATCTCATTTCGTTATGACCTTTTCGGCCTATGAAACGGCATAGTACTGTCACGCGGAATGTTAGCCTAATTTGTCGAGTGTAGGCATAAAAAGGTTACTGGCATAATGCCTTGCCGTGTTAGCCTACTGGTAGTAACGTTTTAATGGTAAAGTGAAAACTGTACCCCTTTTTCCCCGACCGCGCTAGAAGGAGAGCCTAAACAGCTTGTAGCATTTGGGCTAGAGAGGCGTCATTAGATTCATCTTGGTCGTGAGAGTGACACTAGGTCAAATTTTTTACGCGGTAGGGTTTTTTTTCTTTAAAGGATATTGCGTAAAATTTCATACAGTTGTAGTTAGTGTAGAGAACAAGTGTACAATTATGTTTTTATTTGACCGATTTAAATCATGAGGCGTCCACTATTTCATCACAAATACTTATCTTACATATCTTAGCCAGATTTCTTTCATTTGGTTGTGAAAATTGTGTAATTTCAAAAATATTTTCCATTTCGACGGCCGACTAGTGTAGTTGGTAGTGGCCCTACCTCCGACGCCATAGGTCCTGGGTTCGAATCCCGGTAGGTGCATACATTGATATGATGAATATTGATGTTTGTTTCCGAGTCATGGATGTTTCTATACTTATCTATCTATTTATATACCATTGCCTAGTTAGTACCCATGATATAAGACCGTAGGGATCTTAGTGTGGGACTAGGTCAATGTGTTGTGAAGTGTGTGAATTTTTCATTATTCATTACCTACTAAGGCTGTAATTAATTTATTTGTGCGATATTCCTAGTCTCAATTATAATAGAGACGGCAATTATGAAGTAATTGAAATTGAATAGATCAAGTTATACCAAACACATTACCTGCAATATAAAACTTTGACATAATTAAATTGCAAATCACGTATTCGTTTTCCAATAAAAATAGACCCTATCATTATTCATGATACAAATAATTATAAATATAAAAACATAACTACTGAAGTGTTAACTTTTCAGTATTAAAATCAGGTCACCGAAGTCAGTTACAGATTAGGATGAATGCTTGACTCTCGTACGTGCCTAAATAATGAAAAACTCGCGAATAGAGTGGATATTGAACTAGTAAATCTGGATTGAACATCGATATGATAAATTGAAAAGAGCTGACTTTTTTATGTGATTACATATACATTAGTATAGACACGGCTGTGTTGAACTGTGTTCTCGAAATGGGGTAGCAAGAGCTGCAGGATCATATCGGAGATACCGCAGCCTTTATCATAGAGGGTACAGATATAAATGATCAGCGACAAGTTGCTAGCTTGTCGTCTGAGATGATGCCCGAGTTCCTTATTCGACCCTACGTCATGCACGGAAGGAGATGCAGCTAATATATTCTGGTGAAGCCCCGCATCAGCAAAGGTAGAGCATGAATCGTTTATGTGAATATTCGGTATTTAATAGTTTATTTACAGAAACGGCTTTATTTATTTTAAGTTAACTTCTATCTATCTATACATATAATAAAATTGTAACTGATCAATGTTTGTGCACGCTAATCTCAGAAACGGCTGAATCGATTTCGATGCAGTTTTCAGGAATATGTTGTGACAGGTCCCACTTAATATATAGGGAAAATGTTTTTATCCCGGATAATATCGACATTTTATTTTTTGCAGTCCACGCGGACAGAGTCGCGGGCGTCCACTAGTGAGTAATAAAATTATTAATTTATATTATATTATTAATTTTGTATTTTTATTGTTATGAGTTAATTTAAGATGGTTATGGTTTTCACGTTATCGCATTGGCTTGATCAGCTGTAATGATAATGTTTTATATGGGTGAATTTTATTTTTTCATAAATAAATAAATTTATACTTAATTTCTTCTAATTGGTAAACAAGATGAATTTTTATGGTTTTAGTTTAAGTGTGAATTAAGTTTAATTACTACACTTTAGAGGTTGAATATAATAAAAAGAATTTATAATATAATTTGCTTGGATATTCATCCAAGACTAAAATAAAAAGTGTTTACACAAATTTTCACAATTTTCATAGAAAAATTCTGAAACTCGACTACTATACAGTCCGTTTTCAGAAAAACCATACAAACGTCGTCAATTTGCTACAAAATAATGTTTATCCTTATTTATCCTAAATTTTATCCTAAACTACAAAAACAAATTCAGCACAAGTCTAAAAATTGCCGTCGCGCTCATGACTTTCGAGTTCAAAACGGAAGGAATTAATCATACAAGAGTAAAACAGGGGGCTGTACTATCGAATCGTCATCTGTTACAACACGTTTTCAAATCTCGCATACGTATATATACATGAAACTTTAAAAGCTGTATATAAAAATGGAAATTTCACGTAGGCAGTAGCGACAGAGCCATCGGTGTTGATGTTTGTATCAAATACGGAATTAAGTCGAGAATGGATCATTAAGCGCCCTTCACCTTACCTACAGCGGCGTTCGTCACTCAAATCTGTCTTTCAACTGACTTTTTTTAGGCTAAAAATATGGAAGTTCATTAGCGGTATGCCTATGTAAGGACATGACTTGATTTTTCAACGGGTGGTGAAATTATGGTGCTATTTATGGACTTTATTTTAGAAAGCTAATGAGACAGGGATATAGGTAAGTACCTACTATACGTAAAAAAAAATCTCAATAATAAAGTGTAAATTCTTACTAGTTAAGTATAGTACTTTAATTAGAATCATGTGTGCATATTATTATAGTAGTACTCGAAGTTGGTAAAAAAAAACCGGCCAAGTGCGAGTCGGACTCGCGCACCGAGGGTTCCGTACAAACCTGCAAGGTTTACAAAGTTCGTTCATTACGACAATCGAGTCATAACTATGGTATTTTTATTGCAAAATGAAATTCATAACATTACAATGGGGAAAGATGGAGGAGCATAAATTTAAGACAAAGATCTCTTTATCGTTTAAGTAATCCTTTATTTTATATTAACACATATCATTTATCTATAATATAACTGAAACACTTATACTAGCCTTGCAGCAGACTTGCGAAAGTTCTTTTATTAAAGTTATTTATTTACTAAGTTTTTTAGTCACTATTTAGAAATCTGGTTCAAAAATATTAATTAAGTATTATTGGAAAAAATTTAATTATAAGTATAACACTTTAAGCAGTTAGGACGCATTTAGATTATACAGCTACATTCACCAAAACATCGGGATTGAATGACGATGAGTGAGGTCGTCTTTGCCGTTTGAAAAATGTTGCCCTCCCCATACATAGTATAATAACTTGCGGTCATTGCTGTAACTACAATTATGTTTACAATCACATTTTTTTTGGTGGTATAACTACTTAAAATTTTAAGCTTTTCGGAATTTTTCTGTTACCTGTGCTGTAAGCTATTGCTTCTTACCAAATTTCGAGATTCTATGTCAACGGGAAGTGGTCTTTAGGTTTTAATTCCCTTGCGTGTAGTTGCGAGTTTCAAAATATGCGGTATCAATGGTTGTACTTTTGCGTTTTTGCGTTGACTTATATATTTTTTTTTTTCACGGGTTAAAGGCAATTAGATCTAAGTATTTGATATGAATTTCAACTTGATAGCTCTACGCGTTCATGAGGAAAAAAGTAATAAGTTTATATTTATTAAAAAATATATATTTTGTAATGTAACTAAAAATTTAAGGTTTTCGGAATTTTTCCTTTATGTGTGCTATAAAACGTTGCTTCATGCCAAATTTCAAGATTCTAGGTCGACTGGAAGTACCCTTTAGGTTTTGATTCCCTTGCGAGTACTTGCGAGTTTCAAAATATGCAGCTTAAATTGCTGTTTCTTTTGATTGCGTTGACATAGAAGTTTGATTTTGCTACAGCTTAAAGGTATTATAGACCTGAGTATTTGGTATGAATTTCAATTTAATACCTCTACGCGTTTATGAGGAAATGGGTAGTAAGTTTAAAATTATTAAAAAAATATATATTATGTGATGTAACTAAAAATTTATGGTTTTCGTAATTTTTCCTTTATCTATGCTATAAGACGTTGCTTCGTACCAAATTTCAAGATTCTGAGTTCACGGGAAGCACCCTGTAGGTTTTGATTCCCTTGCAAGTGTCGAAAATTTGCGGCATAAACGGCTGTATCTTTTGATTGCGTTGGTTTAGAAGTTTGATTTTTTCACAGCTTCAAGGGACAGTAGACCTGAGTAATTGATATAAATTTCAGCTTCATACCTCCACGCGTTCCTGAGAAAAAGGGTCTTGACAGACGGACGGACGGACGGACAGACGGGGTCCGAAAATGTATGTAACGTTTTTAACCCGTGCCCCGTCCGAGCAACGTACACGGCCCGCCCCGGGCATGGCCCGCTCTAATGAGAATCATCCCTAAGACGTTTGTTATAGAAGATCAATGACAAGTTGCTAGCCCATCGTCTATTATCGAGGTATTCTAGCATCAGAAATAATATTATTTTATCTATAACTGCATTTTCAATGCAATAGATACCAGAGTGTTACTATAAGATTGCTATTACCAACACAAGAAATAAATGCATACTAGATTCAGCTATTCAATTAGGACATCTTCCCCAATCTACTTAAGTCCTATTTCATTTGAAGGCAATACCTACCTACTCGACTAACAGTCTCATTCGGATAATAGGAATCCTAAGACCGTGTTATAGGCAAGTTGTACGAACAAATTGGTCAATTTGCCCCCTTTATCGAGCGGTGAACTGACTTGGGAGCTTGAAATTAGATTTTGTAGACGAATATTTCAATTAATGTTAAATACCTAGGAATAAAACCAATTTCAAGACTCCAATCATTATTAGATATCTTATTTACCTGCCTATACAGCATTATAAACAATTATTGCAAATAATTTACGTAAATGTATTATGAAATCATAAGTATCCTACAGTGAGATATTTTTATTTATTTGTATGTATTTAATTTGTATGTATTTTAATTTTGATTCTAAATTTAATTATCAAAAATGGCCGTGGTAAAAACTTCTAAAATTAAAACAAATAAACACTAACGCATCTAACAAGGTTTTATTGAAGTTTGACCCCACATAAATAAGGAGGCCCAATCAAATTTGAGATCGGAACAAGCGAAAAGGGGCAGGACCAATTAAAATTGACACATACAGCCAGCTTCCAGTCCCATGCCTTGTCCGCATCACTCGCGATCTGGGAACGGAACGCAAGGAGGTAGTGGTATAACTGGAGGATATAGTCTACTACTTAAAGCAAATACCTATCGCAACATTGCGGTAGATATCTCTGGGAAACTATGGTTTAGACGGAGATAACTGGCCTATATTTAATATATTTTTTCTTCTCTTCACTTCTTCATCAGAGCGAGCTAGTGGCCATTGAACTGTTCCAATATAGCGATGAGTGCTTCAAGTAGGTAGAGTTTGTACTCCAGTTACACCTAAAAGCTCCTTGACAGAACGTAACGACGACGACGCCTGTTAATCGATACCATTAATTTTACTCGCTCGATGTTTGCTCTGAATGATATAATTTAAAAAAATATTTTAATGAGGTGGCGATGGACCTAAATAATTATGTATTTTTACCTTTTCTAAGGGGTTATTAGGGGCTGATATCAATTCCTGAAAACTAATCCTCGAAAATAAATTATTTCTTTCAGTTTGTGATTATAACATTTATTATAACTACTTAGAGCTATTTTAACAGTCAAAAATATCCTGTGATTGAGAAATTGTAGCCGCCTTAACCTCATATTAAGAAGAAATCTTCAAAAATATTATTTCATATAAAATTATTTAAATAAATATCATAAATACATAATTCACAACGCTTTTATTACGAAATAGCATTTGCAAGATTCATTAATATGACATTTACAATCGTCGTCAGCTACAAACAAACGAAATGTTTTCGCTCAAAGTAATTTTATACAATTTAAATGGTGGCATAATAAAAACGGGGTAGATAAGTGTGAATGCGTCGATGTGTAGGGTGCGTAATTAAAAGAGGCGTTCCTGCGACAGTCGTGAGGTGCATGGTGTCTTATCGTCCGGCTTTTAATTTGAGCCAGGCATGGAACACGCGAGGGCATCACGCGACATGTTGGCCGAATGTTGCAAGTTCTGTTTTCGAAAATTATTTTTTTCATTTCCATATCTTCATTGCTGCCAGTTGAGGTTTTTTATTCGTCGATTTGTTTATACAGCCAGTATTTATTTTTATGGTTATTATTATGTTTGTGTTAAGTCTAAAATACCTTTTGAGATTAGCTTTATTAAGATTAAACTTAATTGCCTGTGCTGATGCGGGGTCACTAAAATACATCAGGTGAATCTCCTTCCGTGCATGTTGGAAGAGTTTCATGAGGAATTTAGAAACGTTCTTTCAGGCGATTAGCTAGCAACTTGTCACTAATATCACAGATATGATAATACTCTAATATCTAACATCTGACCCTTGTATGGTAAACGTAGCTGTAGTAAGTCCTTCGCCATCCTGCAGTTCTGGCTTTCCCATTTTTGGGAAAACAGTCGTGTGTATATGTAACTTACATGTAATAAGTTCATTATAATAATAAATATTCACACACTACACAACACATTAACCTAGTCCCACACCAAGATCCCTAAGGTCTTGTGTCGTGGGTACTAAGCAATTGTATATAAATACATAGATAAGTATAGATACATCCATGACATGATTCGAATCCAGGACCCATGGCTACGCAGGCAGGGTTACTACCTACTACACTACACCAATCGGCCGTTTATTAAGGAATTATTAAGGAGTAAATCCGAAAAGTTTGTCACGATCGAATAGACACAGTTATCAATCGCAGGTTACGAAAGAACACACAAGAGACCCTTTTTATATGTTTTTATAGTGTCGGGACAAAGCAAACTGAGGAAATGAGATTTCACGTCACAGTTTTTTGGAACAAACTTTTGGTTGCGTGTCGGATTGTAAATAATTAGCTCATTGAGGCGCGCCTACCGGGGCAGTATGGCCGCCATTGTTTGTTTATAAGAAATTCGTGAAAAAATAACATCTTCCTCCGCGATATTGTGGATGTAAACTTTTTGCTGGGAGTTTAATCAAGAGTTCAACATCCGAACATCTGCGACGTGGAAACTGACTATCGTGTCAGCTATTCCAGATTTCCAAAACTATAGGTAGAGAATATAGATAGCTACTACAGAATATATAGGTACTTACAGAATTACCACGGGCTCTGTTAAATTGATTTCATAGTAGGCAAATATTGACAATGCTATATAATATACACATGATTGTAACCCCAAAATGGGATAGTTCCAAACTATATCATTCCAAACTATATAAATGACATCCTACAATCACATTTAGTATGGCGAGGTCAAATGTGAATGATCAGCGACAAGATGAGCCTGAGAGAACGCCCCTAAATTCCTTATTCCAAGCTGTCGTTACATTATATTAAATGACCTAAATATACATTCGTTCACATAAGAAAAGTTTATTATAGTTACTACTAATTACCTAATGTTCATAGCAGAAATGGATAGCTCCATAAACATAGGATGAAGACACCCAAGTCGTTTATTGAAGTTTGAGGAACCATATGATACAGGTGACAATTCAGTTTGATTCCACCAATTATAACAAATAACCTGTCATAAATCGGTTCCAAAGCTTATCCCTGTTTCCAAGTTAAAGGACAATTTATTGGTTCAGTGGAACTTGGAAATTTCTAAGTCCGTCATTAATTGGAGATTGGCCACAAGTACTTCCAATACAAGCAAGTTTCGTAATATTTGAGCCCCTATTTGTCGCTTCATTGATTTAGTTGTAAGTTAAATGACGCCGTGTTTAAAGGGGTTTAAGTATCAAATCCCTGAAGTACTTACTGTAAAGGTGGATCGTACAATCTGAATTGAGACATTATAAGATAAGTTTAATAACCTATAATTCAATGGTCGTAAAATGTCCAATACAAAGGACAATATAGGTAGTTTTATGATACCTGCAATGTGTTCAACTTTTATGCCCATTGCAGGGTCTAAGTAAATCCTTCCTACTAATATTATAAACGCGAAAGTTTGTGATTAGGTATGGATGGATGTTTGTTACTCTTTTACGTAAAAACGGCTGGAGTGATTTTAATAAAATATGGTATGGAGTTAGCCGACACCCTGGATTGATACATAGGCTACTTTTTATCCCGGGAAAATATTATTATCCCGGATGATTTCGACATTCTGATTTTTCTGCAGTCCACGCAGATGAATTCGCGGGCATTCACTAGTATTAAATAAAATGCATAAGCATGTTAAAATATATTTACTTAATCTCAAAGTTGTAAGAATCCATAAGTGTATACGATAGTGCATTAGTAATATTTTATAGTATACACGTATTGGACATTGATCGATTTATTGACACTTTCGAAGTATTGCATGCTAAGTACTCGGTTTCTCATCGCGACTGTAGTTTTTCCTATGATCACAATCATTCATGAGTCATCGGATTCGAGGCATCATCGAAAGGTGTAGGGTCTTACGGTGGGCGAAAGTCATAAATATCACAAGTAAAATTAAAAGATAACCTTTTGAAGTTTCCTTATTCTATGACTTACTACAAAGTAACGAGAGAAGAACAATATCGTATCCAAATAATACAACGTTCCCCGATCAAATATCAATCAAGTTCCCCTAGTAGATTATTTAGCTTGGGTAGCATTGTTTACCAAATATATAGTTACTTGGAGCAGGATTATTAGTTTACAAGTGTATCACCCCTTATTATTTACTCTCCTCTCGTGGGACAAAGATATTACTTTCCAACTCTTTCGGAAGTTTACTTTTCTTTGTTGACATCTGCCGTTGGAATATTGGAAAATCTGGAGATTTCATAAACTGCAAGGATATTAATTGCCCAGTCGCGATAAGGCTTTTGCTTGCTATACGAGTAGATAAACTTTTTATAACAGTTACTTTGTACAGGGGGAACTATATTTAAAAAAATAATAATTTTGTGTGAAAACAAACAAAAGAAATAAATGTTTCGTGTATAAATTATTACAGTAATGAGTGAACAAAACTCAAGATAGAATATGTAATTGCTAAAGGTACTTACAGATGCTTATCGTGAAAGGACAAGAGAAAGTATATTTTTAAAGCAGTTTTAGAATTTTGATTCCTATAAAACCCTGTAGGGTAGCTACGTTTAATACCAGTTTACGTTGATATTTCACAAATAGGATATTAAACTTTAGCTAGTATATACTTTATTACTAAATTAAACATTAACGTGAGAGTAGTCTGCCAAACTTTTGGGTCAATGTCCGAAATATGATCTTACTAATGTAATAATTTAATACAAATAATTTTGTATCAAAATGGAACCTTTGTTTTCAGTAATTAACCAATTAAATATGTTACTTCAATTGCAGCAGGATAAAGCGTTAATTTTCGACAATGATTAATTTTAAGCGTTACATTAATATTATATAAAAAATTAATACCCTTTGACGCCTCTAAGAATAATAGGTTCACAGAATAGAAATATAACGTATAGAAGGTGAATTCCAACCAAACGCAAGGCGAAAAAACAGGCATAATATATCGACTTGACGTATGCATGACATAAAATTAATGTTGCCATAAAAATGTTTTTTCCATAGATGTGGGGAAATTGTCGATAAACTTATTATTGATGCTGAGAAATATAATGATTTGCAA
The DNA here is from genome assembly GCA_014607495.2 of Carposina sasakii. Taxonomy (NCBI): domain Eukaryota; kingdom Metazoa; phylum Arthropoda; class Insecta; order Lepidoptera; family Carposinidae; genus Carposina; species Carposina sasakii. The sequence goes on from CP053161.1 coordinate 10,649,212, forward strand.
AATCTTATAGAATTATCGTGAAATTTAAATATAAAATATATTAAAAGGAGATGATAGGCCTTTTATATGTTATTGGCCCAAAAGTGCTGGACAAAAAAATACTATATTCTGTTAAAAATATACTGTCCCTCTGAATAATTTGTCATTATGTTAACAAAGCTGTGGCGCCATTCTCCGTGATTTTATTTCATTCAATAAAGGAAAGGACGATGCCCATTTTTAAGATTTCATTTGAATAGAACATAATGTTGTAGTAACGGTAAACATTATCATTATCATCATCAGCCTATTGCAGTCCACTGCTGGACAAAGGCCTCCCCCGGGGCACGCCACAAGTCTGCCATGGAGGGTATTTGCCCATAGTCACCACGCTGGGCTGGCGAGTTGGTGACCGCAGTTTGTATTTTGGACTATGTTGTCAACACGGGAGGCGCTGCTGCCCACCTCCCGGAAACCCTTAATCGCCTCGTACGATACCCACGGGCAGACATGGGGTGGTACGAATTCTACTCTGCCGGCACCACGCGGACAACGGTAAACATAGTTTTAATTAATTCTGTGAGTGAGAGCTTGTACGTAATTTCACAATTAATCAATCAATCAGAGATAAAATAGGTCCAACTACTAGTTCCGCCACTGTTTAAAGTTCTTAGTATTCTTTTTGTACACATAATTTTTAATCATAGACAGTAAGTTGTAAAAAAAATTAGTACAAAGGCGAGCTTATCTCTAAAAGTTCAGAGAATAATTATCACAAAATGATTTTTAACCTACCATATTTAATTATTTATTTAAATTATTTATATTATTTATTTATCTATGGGAGCTAAATGAACCTGAATCAAAAGGTTATTATAATCATTCTCCTTTTTAAATTTAGTTGTCATAAAATGTCATAATTTCATTATATTTCTTACAACAAGAATACTGTAGGTAAGTATAACCGCCCCCTAATTACGTAAAAGCAAAATAATTGAGAGTGTGTGCGTGCGCGCAACGAGCGCTCAGCGTCCTCCCGCGCCCCGCACCTCACCCCGCGCAAGCACACACTCAATTATCGCGATCGCGCGGCTTCGGCTTTGCTATTGCTTTTACGTAATCAGGGGGCGGGAGTATTCATAGTTGCGATAGGTAGTTACCTCCACTTTTACCTACAATCCGCATATTTAAAAATATGGTAAATTTTCAGACACATGGCAACATATTGCTCTCAATGACAGATAAAAAAATATGAAAATTTTATATTGTATTTATTGTTTTATTAATGAAATTACGTAAAAACATCAAATAATTATCGGTTAAATTAATGTGATGTTGTTTATTTATTTTATTATGTTTTTGAGAATAGTTTTGGCAGGATATCAGCACACATTTCGTCATGGTAAGTCCTTTACGTTGTCATACACTCGTGGCCACTGACCGCTGAGCACTGAATGACAGAGCCGCGATTAGCACCAAACGGTACCCATAAATATTCCTCAAACTGGCCTTCGGGACTACCGTTCTATAAGTTATATTTCTATTGTTCACAGCTTATAAGAAACCTCAAAGCTTTAGTTAATTTAATAGAAGTTGATCACACATCAGCACAGCGTGAAAAGCAATTGCTTGCAGCAGCCAAGCCCCGTAATAGTAGGCAACCGCATGACCCCGCTGTATGAAGCCGTTCACAGACACGAAATGTGTTCTCGAATTTTACAGTAGTGACGTATAGGGAGTATCGATATTCAAACATGAAAAGTAGCAATGTTTAAAATGGACAGTATCGACGTTTAAAAATATAAAGTATCGAAGACGAACATTAACTCAATAGGTATAATGAAGAGTTTATTTTCAAAATCTTCAGTCGGACAGTAAATCTGACTTGTATGTATGTTTATTTAAAACTCTCTAATCACATTGGATTTCAGAAAATGGACAACATAAAATTATCAAGGACAATATCCACTATATCCCGGATACTCCGCGAAACGTATCCAAATATTATATATATGCTTATGTATATTTATACCATTTGGTGCATCAAAACAATAATGCCCTTTTTTGTAAATATACCTATATTCTGGATTAAAGTTTTTTATTCTTTATTATATTATCCACCCAACTGTAGAAATTGAAGTAAATAAATAATGCTCAAAACAATTGCAACTAGAGTACTCGTAATTAGTCGGCTTCAACGCCTCTCCTGATTTTGATATTCCGAAATGTCGATGTCTACCATAATTTCGATATTCCAAAAAGTCGAGATACACCACCCCTACGCTCCAGATTGACGCGTAGTTCGAGCGGTTAGGACGTAATTACTTCGCGAGCAGTTTGTCAGCCAATTAAACACCTTTGCTTTATTAAGAAGCCGCACCGAGGTACCTAAATAGAAGCTTTGTGCATAATCACCAAAACTGGAACTGCCAATCTTATGACACGGAATACTAAAGTGGCGAAAAGTTCACTACGTTGAAGTAAGGAATGACAGTTGTTGCGTTTGCTTAATTGCTTTTACCCCGGCGCCAGACATAGGTTCAAAAATTTATACACTTCTTCGAATATTTTGCAATGCTTTGAAAACACATTTGAACACATACCTGCCAGACATGTTTCGCAAAGACTTTTCTCCACGACTTTGAACGCTTTGATGTGCGCTAAAAAACCGACACCGCATGGCAAAGTGCAAATCTTTGTCCAAACTTTGGACACATATTCAAAGTCTCGTGCCACACATGGTAATCAAAGAAGTGTTCAATCAAGTAAAGCTATGTCTGGCGCCGGCTTTAGGCTAGTTGCTATTTTAATAAGAAACTTGTGATTTGTACTTGATGCATTTAGTTTAGTTTGATCAGCTAAAATAAAGTTATCTTTCAAACAAGTTGGTCTCCTAATTAGATCGATAAAGTTTGATGCAACTATAAGTGAACCTGAAACCCTCGATGTGCAATTCCAATCACGCTAGACCGGTTTTAATATTCAAAAATACATACCTATACCTATACATAAAACTTAAGTTCATTAATGCTAGATAGACAAAATATTGATGCCTTTTCATTTAACCAAACTCATTAGCTATAATACCCTCCTTAAACCCCATTCAGAAAGAAATAATTTCGGCACATAAAGCTCTTTGTCTTATTAGCAAGAATAATGACTATAATCATAAAAAAGGTCTAGAGCAAATACTAGGCAATAATGAGAACAAAATAGCTAGAGCAATATTTCACACTAGGCATTTTTCTTCTTAATAACGATACACAGAACACAAAAGACATAAAGATAGCAGTTAAGTTCGTCCCACGCACTTTTTTCGTCGTAGATATGAAGACACAGCTCTATTCATAGTTGGGTTGAAATAAAGGCGTATGTACGGATTGGAAAGGATTATTGTTTTAGTTTTATCTTAATCTAGCGATATGAGCGACGGTGTGGGGCGAACAGAGATTCTATAGAGTAAATTAATTACATTATCTGCTTGGTTTGATATTGAGGCTATTAAGGCGGTCGGATTATGCCGGTACTGCTTGATGAACGTAATTAGACTAATAATTGGGTATAGGTATAGTAAATTGGCCTTTTAATTTGCTGGTTTATTTTCAAATTAATTTTACAATAAGGAAGTCTGTTTATATTACACATCTTGTCTATATATCGCATAATGGTATCACAGGATAGCCCTTTGATCTTTTAAACACAATATTTTATATTTATTTCATGTTTTGTTGTACCTTTTTTGCATCACCTAAATTTTACTAATATTATTTTAGCAACGCTTATTTCGATTTCATTAGATATTTTACATCTATCGTTCACTATATTGATTAGAAAAAAGCTACAACTCACACACCGTCTCCACTCTTTTCCCTGGCCTTGCATCACTTGAAGACATCGCGGCAACGTCATTAATTATACTCGCCTCTTTGTCCTGACTAGTCCATTGTGACAATATTCGGAACGCGCCTTTCAAACCAACAATAAGGAAGATGGATCAGCTATGGTAAGACAGGTAATGCTCGGATTATTAAGTTGGCCTTCGTCTTCGTGAGGACCGATTTCGGAGGGTTTATAAACTTTTTGACCTTGTCCTTTTTCTATTTACACGAATCCTAGTTCTAATATACATATTATCACATTAATTCATTTAAAATAGGTGTTGTATGTTTGGTTACTCAAAAGATTATCATATTTTATCATTGTGGAAATTATCTTGTGTAAGGCACTGAAATTATTTTAAAAAATTGGTATGAGAAGATCTTGTACTCGTAGGTGATTAAATATTTTTGTTAAGTCAAATCGCAAAGAGTATTACAACCTCTTTTACCTTAATTACGAGTACCATATAATCCACGCAAGTACAAGCGTTTATACGGTCATTTACGATGGGAAAAACGAGGGCAAAATTGAATTTCCACTTAATTTGACGTACAAACAAGCATTTGGGTGCAATCACCAGCTAACATTGAAAGCCTGCAGTGCCACCATTACACCAATACACATATTGTCTCATACGCATACAAATGTAATTAATTAACTTAAAAGTCTGTACAGACGAGCTTCGTACATGATACCAATGTATTTGTCAGACAACTGACAACTTATGATCGCGATCAGCGACAGGGACAGATAGCATAGGTACAAATACATAACAAATTGATATTTAAGTTTGGAAATTAAATACATATATAAAATCACGCCTCTTTCCCGGAGGGGTAGGCAGAGATCACGGATATCAACTTGCTACGGTCCTGAGCCTGACACACCTCTTTCGCTTCATCTACTTTCATGATATTCTTCATGCATAGGAAATTACAAGTACCTATATAGTAAATAACGTAAAACAGAACTTTTTAATATTTTCTCGTCTATCAAATAGTTAGCTCGTCCAATTAAGATGCTGCTACGAAAATATTTATAACTCTAAATACATAGTTAATTTTCATAGAAGATTAGTTGTTATTATGTTGTATGTTTTGATTTAAACTTGATCGATAAAAAAATGCAGATGACTGATATAGAAGTTGGTCTGCACCCAAAGCTCAATGCATACATATAGCAATTGTAGTAGCTAATGAACTGGACAGTTGCAACTCCAATTAATCGTCAAACGTGCCTAGGATTATTAAAAGACCAGGCCTTTTAGACCCCTTAATAGTATCAGCAGTTCAAAACTTGCATATGTGAGCGTAGGTCAGCATCTGCTGGCCACAAAGCTTCGGCGTTGCGTTTATGATAGGAATGGCCTATAGGAATGTCAGTGTATGAAATAAATAAAGGAAATTATGCACCATTTCTGTATGTTAAGGATATTAACTTGCTGATAGGAAACTTTATGGAATGAGAAGTTTTAGGATATACGTGTGCTATTTAAAGGCACATAGACGGAATAATGATAATTCTTATTAGAGCTTCTCACATTTTTTGGTAGTGCGTTTTCACAACACGGTAAAGATGAAGAAACCCTTCGGGCTACCATCATAAGGAATACACAAAAAAAAAATTGGAATAGCAAGAGGAATTTTCTAAGGAAAAGTCAGTTCGGAGTGAAGAAAAGTACTGTAAAACTTTTGAAACCTTGTTTCCCATCCACTTATTTATCGAACAATACACAAAAAACAAGAGTATTCACTTAGTTGTACCACGCACGATGTTACCACTTTTTTCTTTAATTTACAGACTACGAACTAAGATAAAAAGTATTTAAATACGTAAAGAAAAGTGTAAAAATTGTTTACAATCTTTAGTGGTCAATATGGTAAATATAAATGCTGATAATTGTAAAGTCCCTGAAGATACTTTTTAATGCGATCTCATTAAAAACGTTCATTATGTCACGCATATAAACAAATAATTTAACTGCTCACGGTTTCCGTTTCAACTTTACAGCCATTTCTAGTATTTGCGTTGGTTATTTTATGGTGTTTGTTTTGATACGCGATGTTATTAAATTAAAAATGTTATGTTAGGTACTTTTATTTTTATTGTGTAACTTCTTTTTCACGAAAGGCAGGTCACAAAAAGCCTATTGAGTTTTGACTCAGAATATTTTCCTTAAACATGACTGAAAATATTTCTTCATTTGACAGACTTCTCGTGCGTGACCTACCTCGTCTCCTTGTTAGAAAGAAATCAACATACGCTTTATATTAATTTTAGCGTCTTCTGTTGGTACAAATAGTTAATAATTATGATTATTTATTAATTTAAAAGTAAAAACTTTAAAAATTAATGCTTTTAAATTTACGTTTCAAGTTTGTTTGCAAATTAATAATATTAAGTATCTCTTTGTATTGTTCTTAGTGAGTACCTACTTATTTGTATTTTTCTTTGATTTCTAAAGTAAAACAAAGTAATATCATAAACATCTATCTATCATAAACAATAGCTAATAGGACATAGTAATTGGCAACAATTAACAAAGAAATATACCCAACAGTTTTAGTTACAATTATTCGAATAATTACGTTTATTTTCTTTTAGGAATAAAGATAATTTTCTTTATCAATAATTTTATAATATATAATATCGTGACTAAGATAAATTTATAAAAGCACTTCTCCATTAATATAATCCGTTAGGATATGGTTGATCGTTTCATCTTTAAACATTGTGCTGAGGGATTCAGGTTTGTTTGCCGAAATTTGGCTAGTGTATAGCTATCGGGATGAAGAATAACGTTGCCATTTAGAAAAGAGATGGTAAAATTCGTAATCCGAGTAATTGACCCGGTGGCTTAGTGGTTATAGCGGCTGGCACGGTTTGCAGTGGTCGTGGGTTCGATTCCCACTCGGGTGAAGAATTTTTTCCATTTTCTTTATTAATAATTTTAGAATAAAGGTAACTTTATAATATAAATAAATTCTAAAGGGTATCCCTGTAAAGGGTAATCACAATTTAGGATTATAAAAGTACTTTTAGTTGTTATAATATCTTTTTAATTGAACTAGCTGACCCGATTGACGATAAACCAACTGAAATTTTTGTTAAGTTTTCCTATTTTTTAAAATATTCCACTAAACTATATGTATAGGGATAAGAGCATATTATGTCTAAGTGAAGTGGTTTTTTATAGTGTACAATAAGGTATATAGGGATCGTTCCTATATTCGTATTCTTTATTATAAGGTAGCCTTCACAAATGTTATCGCTGGATTATAAAATGTAGTTATGGTTAAATCCAGTGAACCACCTCCACGTAATCTTGGAGTGGGATCTAACACGCAAAGCTCGTGGTCTTAAACATGTGAAGCCGGTAGTTACGCTTTTGTTATTAATAAAGGAAAATGTGTAGAAATTTTCAATAACGTAGTTTCACACCGAAGAAAACACACTAACGTGGATGAGAAACAGAACTGAACTCTAACTAAGGTACAAAGTAATATTTGAATGTAAATAAGCATTAGCTAAGGATTTTATAAGACCTAATAGGCCTTAATTTTTGAAACGAAGAAATTATACACCAAGACAGCAGTATAGTAATTTCAAATCTAGGGCTCTGAAATATCTGTAGAACCACAGCTTTCATTCACGAAACGTCGAATAGAAGTATAAAACAAAATTACAATTTAAACTATGAAACTAAACTATATTTTATTTCATTTTCTAGTCCTAATTTTGGTTCGTTGGTCGGTAGTATTTATTAGTTATAAAGAATATTGTACAAAAATTTATAATTCAGAATAAATAAACAAACTATGTAACTATATTATTATATTATAAAATTATTAATAAAGAAAATGGAAAAATTTCCTCACCCGGGTGGGAATCGAACCCACGACCTCTGCATTCCGCGTGTCAGTGCTCTAACTACTGAGCCACCGGGTCAATTACTCGGATGACGAATTTTACCATCTCTTTTTTAAATTACATATTATATATATTTATATATATTATTATAGTTAAAAATGTACAATATTGAAAATGTTAATTACAGAATTAGTGATATTATGTTAAATTATAATTAACAACTATGACTAGATACTAAAAAATATTTTGAGGCAGTATTACACAGTGTCATATGTATCCGACCGAACTCGCCAACAAGAGAATGTCGAAATGAGCAAAGTGTGATTTTTACCAAAACCATAATTCAGTTATCAGGCTATAAGAAACGCAAACAAAGCGCCTATAAGAGCATTGTGTGCTCTCCTTAAGACATCATTGTGAGTGAGTAAACAGCATTTTTGGCTAAAAGGAGTCTTGGGGTTTCATTGTACACGACGTTACAGTTATCAAGTCCCATGTCAAAGGCGCTAGTGTCATTATAACTAGATAACTTTTCTATTTATTTTACTTCGTTACAAGAATATCTGCAGAAATTCATTATTGGTACATACAGTACGAATCTTTGTGGCTGATGGAGTGTTTGTACACATTATAGCCAGCCATTGTCAGTCGGCTAGAATTAGAGGAGCCCTTTAATCTACTGAAGACAATTTTCTGTGAGATTGTTGTGTTCTCTGTTCCTGTTATTGCGGAAATGTTGGTGTTGTTCAATCGGTTTCGGGTCGTGTAATAGGATGGCCTTTTGAGGATTTCCTTTTCACGTTAAAGGAATCTTATGGTTTGTGATCTGAATAGGAATAATTTGAGGGAATTTCGTATTTATTTTTATGTTTACGCTGTTTGTTTTTTAATTTTTCTATTTTACAATACAATATTAGAATATAATAATATATAATATTATAATAGACCGATAAGTAGAGGAAAAATACTTTTAAACTTAATTTTTTTAAATCTACACAAAAATATGAACGAAAAATTATTACTCTGAAACCAAAGCAAATGAAGCCACAGGCAATAGCTAGTGTCTACTCTATATACATCAAATCTGTATTACATAACATACTATCCAAATGAACTCAGTAACCGTACGTTCCTAAAAGGGATGTGAGCTTAGCCCATTTAATCTCTAGTCACAATTGACAAATTAAGGCCATAACATACTTCTAATCCTTCATTGTATCAAAGGCATTTAGATAATCAAGCTTTGGATGTAGGACGACAAAGGGACAGTGGTACATAGATCAGCAACCCAACTAAATATACGACTGCAATAAGACACTTCCAAATTTTCTTCTTGAGGATCGTTTATCACATAGATAGTAGCGTCATCAAGGATAACATTGTTGGAGTTGTCAAGTAATGTAGTGTAATGACATCGTGACGTGTATCAGAGGAATTTTATAAAGTTTCGAGGCATTATCGTGATTTTAATCAGTGATGCATCAAAGGGCAGCCACACACGACGCCCGTGTCCTTGCCCGCAATTAATCTGACTAAACATCAACGTTTTATTTGACGCTTCTTGTTCTCAGAAGGGTTTGTTATTCTTTACCCTTTCAAGTGTATGTTTCTGGCTAAGAATTTAGTATGAAAGGTTTTCGTGATTCTAAAAGAATCTTAGATTAGTCTGATTATGCATCTCATAATGATACTGTGGGAACAGGAAACGGATTACAAAACAATATTTTTTCAGTCTTCGTCCAAACTTGATCCTGATCAACCTTAATCAAACATGATTTTATTTCATTGGTTAGCATGGTGTTGGTAGAAATAGTTGTACAATTGTAAAACTTATTGCCAATAGGTTCCCGGCGCGATTTGCTGGGAAAGGGAAAATACTTATGGATTTCGACGGGCTTCAAAATTAAGGCGATATTGCCATTTACTGTATGCAACTTATATTGAATCAACTAGTTCTTAATGAGTCAAAGCTCATATTATTAAATTTTACAATAACTAAACTATCTTAATCAAAAACTTAATCTAAACATTATGCACGCCTCCCATTATGTTTCTTGACGCCTCAAACCTACACTATATGACGTGATTTAGAGCGAACATTATTGCTGTAACAATAACAAAGTTTAATAAACATTTCAGAACTTTAATTCTTTTGTGTACCTAAATTCTTCTTAAAATTGCACTTTTACTGATCCAGGTGAAGATATTGTCAGCGAGGATGTTAAAATGTAACAGACAATTGAATGCCGCTGCAAAATAATCGCTAGTCAAAACACGTGCGCGGACAAACGAAGCCCGAAGATTTTTGATAAACTTATAGCGAAGAATAGCTAAGGGTGACACGGAATTGAAATAAGGTTCAGTTGAACAAAAAATGTTTTTCTTTATTTATATTGGTCTTTATATCTTAATCCATTTAAGAAAATATTTTATAAATAATGAACTATTATTGGTACTGCAAGGCGACAAATTTTTCCTCATACTTGTTATTGTTATTTTTTGTTTAATTTATTTCAATTTATGTTTATGTGTACCTATTTTAATTTAGTTGTATAGGTATGCAATGTAAGGCGAAAAAAATATTTTATTATCTCAAACCTACTAATAGACAAATTTTTAACTTAATATGAATAGCAGTTTTTGTGAAAGCTTTGTCTATACTAAACAATTTTTACTCCAATAGACGCTGACACAATAAAATAAATAAAGAAAGTTATTTTACTTTGAAGCCAATTGGATTTCTACACAATATACGGACCACAAATCACAAGACTTTCCCAAACTCCACGTAACTCCAACATTTTCTACCACAAACCAAGTTTATCCGCTTTCGATCTTGGAATCTGTTCGGCACACATTTGTAAGTCTTTGTGGTATTCTTATCGTCCGGATTAATCTATGAATGAATAGCTTGGGGTCCCGACCGCAATTTTTTTTAAACCTGGACCCTTAAATAAACTTCCTTGGGTCTTTGCGTAAGTGAAATTGCTGTTATTGTCGGAAACTTTGTCATTTAGTTTGATGACGCTGCAGTGTTGTCTTGGTTTTTATATTACCTGCACTAATGTGACATAGGTAAGGTAGTGCTTGGATTTTTAATGCTTCTACCGGATTTAAAATATGGACATTTACGTGCTGTCAAAGTAACTCTGCTCGAGTTATAGAATAGCCATAGATTTAATAACAGTTAGTAACTTTAGTATATAAATATGTGATTGAGTTATTGAGACCTGTGAAAACGTAAATGCATCATAGCATGATAACTCTAAGTAAATTCTGAAGTCTAGAACCTATTCTTTACATTTAGGAGATAATTTGGATTATTTCTCAAATTATTAAAGGCATTTGCTAAAATAAACAAGTTCCTAAGACTCGTCGTTGCAAATAAAAGAAACGAAATCCTTTCTACCACTAAATCCAATATTTATTTTTGCGATAAAACTCTAACAACCTCTGCCCACATGTGGCCGATGAAGCCGAGCCAAACATTGAAAACTATTGTTACACCGTTAAAAATACAATGAGCAGTAGATAGAGGCGTGGTATATTTATTGATTGTCGTGATTTTTATAGCTCGCAAAAAATATAAATATAAATTCAGAAGGACATCTGAAGATATTGTAGAAAAACTATAATTTGTGGCTGTGTACGAGTATATCCTTCCAATTGTAATGGAGTACGTTGACAAAATTAAAGTATAGAGTTACAAGTAAAATATCGTGTGACCGCGTGTTCTTATTTAGTAGCTAGTGGACGCCCGCGACTCTGTCCGCGTGGACTACAGAAAAAACAAAATGTCGAAATTATCCGGGAAAAAAATATTTCCCCGGGATAAAAAATAGCCTATATGTTAAGTGGGATCTGTCACAATATATTTCTGAAAACTGCATCGAAATCGTTTCATCCGTTTCTGAGATTAGCGTGAACAAACGCACAGACAAACCGACAAACAGACAAACTAACAAAAATTCGAAAATCATCGTTTTGGGTCCTATTGCGTTGATAAAGGTCTCCTATAATATTTTTTCTCATATATCTTCCATGTACAGACAGCGATCCGTTACATTTTTATTATATGTATAGATTTTCTTACTGTTTGTAAAGTATGAGATATACATACATACATATATAATAATCACGCCTCTTTCCCGGAGGGGTAGGCAGAGATCACGGATCTCCATTTGCTACGATCCTGACACACCTCATGCACGCTCGTCGGTTTAGAGTACTCTTGACCTGACCTTTATTTAGAATTTCACCAATTTGATGAGATATATTTCTTATAATTTAATGAATATTGACTATTTGACTCTTGAATACTATTTAGTATTCACTAGTGCTAGAAAATTTGTCAAAACAATTAAGTATACAATAACAATAATTTTGTACAGAACAAAAATATCAGTTTGTATAGGTATAGTAATGTTTCCAGTTAGAAATATAGTCCTAATTAACTAGACAGCGTCTTCTATTCATCGTACATTATATAAGAAACCGTAGTATGCTATGCAGTTCCATTCAAACAATATGTCATGGAGGCAGAGCTATCAATAATGGTCTCTTAGTCTATCATATTAATAGACTAGGGGTTTGTATAATAATGGTTATTTGCAATGCTTTTGTCAATGGGGGCCTCAATAGCAGTGAGGTGGGCACGTCATTATACTGACAGACACGGGGTTGCTAGTGATGTGCATTAACATCGTATCTGCCATTTGTTATCGATATTTTTATTCTTATTTTTTACATTTTCACTTTTGTAATTTCTATTTAATACTCATTATTTAAAGTAATTATCAAAGATTTGAATGCAATATATTATTGTTAAACATGTGCACTTAACTATATTATACACCTGTAACATACCATGTTTAATGCAAATAAAGACTATTACATTACATTTTAACAAAAATCAGTTATTGTTATGAACACGCATTAAAAAATGCATATTTGAAAAATATTTTTATGATATTCCTCATAAACATGATCTCTACTTCTATTTCTGAGCTGTTTTTCTAGCAGATCTGAGTTTGGCGACAGATAGCTATGCTGTAACCATTATGTTAATTGTGTCCAAAGTGTAAATTATTCCTTTTCCCATATAATTAGAATTTATCTTTTAATTGTTAATAGTACTAAATCACCATAATTCTGATAAATCGATATCAATTCCCAACATAGCCCATCACTAAATTGTTCCTTTATTTTCCCACATTTTTTGCGCAACCCGAAGGATTTACGCACATTGTGCGCGTACGCCGCACATCGCAACCGTCAATTTTTACTGACATATTTGATGGGATTCCACGGTTTATTATAAAACTTTATTATAAAAGCAAACATAGTACTCGTATTCTCAATGTTATTTGCTTACAATCGTTCTACGTTATTTTCTTTGTACTCGATAAGCCGATGACCACAATATTTAGTAGGTAAATAACATATATAAACTCAGGTAGTAGGCAATGTCTCAGAAAATTTTTAGCTATAATTATCATCTAAATAAAATTTTAAAATTTATTATTATAGTTTGAAGGTAGCATAGCTGCCTTAAATTCAGACTTTTCGATTTAAAACTCGTCCTTTATGTAAAATACGGAATGAAGTTATGTCGTCATTATTATATACGGGTTGAAGTTAAATTGATGCATGTATAGAGGTATAGAGATATAGCGATAACACTAACTTTTTACGGAACCTTAGATTTAGCCAAAGATGTTAATTGTCTTTGATTTACGGGCGAATTTTCCCAACGTCAGCGCTCTCTTTCTCTAAAACTTGTTCATGATAGAGACATCATCAACTTTATTCTTCTGATAGGCTATCTGACGTTTGGAAAATTCGGCCCTAAGCCGCATTTTATTTTATCTAATGAAACTTCGATCACGCTTATCCATTAAAAATTACTCTTATGCCAATATAATAGGTACGACTGTCAGGCTGCAACCCCAGTTACAAAAAAAAAACAAGTACCTCATTAGGTACATATGTAATATCTCTAAAATATCTTCAAAGTACTACCTACATAACTACGTACCTATCTACTACGGTAGGTACAGTTGGGTCATATTGATCCGATTTCCAAGGAGGTTTTAACTTGCAACCTTGTTACACAGGTTATTTTGTTGCGAAGGCTGTGTGCTCTTGCCTAAAATAATGCGGCAAACTTGACATAGATGGCGCTGTGAGACTTTTTTAAATTAATTACCACTTTTAAAATCAAGTAAGTATATCACTTATATGATACGTCAGTATCATACTCTTATAATTATCTACAGCTCTATTTAATATTAAGAAGAAAAATATTTTAACACGTGATTCTAAAATTATGTGGGTAAGAAGACTAATAAAAGGTAAATAATCTATACTAATACTAATACTAATATATAATATTATAAAGCTGAAGAGTTTGTTTGTTTGTTTGTTTGTTTGTTTGTTTGAACGCGCTAATCTCAGGAACTACTGGTCTGATTTGAAAAATTCTTTCAGTGTAAGATAGCCCGTTTATCGAGGAAGTCTATAGGGTATATAGCAATCCGCCCCGGCTTCGCACGGGTGCAATGCCCCCTTTCGCGGACGAAGTCGTGGGCGACCGCTAGTATAATATAATATGTAATCTTTAAGTAAACAAAGTTAAAATAAGTTTTCCGAAAAGCCAAATCGGATTTATAATATGTTAGGCAACATTGACTTAGACATTTCTCTGAAGTTAAGTAGAGATAATTTTTTTAGAAAGCTAAGGCCGCACTACGGCAAAACCGCTTCGGTTTTTAACCGCCTGACTTTGTGACTAAAGGAAACCAATGGAAAGGACCGCACTAACGGTTTTTTCCCGCGACTGATTTTAAAACTGCGTTTTGTTACATAACTAGCGGGTAAAAAATTCGCCAAAATTTGTTGTCAATAAAACTTATATTCGCGGTTTTTAACCGTAGTGTGTGCATCTCGAGCGGTTTTGTGGCTACGCGGTTAACCGCCTGCGGGAAAAAACCGTAGTGCGGCCTGGCACTAATACCTAATTAAATGTAAAAACTCAATTTTAATCAGCTAGAATTTTCTCATGGGCTGGACTGTATAAGTCTTTAAATATAATGAAAAAGTTTTAGAACGTAGTAACTAAGCAGAGGGTACAATATTGCAACTTTTATGTTAACTTTAAAACCCGCTCTATAAGAAACGATATTAAATTGTTCGAAAAGCATAATCGTAAAGCTTTCCGCGCAAATGGAGCGCTTTACCAGGACGTGAAAATGAATGGAGTCGGTAAAAGTAGTTTTTCATAGGCTCATTGCAGGTTTATTTTTCTAGATGAATTTTTCCAATATCTATATACATCGAATAAAAATATAACAGGTCGCAGTCTGTACATGGAAGATATATCAGAAAAAATATTATAGGAGACCTTTATCAACGCATTAGTACCCAAAACAATTATTTTTAAAATTTTTGTCTGTTTGTCGGTTTGGCTGTTTGTCTGTGCGTTTGTGCACGGTAATCTCAGGAATGCTGAAGCGATTTAGATGCAGTTTTCACGAATATATTGTGACAGGTCCCACTTAACATATAGGCTACTTTTTATTCCCGGAAAATGTTTTTATTCCGGATAATTTCGACATTTTGTTTTTTCTGTAGTCCATGCGGACGAAGTCGCGGGCGCCCACAAGTTTATAATATTCACCCGGTTCATAGTGGTAATAATTTTATAGATTATCTAGTATAGAAAGTTAACCTATAGAAAAAAAATATTTTATCTTTTTAACCTACTGCTATTCGAAGGTTAACAATATAATTATGTTGCTTGTGTAACAAACTCAACGAAGAAACCTTTGATGTATATATTCTAATTTGATTAATTACTTTTATGTAGTATAATCCTACAGCTGCTTCTCTTCCCGGGCATACTGTACAAGTTAGGGACAAGAGGGACTTGGTGTTTTATAGGCGATGGGCTGACCAACTGTCTAACCGAAATTGTAGGTACATCTCAACTGTACCCTCAAAATTGGTCAGAAGTGGCACCATGTGGTTCTATCGGACCTTGGTGCTCTGCCTACCCCGTGAGGGGATAAAGGCGTGATTATATGTATTTTATCCTCCATCTGCTACCTAACAGGTACATTTTTTATGTCTCGTGATAATAAACCTAATACGTAGATACGATATTCCAGTATGGCACTCGTTGGTCATGCTAGGTTATATAGCAGTGATTTGTTTTATTCCAATTCAAAATTCATTATCCTAGCTATTGTTTGGTATTAAAAACTTCCTTATCCTAGTTCTTCTACTATGAACTTACACCATAAGATATTTTTAGTATAAAACTCTCTACACCTTCCCGACGCTGTAGGTGGGTCTTACGCTAAAGGTGCATAGATATTTGACGCCTCATTTCACAAGGCCCACCTTCGCCTATTCCTAGCAAAATGTACCTATATTTTTAATTATTTATAAGGGCTACTTTAAATATGTTTGGACAAAATATTTCCAATGAAAATCCTATCATATTAACAATGCATGTTCATTTAACGGCTCTCGTTGAAATACTACATTTACTTATAAAAGGACACATACTACTTTTTGTTCTAAATAAAAAATACCCGTTTCAATAGATTACTTAGGTAATCCAATATTTGAATTATTTAGGTAGTCCGCTGTCGCTAAACGTAGCTATAGGATCTCCCTACACTATTTTGGGAAAACAGCCTAGAGTATATATCTAAATATGTATGTCTATATAGTCTAGTGTTTTGCACAACATTTACAGCAGTATTATCATATCTGTGATTTACAGAGAGTAGCTAGTTGCTTACAGAAGCTCAATCGTAATAGCACATTTTAATTAAGAATTCTCTAACTCTAAAAGTTAAAGATAACCTTAAACGTATTCCCGAACAAATTCCCAGAGAATCTGATAAAACACACTCCGATCCATTTTGCGGAAACTTTCTCCTTTATCTTTGAAACGCCCGTGGATAGGAACACGCCTAAATTTGTATATATTTTATCAAAGAAAGTTCGGCCAATTCTATTTGGATTCAATCTTTAGGAAAATCCAGAAACGGGTTAAATTAGGGATGTATTTTTTCGGGTGTTTTCTTTATTTTGGTACGTGAACGATTTCTAATTATAGGTAGTAACTTGCTTAGTAAGATTTTGTGAAACGATAGTCTGCCAATACAAAATTAAAAAGAGTTTAGTTAGGTTAATTTTAAATTTTGAATCAGTTTTATACATAGTACATGTATACAACTTAAATATATGTAAGGTAGCTCGGATGCATCTGAGATACAAGATATTGGAAGCATAAAGCTCTTTTAAGGTTTTATCTAAAATGGTATAAAATAGAACCCTCTGTGTGTATGTCAGCATATACTAGTAAAAGTAAAGTAATTTTTTGTTAAAATTCTCTCCACGCCCTATTTCAATCTTGTAGTAGCAAATTGGCAATTTGTAATGTCTGTAGTGGCAAACCATTGCAAAGTCAAAGAGAATAATTAGTTTCATCCAAGGTGAAAATTATATTAATTATTATTATTGCCTGTTTACCCTTCATTACCCTATACACCTTCCAAATGATTATGTTGTTCCGTCCATCTCATATAGATGCATTCAGCTGAAACACAATGGCTTGAGACTTGTGCACATATTTACTTGTTCTGTGCAAATTCCGATCGGAATAGCTGCGAATGAGTCTAGGGCTGGCTAATATTGATCGAATTCATAAATCAGTATGAGATAAACACCAAAAAATATGGAAAACGTGCTTTTGTAACATACTTTATTAATACAAGACTTGATAACAAAGAAACTATTAAGCAAATAAAGTGCGACATGCTCGTATAAAATTCAACATATTTTACAAAGTTTGATTGTGTACTATTTTTTCAATCTTGTCGGAAAATAATAATTATTATAGGGGGTATATATTTAATATAATAGTATAAAACTTGTTAGGGTAAACTTCACTAAAGTGTGTGTGTAGTTGTAAACACAATTAGGTACTTGGAGAGATTTTGAAGATCGGCTGCGCTAGGGACTGGTCAATCGAAATCGAATTCCAATATGGAATGACATGCCTAATTATGCTGTCTGCGTTGTCGCGTTTACTAACATGGCATAGGTATATTTTACAGAAATAGGAGGTCCACGAGAAGTCCAACTAGGATCCTCTATATTATGAGCGCTAGTGTCTCAACCCCAAATGGCGGCAGCGTGACTAAAAATAAGTAGCCCCTTTCAAGGCTGAAAAATTTAGTCCATTCCCATTCGTCGGCTGTCGGGTCTGGATTTGAAAAGACGTTCTTACAGAAGAACATTTTATATGAAGCTTTCACACTTGCCGTGACTGATTTTTATGTAAAATTTATAATGTGAGAAGGGGCTCTTACCTACGCCGCTTACAGGATTCTGCATGGAAGTTTCTGGAAGCTAGTACACCATTTTAGCTAGAGAGGAACTATTTGGTGAAACGCACACCAAATAGTTCCTTATCGGTGTTACTGCATACAAAAAATGTTAGTTCCGAAAACAGGTATAGCAGTTATTCTACGAAACGGACTCAAGTTCATGTTCGTTCCAAAAAGAATTTGGCGTATATTTTTACTTACTCGCCTTCCCATGAGAGCTGTCAATCCTCTTATTAACTTCGACCAGTCCATTTTTTGCTCTTAGCTTTCAACCTTTTAACTTTATATTTAGCATCAAACCAAGTTATTCTTTTGCTACTTTATTTGCTGCCGCGTAAAGGGTAACGCTAACAGGGCATTACATGCGTTTTTAATAGTGAATTGTGCATATTGTAGACACATACGTACTTGCAGGTAAACAATCATGGACATTACCATAAATTATTCTTGTTTTCTATGCTTTTCAAAATTTCTTTACACTTTCTTTTTTATTCAATATTAGTGATGACATCCTCTTATTTTGTACCTTTTGTTTCACCTCTCACAATTCCAAAATACATACAGGTGTTTTTTTGTGGCCACCTTTAACGAAGGGTACGTATTCTATACATGAAATAAAGTAAGTTTATGCCAAAAAAAAATGCTGGGAAATTTTTTTTTTTGTTTTTTTTTTTATTACTTGGTCGGGCGAAATTTATAGTGTCTAGTGTTTATGTTGTACTTTTTTATAGACAGATATTAACTATTTTTCGTGAAAAAATCTTGCTACACGCGTCTATGTGCATTTATGCAGAAAACCTATCGATAAAATATGACACTCGAAATCACAGTCTATTTACTCAACTTTGAAAACATTTTGTTACTTTTTAGGGTTCCTAGCCAATAGCAAAAAACGGAATTTTGGTCAATCTGTCTGTCTGTTCGTATGTCACAGCCACTTTTCTCCGAAACTATAAAAAACTATAAGTGCTGTTGAAACTTGGTAAGTAAACGTATTCTGTTAACCGCATTCATATTTTTACACAAAAATTGAAAAAAGATAGGTCATTTTGGGAGTTCCCTATACTTTGAACTGAAACTCAATTTTTTTTTTTCATCCCACCAATACGTGTGGGGTATTTATGGATAAAAATCTTCAAAAATAATATTGAGGTTTCTAACATTTTTTTTTCTAAACCGAATAGCTTGCGCGAGAGACACTTCCAAAGTGCTAAAATGTGTCCCCCACCTCTAACTTCTAAAATAAGAGAATGACAAAACTAAAAAAACATGTTTGAACGAAATCTAGTAAGTAGTATTTTTTAATGCGTCATAAATCGTAAAATGTAATTTACCTTTCATACGGAACCCTCATGAGCGAGTCCGACTTGCACTTGGAAGCTTTTTAATTTTGTCACATGTGAATGTGACTAACACGTGACGTAACAAACACGTTAACATAAAATACAAGAACTTCTACAATTTATTATCAAACCAGATTTTAAAATTGATCTTGTTAATGTGTTGATGTCAATATTATTCGACGTTTTTATATTATTTTTTTATTTGTAAGTTTCCTTTGATTTGAATTAGTTAACGCGTTTCCATGACCTTAGCTAAGCGGTAGACTCACTTGCTTGGTATGTAAGGTTTCCGTCTCATCGGACTATAAGAGTAAGAATATAAAGAGTGCAGATGTGTCCGCGCAAATACTTATGCACTATATAGATATCCCTGTTGAGATTGAGCCGCCTCGAAATACGGTTATCATTGGTTTAAATACTGTAGTGTTTTTTTTTATATAGAAATTAATAAATCATGTTCGCTTAGAACTACCCATAAAATGTCGATATATTTATACGGAATCTTGGTTCTTATCTTTGAACCATATATTTTAATCCATGTTTAGGTTTGGTATACACTGAGTTGCAGTCACTGAAAAAAATACGATAATTATTATTTTCTTTCAACTTTTCTTTTATGATATCTCATTTTTATTAAGATTAGAACTTACTTTTTTTTAGAACTAACTGACAGTTTATGTATTCTTATATAAAAAATCTTCAAAGTCATTACAGCTCTTTGGAACAAACCAAATATAAATTAACAACACTTTCCCGTTATAAACTACGGTGACGCTGATAGAAATTACACTATATATAAATATATTTTTGGAGCAAATTAAGACATATACAGTAAAATTGAGGCCATGTGGCCCACGCTAGTTAATTATAACTGCGTTATACCTCATATAGGAACTATTACTATTGTATGTAAATATCCAGTTTCATTCTAATCCTTCCAAGTTTAATCTTGAGAAAAATCAGAAACGTTTTTAACATTTATAGTAATACTGTGGTATACGATTATTTTCGAGTTAATTGTATCACCACCTTAAGTTGGCACGTTGATTCGTCAACAGGTTTTGAAACTTATTCAAATTATTTTTGTTATTTTTCCTAGTTAATAGTTCCTACAGGCTTATATATAGTGCGTGTATCTTTTTAACGTCAGTTTTGTCACGTTACCCTTCAAGGTCTGACCAAGATGTTACGGAAAGAGATCCTTTTGTTAAGTTTTCTTCTTAGTGTATACTATGCTGATTCAAAATTAGGTAAGTTTACACTCTTTTATAATAGCTATTATATTACCTATGCCATAGTGTAGAATTAGCAATCGACAAGTAGTGGGTACACAGAGACACATAAGACAAAAGTCACCCATACTATACTTTTAGGCAATAGAGGAATAAGATTCTATGGTAATACATAATAGTTAGGTATCGTGTCACCCTTTCGCATTAAAAGTGTATAATTTCGAAAAATGTGCATTCACTCGGAATAGTTAATATTTTATTACTTTAAGATCATTTAGGAATTTATGGGCATTCTCTCAGGCGATGATCTAGACATCTAGTTACTGATTTTTAACATCTGACCGATTTTGCAGTTCTGGTTACCTTATTTTTTTAATATTAAATAAGCTTACGTTGGCCACAACGCGCTTAATGGTAAGCACCGTTGCAGTCTAAGATGGAGCGCGCTTGCCTAAAAGAAACCGGTTCACTCTCGACTTGAAGACCGCAAGATTATAGTTCATGGGGAACAGGAATTCAGGCAGGGAGTTCCACAGCTTGGCCGTTTGCGCTATGAATGAAGAAGCAAAACGCTTAGTACGAGTTTTCGGCACTTCAACTGTGAACCGGTGTCGCCTTGACGTTTCCCTGTTCGTCCGGTGGTAGAAGGGTGCTGGGGGAATTAGGTCGTGAAGTCCCAACATACACTCCCCGAAATATAACCTGTAGACTACCGAGAGACTTGCAACTTTACGTCGATGCTCAAGTCTTTGAAATCTAGCTTTGCACAGTGAGTCATTGCCGATCAGCCTTTTGGCTCGGTCCTCGATAGCTTCCAACGCCTCAAGCCGTTTTTGCCGTATTTAGCCGATTCATCCCAAAGGTGCGAACAGTACTCCATACACGACCAAACTTGCGCTTTATAGAAGGCTAGTAGTTATTCCGGTGTGGAATACCTTCGCACCTTCGAGATAATACAACATTTATATAATATTTCATTAAATTGTTTAACACGTGTGATATGTTAATAAATTGTTATTTCATTAACATATCACACGTGAAATATATAAAACGCTCTTCTATATTAAACTGAGATTAAACAATTTAATGCGATGATACGACATATTCGTTTAAGCTTAACTGTTCTGTTACAGATTTCATCACAAAGTGTAAGTCAGACGACGCAAAATGCATCAAACAATCCACCATAAAGGCTATCCCGTACTTCGCGGCCGGAGCCTCAGAATATGGAGTCCATGCCATGGATCCCCTTTTTATAAAGAAGATTGATGCCACTTCAAGCTCGTTAAAGCTGATTATGTATGATACGACTATCACAGGACTGAAGGACTGCCAGCCCATTAACGTGAAGTAAGTTAGATAAGCATGAACTATGGGTTGACAGAAGGGGTATGCTGTTTAAAATAACTAGTATGAAGAACCATTAAAAAAATAGACTTGATTGCAAATCAAAAGATAATCAAACAGAGTGGAGAATTTCTATACAGCTCAGCATACAATTTTAAAAAACCATGTGATTTCTAATCTCTAATTTTGTGGATAAGTTCTCTATTATCATGGACTATTTTGCCAGCGTTTAGCTCATCATGCCGTTTCTGTACCTATGTATAGTTACGACTACAGGACTAAAAAAGAGATTGAATGCTTAGAGTGTACTTTTTGCACACAAATTTTGTTTACGTTAGGGTGCATAACAAGGCTACGTTTAATCGTTGCAATATTTGCGACTCCAACTGCAGCCGCATTTGTAATTTATTTTATAAACGTATGTACGTTTATCAGTGATCAGTTATTGAAATTGACTGATAATAGTGATAATAAATGATGACGATCATAAGACAGCACACACATTTGTGGTTCAATATCGCGTAGAACTGAATGACATAGTAACTCATCCAACCAGTTTACTTAAACCTGATTTTGTTATCGCAAAAGGAAATATAAAAGTATGTTAAGTAGATATAAAGTTCAAGTTCATTTAGGTACATAAGTACTTTGATATAAGTAATTAATTTTACTACTGTAAAATTTTACGGCTCAAAAGATGTTGAGACATTTTACAGTTTCTATAACGAATTTTATCACTTAATAAAACTGTAATAGAACCAGTCCAAATATATTATCTACGCCGTTCGCTTATTTGTACAGTAGATTTGACAATATTTGACGATATCCATCCAATTCCAGTATAACCCAATTTCCATTGAATTTGTTACCAGTCGATAGATTGTTATTTTGTGGCCGAAGAGCAGCGGTAAACTCTCCTCTTGCCTTTACTTAAAATAGACTGAACGATATAAAGTGAGTGCGTAATTTGTCCGACTTTTCTGGGAATGATAGGCGTGACTCTATGTATGAAAACTTTTGTTTCAGTCGAGATGCGGCAAAATCTAAGCTTTACGTGAAAATCCTTTGCACTGTTCACTTAAATGGCCAGTACGAGATGAGTGGGCGTCTCCTTGTTTTACCGATTGAAGGGAAAGGAAAGTCATATGTTGGACTAAGTAAGTTTACTACCCATAGTACAAAGTACATAATACATTCATATCTACCTGTATTTCATTGTTGGTAGTTACTTGATGGCCGATTGCTGTAGTTGGTAGTGACCCTGCCGACGACGCCATAGGTCCTAGTTATGATGAATATCGATGTTTCTTTCCTAGACATGGATGTTTATATACCTATCTACCTACATATGTATATTTATATACCTTTCCATAGTACCCATGACACAAGACTCTAGGGGTCTTAGTGAGGGACAATGAAAATGTGCTGTGAAGTGTGTGAATGTTTATTTATTTAAATACATTACATTTATGTAGACCCATACTAACACCTGGGGGTACTAAGACAATGTAACATCATTTGACATCGACATCCATTGTCGCAACACTCCCATCAATGGTGGTTGGTTGGATGGAACTAATCACGTAACTTGACGACTGCGCGAATATGAAGGTTTCCTATTGGTGCAGAAGTGACATCGACGCGAATATTTAAAAAAATGAATAATTTTATTAAGCACATTTGTACTTTCAGGTAAGATATCTATAGATTTCGACATTGATATGAGCACAAAATTAGATAAGAATGGAGTGAATCATTGGGATGTTAAAACTTACAACTACAAATATGACCTGCAAGGCAAATCTGTAATTGATCTGGAAGGACTGTTTGGTGGCAATGAAGTTTTAGGTAAGATCCTGCATCTTTATCATATTTTTATTTTATTTTATTCGTATTTTAAAAGTATTATTAGAATTAAAAGTATTGCCCTGTGCTGCAGCGGAGCTTCCACACCCAGAATACCTCAGCTGCATCTCCATCCGTGCATTTCGCAAAAGTCGGCTAAGGAACTCAGGGGCGTTCTCTCAGGAGCAATAGCAAAGTGTCACTGATGATTTACATCTAACCCGACTATGCTAAACGTTTCTGTGAAATCTCTATCATTATTCTACAGTTGTAATTAGCACATATCCGCCAAATACCACAGTATATGATAGATTTTCACCACAATCTAATAAACATATTCAAAAACCAACTTAATTATATTCGCAGGTCGTGCAGCTAAAGAACTGTTAAAATCCAGCAGCAATGAAATTGTCCTTGAAGTGGGCCCTCCTATCATTAAAAGTATCATCAGCAAAATTGTACAAAACGTAAATAGAATGTTCAACAGAGTTCCTATTACAGACTTGACATTAAATTGAATATAAATAAAAACATAAAATATATACATAGACCAAATGGAATGTTACGCGTGAAATTTATTATACCTATAATTACTAAGTGCAATTGATTGAAACATCCAAATGGGAGTTCTGTATATTTTACTATTGAAAACAATTAGTGCATTATTATTTTGGCTATTAAAACGAATTGTTATCGATCAAAACTCTTTAAAAAAAATATTTTTCTTTATGAGCTTTAACTTTATGTATGAGCAAAATCTTAATATAATTGCGATGCCAGATTTAGGATTAAGAGAAGTTGTGACATTAAGAACTTAATAAAAAATAAGTGACTGCAGTACCTTCTTTTCTTTTCCACTAAGAAAAATTTCCAAAATGCAACAATTAAATAAAATATGGCAAAGCGCAGTGCTGAAGAAATAGAGAAAGAAAGCTATCATCGGCAAAAAAAACTGTGTCGGTTAAACTTAACTAAATACAGAGTGTTTTTTGTTGCCACCCTTAACGCCCTTCGTTACATCAAATAAAGTAAGTTTATGCCAAAAAAATGTTGGGGAATGATGTACATTTTTTTGAAAAAATAAATGTATTACTTGATCTGGCGAAATTTATAGTATCCAGTGTTTATGCTAGTTTTTTCATAGACAGATATTAATTACTTCTCGTGAAAAAATCTCGCTACGTACGTCTGTGTGCATTTATGCAGAAAAACGCAGTCTCAACTTTGGACCCTAATATCTTGGGAACCAGCCACTTCCCAGGTATGCATGGAGAAAAATGATCGTGACGATGAGGAGATCCCATAGTTTTCGGGAACGTTGACGACCAAAAATCATCCTGTATGTATAAGAAATAGGTAAGGTAAGTGTATTTTTCGGCAACAATAAGTTAGACATAATAATAGTGGTCAAATAACAAAAATTCCGACCGAGCCAAATTTATCATAATCAGAAATAACTCTTCAAAGTTTTGGATTTTTCTCAAAAATTTTAAGTTTTTTCGAAAAATGACCGTTGACCAATTTACAGATCCAAAAATTCTCTACAAAAAAGTTTCCGACATTTTTTTGTAAGAGTTACTAGTTCAGAGATATCGCGACTACAAGAGTAACGTTATACGTTATCACGTAGGTAGATATCAACTCGTATTAAGATTATAACCTATACTATCATAGGTATACTAATATTATAAAGAGGTAAACTTTGATTGTTTGTTTGTTTGTTTGTTTGTTTGTTTGTTTTGCAGCGAATAGGCTCCGAAACTACTGGATCGATTTCAGAAATTCTTTCACCGTTAGAATCCTTATTATCCGGAGCCGGATGAACATAGGCTATAGGGTTTCGCATAATTTCCTCTGGGCTTAAATAAATATGAATTAAATACAAAAAAGTTACCATTTGACGCATGGAGGTATAAGTATGACATACACCATAGAATAACAAGTCCCCAGAAGGAGTCATCAAGGACAGATGTATTCCGGGTAGTGAAGCAAAAACGAGTCAAAAATCCCGCAACTTCCGCTCATCTTACCCGCCGATTGTTGCCAAATCGATAAATATTATCAGTTTTTTAGATACAGTAAATAGGTTGTAAAAATTTTACATACTAAAAAGTTGCTTCAAAAGTGTGCGTGATCACGGGTTATGGGAATTTATTATTCTGTGACGTACAGATGACATGACACAACATGACAGATGAAATTTCTTTTTTTTTTGTTTGGTTTATCCCGAAGAAAGAGCATGAGGAATACAGCATCCATACAGCCATTGTTTTTAGTGTAAAATTAGTCAAAATCAAAAAGAATTGCGAAAACAACATACCTACATGACCCCACGATGAAACGGACATATGTATACAAGTAAATTACACCCACTCCCTTTTGGTATTTATGTTCGTTAGGAGGTATAAGAGAGTACTAAGAACGGATTTACCAAAATTCCCATCAGAACGGGGCAGACAGGAATTCCAAATTTTTACTGAAATTTCCACTGTACCGGAACAAAAGCTTATTCAACAAGTATAAAAATAAACCGTTTGACGTACACAGATGAAATTTGGTGTGTATGTTTGTTAGGGGGTGTAAAAGACCATTAAGAACGGGTATCCCGAAATTCCCATGGGAACGGCACAAACAGGAATTTCAAGTTTTTACGAAAACCACATGACATATAGAGATGAAATATGACAGGTATATTCGGTAGGGAGTGTAAGAAAGAACTGAGAACATATTTCCCGAATAGGGACTGCTAGGGAGCACAAAGAACGGATTTCCCGTAATTCCTCACGGGAACTGGACAAATGGGAATTCCCAATTTTAACGAAAACCATTTGACACAATATAATGATGAAATTTGGTAGGGAGTGTGAGGAGACACTGAGAACGTATTTCTCGAAATTTCCACCTGAACGGGACAAACGGGAATTCCATTTTTTACAAAAACCGCTATAAATATAAAGCAGAAATCGGGCATGTCTATTCGTTAGGGAGTGCGAGGAAGCACTAAGAACGGATTTCCCGAAATTCCCACGGGAACGGGACAAACGGGAATTCCAAATTTTAGAGGATATATACCGAAACGAGGCGATTAAGGGTTTCCGGGAGATGGGCAGCAGCACCTCCTGTTGACAACATAGTCCGAAATACTAACTGCGGTCACCAACCTGCCTGCCCAGCGTCGTGACTATGGGCACCCCCCATGGCAGTCTTATGGCGTGCCCTGGAGGAGGCCTACATCCAGCAGTGGACTGCAATAGGCTGATGATGATGTACCGAAGCGAAGCTAGGGCGGGTCACTAGTCTGATATATAACCGGATGATTTATTGTCGGCTGTACACAGTCTGGGTGTGTAGCCAGCTTTAGTCTATTCACAGAACTATTACTATCCTTTAAGCGATAAGAGAGGTGGGGGGGATTAGGGTAGGTGATGCGCTCACGCTATCTATTTTTGACTGTTATTTTAACTTATCAGAAAATCCCTCGTTGCCGAGGCCAGTGTCAAATGTTGAACTAAATACGACAGAGGAAGGCTTATGTGATTTTGATGGAGACAGCTCATTCACCTTCATTTGAACAATTTTTGAACATCCAGGAAGAGGAAGAAGAAGAAACGAAGAAAACATGACTATTGAAGTAGACTTTGAAGAGATCAGAGTAAAATATAGAAATAAATCAAAACTACACTTAAACTCAGACCAATAACTACCAATATCAATGTTGCATACGAGGGCTGTTTGATAAGTCCTTTTAAAACTATTGTAAAACCTTTTTTCTGGTAAATGGCGTTAACACTGGAGCACAATCTTGAAAAACTGAACTTGATTCTGTTCATGGCCTAAGCAGTGCAGACTGTTTATAACAAAAGTCAAGCTGATGATGATCGAAGTACTACTTGGTACTCGACGACCGCGAGTGAAGGGCGGGTCACTAGTCTGAAGATATATGCACGAACCTTGGATTTGGGATAATGACTTATAGTGATCGGCTGCACATGGCAGTCTGGGTGCATGTTATATTTTGCCATAAGTTCTTTAGAGTCTATTCACAGAACTATATCATAGAACTACTTTCCTTTAAAAAGCGTAGGTTAGGTTAGGTTAGAACTGTGTGCGAGCGAAGCGATTAGGGTAGGGTCAGATGCTCCTATTGCTCACTGTGTAATCAGACATCTACCTTTAGTAAAAATGATAACGCCTGTTAGAAAATTTGCAATAACTTATTCTTGCTGTCATGGTTCGAAAATCCCTCGTTGAACTTTCTGCGATGTGATGTCATTGTGATTATTATGGATACCAAATTATGCGTCAGATAATTCTGACTTACAGAAATTGTTTCAATGTATGCTAGTTAATGCCAAACGATATTCTGCGAAAAGAGTTTATGCTATTAGTTGTTAGCAATATAAAATTATTACTTAAAAGTTCTACTTACCCTGGGTGCCACGTTTTTTCGAACAAAAACACGAAAGAAAGCGAATTTCAAAACTGTGTTTGATATGAGACAGCGTAATCCTCGGAATTTTTTGAGTCATTCTGTGGACCTTGGGTTCATTTGAATCAAAAACAATCAAAACAATGGATGGCGACTTGAACATGCCCCAAAGAAGGCCAAGACTGTTTTGTCGGCTGGAAGTCATGGGACAGTCTTCTGGGATGGCGAAGAATCATTAGATTGATTACTTGGAAGGGAAAACATGACTGGCCGTTATTACACAGAAGTAGACTTTGAAGAGTGTGAATCAAGACAATGCCCCAGTGCACACGTCAACATTGCAATGGCCGAAATCCACGAGTTGGGCTTCGAACTGGTTCCGCATGTCCGTATTCGCCGGATCTAGCTCCGTGCGATTATTACCTATCCCAATCTGAAATGGCTTGGAGGGCAAAAATTTTTGACAATGAGGACTGCATCGCTGGTGTAAACGCGTATTTTAAACTCGACAAAACGTATTTTTTGGAGGGGATAACCAATAACTACCAATATCAATGTGTGCATATCACGTAAAACGTTACTTTTGCAGTCGCGATATCTCTGAACTGGTGACTCTTAGAAAAAAATGTCGGAGACTTTTTTATAGAAAATTTTCGGATCTACAAATTGGTCTAAGGTTATTTTTTGAAAAACTTACCGTTTTCGAGAGAAATTCAAAAAAAAACCTGAAATTTGGTCGTTTGTCGCCGGATAACTTTTTTAGCACACATGGGATTGATTTTTATTATTTCAAATGTCTTAAATGACCAGACTAATACTAATGTTATTACATACGTTTAATTTATCTATACCTACAGCGTAATGTTAACTTTTATTTGCCATTGAATCAAACTTGAACAAAAAATTAAAAGTAGGTATAATATTATTAAAAGTAGGTAGCTTCTATGCTGCTCTGGGAGTGAAAAAAAAACCTATAATACTACAGCTGCTTCTCTTCCCGGGCATACTGTACAAGTCAGTAGAGGAACAAGAGGGTCTTGATGTTTTGTAGGCGATGGGCTGACCACCTGTCACTACTAGTCGAACTTGTACATCTCAACTATACCCTAAAAATTGGTCAGAAGTGGCACCATGTGGTTCGATAGAACTTGGTGCTCTGCCTACCTCCTAAGGGATAAAAGCGTGATTATATGTATATATGTAGGTATAATATTCTTTTTGCTATTGAATTTTTTTTTTCATTTCATTTTCTTATTCTATAGGTACATAAAATGCATATGAAGTAATAAATATAAAGACATCTGGTATACTCGTACAAAGAGTCCAACAGAGATTTAAGACATCTAAATTGGCATGATATTACGTAATATAACTTTGGCGACTAATAAACACATTTTTTGGCAAAATTTAAGATACAAGATGCTTTAGGTACGTCAAATCTAAATGTCTAATCTAAAAGGGGTTTCCTTTTGGTGACGTTTGGAACAGGTTTAGCATGATTTTTATAGATGTTATAATAAGGAATTTTTTACAAGCCGTGTGCATATAAAACAGAGTATTTATAAGATTTGAGATTAGTCTGTTAGTGAAATTCATGAGATTGCGACTTACTATCTGTGATAATGTTCGAAAGACTAGTATTTGTATTGGGTTTTATTTCATTTATTTGTTTTGTGAAATCAGTTGATGGTAAGTGAAAATTATAGTATTACTAGCGACCCGCCCTGGCTTCGCATGGGTACAATACAGATACTATACATACAGGGTGTAAAAAGACAACGTTGTTATTTTAATACCTCGTATTCAAAGTACCGTAACGATTATTTTTTTCTATGGAACCAACCCTGGGAAACGAAAAAAAAAATTAATATTTTTTTTTATTGCAAGCAATGTATTCGATTGACAAATGTGCCTACAAAACTAACATTTTTAAATATTAATATGGTGTCTTTAAAAAAATGTTTGATAACTGTTTCCAGATGGATTTATTTTTTTAAAATGCTGATATTCATGTAACTTTGGACCTCGAGATCTTGGAAACCCGTGGTTTCCCAGGGGTGCTTCCATAGAAAAAAATGATCGTAATGTTACAAAGAATACAAGGTATTAAAAAACAAGGGTGTAACAGAAAGGGAAATGTTAAGCGAAAAGCTATGTAAATAGCCCATTGTAGAGAACCTATTTCCAAAATTTGAGACTCGAAATCACATTTTTATTTTTCAAGATTGTATGAAAATTCCTGGGATATTTAAAAATTCTCCATACTATCGGGAAAAATAAACATGTGATTTCGGGTCTCAAATTTTACAGTGGCTATTTAAGTTAACTCTACAGAATTTTAATAATCCATTTCTTTCCATTTGCTACGATAATTCATTATAATATATGCAATATCTTGACTTTAAAAGTTAAATTTATAAAAAAACACTTCTCCATTAATATAATCCGTTAGGATACATTCTTTTGATCGTTTCATCTTTTTAAACATTGTGCTGAGGGATTCAGCTTTGTTTGCCGAGATTTGGCTAAAGTGCGTATTTAGATTTATACACCGGGACAGACAGACGGCGGGAAGCAATTTTATTGTAAATAACGTTTTTGCCAATAGGGTGTAATGTTTAGCTATGTAAAGAGCCCATAAAGGTACGAAATTCGACTCGAAATCCATGTTTATTTTGTAATTGACCCGGTGGCTCAGAATGGTTAGAGCACTGACATGTGATTTCGCGGAATGCAGAGGATCTCGTGGGTTCGATTCCCACCCGGGTGAGGAATTTTTTCCATTTCTTTATTATTAATTTCTGAATAAATTCTCAGTATTCTGTAACAAGAAATGTCTGGTAAGGTAGCTGACTAATTTCTCTACTGCTAAAATATCTTTACAGTCTCATCATTCATCACAAAATGTAAAATAAATGATGCTAGCTGTATTAAAGCATCATCACAAAAGGCTCTACCAACCGTAGCTGTTGGACTTCCAGAGTTCAATATGGAATCTTTAGACCCTATGCGATTTGATCACTTGGATGCCAGTAAGCCCAACCTGAAATTCGCAGTCGACGATCTTATTGTGAATGGCTTAAAAAAATGTGAAGTTTTAAAATCTGAGTAAGTAAAATCTTATAAATTAGAAATGAATTGGATATTGTTAGATAGAGTATCTAATATAAAATTAGTTTAAAATGTAATTTAAAGTACAATAATTCGTGTTAATATTGAAACATTTGGTAATCTAATTATGCAATATTTTGATTTTATAGGATTTCAGGCAAAAAGTTCCATATGGTCGTCTTGTGCGATGTGGTAGCTACTTCCAAATATATTTTGGACGGAACACTTATTCGTATACCTATTAAGGGAAATAGTGACCTTTATATTAATTTAAGTAAGTACAAAGTACCTTAGTCATAGTTTTCAATTGATGAAAACTCGTAAACGTAATGTGTGTTTAGATTAGGTTAGGAATATATGGTTTGTTACCGAAATAAATTCAAGCAAAAAGTACGTTAGCATTTGTAGTTTTTTGTTTTGATTCAAATACGTTTGCTATTAGATATGGTAGATATAGTAATGCCAAAGGGCATATTAATTTACATTAAGTAATAAAATAATTTTCATTATTGCAGAGAAATTTGAAGTTACTGTTGACTTTACTTTAAACGAGAAAAATGGTAAAGATGGGAAGACACACTGGAAAGTCCAAGATATCACTCATTCCTTTAAAATGAATACGAAATGTGACCTTAGGTTTGAAAACTTATTTGAAGACAACGAACTTCTTGGTAAGTCCTCTAGCTGGTATTAAACACAACATCTTCTCATATTTTTTGCCAATGTCACCTTCAATACCATATTTTATTACTTATCTAAGATGTATTTCTTTTGTTAACATAACATTTTGGAACATATCTTGCTAAAATTATTATTTGTAGACGTCATTCAATTAGAAATAACAAGTTAGTTATCAAATTGTGAAATAACTTCAACTAATTTATGAACTTTCAATGATACTGGAGAAAAATCACAGCTTTTACTCAGCAGTAGTCAGAAAAAAGCTGACAATGCTACAGTGTTGCGCAAAATCATAATAACAAAACAATAGATAACAATAATTATAGAATTGGTGATGTTTCAGGACGTGCAGCTCGTGAACTGGTAGCCAATAGCAGCAACGACCTGTTTTTGGAGCTCGGACCTCCAATAGTCAAGGCTATAGTGCAGAAGATCGTCACAAACGTCAACAGATTGTTCCGGAATATATCATTGGATGACCTTGTTCTAAATTAGTCTAAGATTTTAATATAAACACAATATTTTTTGTTGTTGTTATCTTATTATTTGTATATTTTTAGATGCCAATAGGTTTTTTTATTGAGATTTTGATAATGC
The DNA here is from genome assembly GCA_014607495.2 of Carposina sasakii. Classification (NCBI taxonomy): domain Eukaryota; kingdom Metazoa; phylum Arthropoda; class Insecta; order Lepidoptera; family Carposinidae; genus Carposina; species Carposina sasakii. Next base: position 10,681,931 of record CP053161.1, read on the forward strand.
AAGTACATTTACGCTTTGGACATTGTACCTATACAGGATGTTTTTGTGGCCACCTTTAACGAAGGGTACGTATTCTATACATGAAATAAAGTAAGTTTATGCCAAAAAAAATGCTGGGAAAAAAAAATTTTTTTTTTTTAAAGAAAAAATTTAATTCCTTGATCGTGCGAAATTTATAGTGTCTAGTGTTTATGTTAGTTTTTTTATAGACAGATATTAATTATTTTTCGTGAAAAAATCCAGCTATGTGCGTCTATGTGCATTTATGCAGAAAAACGCAGTCTATTTACTCAACTTTGGACCCTAATATTTTGGAAACCAGACACTTCCCAGGTATGCTTCCATGGAGAAAAATGATCGTGATGATTAGGAGATTCCGTAGTTTTCGGGAACGTTGACGACCAAAAATCACCCTGTATATGTCAAACTAAACTTTTTAGCAAACAATCAAACGCTTTAGCATTAACTGCTAATAGTCCATTTGCTCCAACGTGTAATGTTGATCTCAAATAGATTTTTTAATCTCCTCTTAGAACATGTGCCGTTTTTAAAATTGGCAAAATAAAACAAGACAGCATGTACTCTAAACAAAGATTAATTAAATGAGCTCCATTAATTAAGCACATAAGTAGGCTAACTAATTAAACAATATTTATATCTCTTTACAAAATTAAATCAGTTATTTACTAAATCAAAATTACGATTGCGACAATTATAAGCTATCATTGTGATATTCAAAGATGTCTAATAAATTTTATTATCTCCATAAAGATGTCGTCAAGGCAATGCTTAGCGTTGGTAACTTCGTGCTTTAAACGAACAATTATGTTTTTTCTTCACACGCTGCTGGGACATAAAAATGTCAACACAATCGAGGATATTTCTAACATATGGGGCGTATAAAGATATGTTTAGCTTTATTTGAAACAAAGAACTCCATTCGAGACTATAAATAGAGCTTTTAGTGAAATTGTTTTAGTAATGGGAGTTTTGCGCCATAATTTTGAATTAATATATCGTTCATAACTTTCACTTTTTTCCTTGATTTTGCAACTTTGGTATTTAGGTATAAGGGAAGTTAAAGATATCAAAGTATTAGCCGACTGCAACAACATCTCGAAATCAAATTATTAGATTTTATATATATACCTAATACCACCTTCGTCTACAGCCTATTGCAGTCCACTGCTGGACGTAGGCCTCCCCCAGGGCACGCCACAAGTCTACTGCCACGGGGGGGTTTTGCCCTTAGTCACCACGCTGGGCAGGCGCCACCTAATACTATTAAACATTACTGTTATCAAAATAAATAAATTTATCTTCAATTCCATATAAAAGAACAGTAGAACGGTAACACTAACACTTAACTGAAATGTTCGGTAGCGATTTGGTTGCGTCAAACAAAATACTAGAAATGGCTTAATCTATTTTTGTATGAAACGTTTTTATTTGATTGTGTTACCTATACCTATACATTATAAACCGGACTTCAAATTACAATACTGACGTATCGACACGACCGCCCCTGTGTAACATCTAAGGTATATGTACATTTATTATGATAAACTGCGAAAGGAAAACCTATCCCACATAAATTTCCATAATATGCGGAACCCTACGAATTTAACGAGAAATTAGAAAGAAATACGTACCAATCGAGGCGTTACTAACTGCCAATCAATAACAAACTGATTTATCCCCTAGGGCGGTTTTATCGATGTAAAAATCTCTTAAAGGTTAGGTTGTATTGTACGTAAGCGACTGCGATTTTAACACCAAATGCGGATTCTGTGAACGGTAAAGACATACTATATACTTTATCTTCCACTACCTATTGTAACTTCAATACTTATTATTCGACTCTTTGAATTTGGTTAAAACATCTACTGCGCTTGTTACAAACACAATTAACTGCAACTTCATAACCAAGTTATGTCATAAATTGCTTTTTATAGTTAATAATGGCTGACGTAACAACACCTTTGAATACCTACCTATATCATGAATCCAGGACTTTGATGACTATCAATTTCGCAAATCCAGTCGTCAGCGTTTTTTTTTCTACAAATCGTTTATCCGCTCCCGCTTTACCAACGAAATCACACCTTAACAAATCACTAGGCATCGTTACAAACATTTCGCTATTATCACGAAGGGATAGTGACACGTGCCGTCGCCATTTTGCGTGACGTTCGGCTGCTCTTGTAAAACTTACCATTGACTGCCAAGGGTAGGCGGAGGGGAACAATGATGGTAGAATGATAAGATTGAATCGGTAATGTTTTGAGCTTATCTCAAGTTGGCATCCAGTAATGTAAAAGTTATTTTTATCTATTGGACAGCAGCGTTGATTTATTCTCTTCTTCTATCTTCATACTGGACGACAATATTAAATTAATTTAACTTTTTATTGGTAATTTTTAAAACGCACGCTCACAAATATGAATATTAAAATTGGTCTAAAACCGAAATTACTGGAATTGTACATTTATAAAACTAGGTAAGTTCGTGCGGACCGAAGCTAACACGAAACAGCACATAAGAAAGAATTTTTCAATTTTCATACTTCTCAATTGTAAAGTAAATTGCAGTAATTATGGCAGTGCAGTTATAATTTGTTACCTGTATAACTGCTGGCGTTAGAAAATTTGTAGGAATTACTATCGAAAGCACGCTTAGAGAAAAACGTGAAGTTAAATTTACGAACGTTTATGATTATTATGTGTGTGAGATATACTTAGGTACCTTAAGTTTGAAAGTAATGTCAATAATTACAGACACCTTACAAAATCTACGTAGTCATTGTGCTCCTAAAGATGCTAAGGCTAGGAAATTCCATAGGAGATGTATCTCGGATCTAAACACACACGAAGAAATGTATATTAAGAATAGAGATTTGGATCAATTAAGAACGTTTGCTAAAATAATGAATCAGTTCAAATCAGACATAAAATATTTATGAAATCTAATAAGAATGAAGCCTTCACTATGGGTGCACCCACAACCGGGCCCTACACCCTCCGCTGACCCTTGGATCTGATAACTCATAACTGCGAAAACAAGCACTTGCACTACCTATAATCGCCACGAGAAACCAGACCCGAGCACCTAGCATGCAAGATAATACATCGCACTATTTCCGAAATCACAAACTACATATGTTTCGCCAACAACCGTGGCATCCTCAGGATTATAGAAATTAGTAAAGTAGTGAATGTTTGAACTTCCGAATTGTAACGCCTAATACAAATTCATTTAAGCCTAATAAATGATTAGATAATATAACGAAACGATTCACTTACAATGTTGTCTCTACTTTTCTTACTCATTTTTATGTTAAAAGGACACGTATATCTACTAAAATTAAAACAAAGCAATTTTAAACGCGAAATGAAAACAAAATACATGTTTTATCCCATTACAGGTAATTAAAACTACGTAGGGGTACATGGGTATGTACTGAAGGGAAATAAAAAGTGACTTCACACACTGCTATTATTACGGGGGGTACTCGAATGTAAAAATTGGGAATCTTGCTTTTAAAACATGAGCGGATGGCGACGAGTACACACGTAGATAACTATGTATTCATTAAAATCGGATACATGTGTCTACAGATGAATTAGCTGGGATGTAAAGCAAGAAAATTTGATCCCAGTTACGGGCCTGTACTAATGAATTTATTTCATATACAGATTTTAATGTTGCAAAATTGTCACTTAGCTCGTGCCTCGGAAAGTACGTAAAACCGTTGGCCCTGCGCCTGATCTCTCTCCGGTCGGGTCGGCTTCCGTCCTATCGGACTATGAGAGTGAGGGAATAGAGAGTGCATCTATGTTTGCGCACACACTTGTGCACTGTAATATCTTGTGCGTACCTGGTCAATCTCCGTAGAGATCGGTCTCCTCGGCCGAAATACGGCCGAAATACGGTATTAGTTTGTAGTACGAGTAGTTGATAGTTAAGTTCATGTGAGCAGAGGTGTAGTAAGTAACTATCTCACAGACATAATAAAGTATAGTCTGTATCGAGTATTATTAAACATTTCGTCTATCCCCATTGAGTAAGCATGCAGTTTTGAAAAATCTCCTTATTATGCCTATAGTTAGGTTAAAATTGACACTCTACCTGAAAAGGGTTGCCTTCAGACAGGCAGCCGGACATGAAAACAAATGCCAAATCCCTGGCAATATGAGAGCAGGAAGATGATGTTTAGTCAGAATATTTTAGGCTTTCTTTATTCGATGTGGATAGATAAAATGTGTTCACCAAAACTCGCTAAAAGTTTCACATTGGGCCAAAAGAAAAAAATATAATGAAAATACTGAGCTGCCTTTAGGGCTTTGTCTACACGAACGGAAGGGAACAATTAGGCGTTTTGTTTTATGAGACAGCGATAGTAAGTAATGCCAACACGCCCTTAGGGCTGCCGTGGCTTACATCATAAGTACAAGCTTATTCTTTGAAATATTAGTACATACCTACATTACATTTTGTTTTGTATTTGTATGTAGACCAGTAAGAAGCACGCTTTGTGTTTCCGTTTCTAACTCGTGATTCCACAACACAGGGAATCCTAGTGTGGAAACCAAGGCACCCCATAAATGTATGCCTTTGTGTTTTGTCCAATAAATAAATTATTACTATTACTTTTGTATCTCTTCCGAAATTCACGAGACTACAGAGTCCGGGTCCTTTGAGAGGCGTGCATCGGGCCGTAGCCAAGATGTAGAGGCCCTTTTAAGAGAACTTTAATATGGTGTGGGATGCACATGGCGGATATCATCACCAGCGCACAATATGATACATCCGGTGATGGTCACCGCCATGTGCAAAGACTATTGGAGTGTAGATCTACATCGTGCGATGGAAAACTAAGTTCATGGACTATGGGGTTATTATTATTATATCTGTGTTAGACGAGAGAAAAGCACTCACCTGTAAAATCGTGCAAAGATGTTTAGAAGAACGTGTTGTACGCTTTTGAGGACAATATAACATTTGGCGACATTACTTGATTTAAAGAAATACTCATATTGTACTCATATTTATATGTCGACCAAAATAAATGAATCTAAAGCCCAAACTAAGCCCATTTAAGAAACATATGAATACATTTACTCGTACATTAGCGCGATATGCTGACCTACCTACAGCTGTTCGTCATAGCACCATCACAATCTAATCTTGGCATTGATTGAGTGCAGTATTGTAAAGACACGTTCATATAGGAAGACGGAAAAGTTACCAATGAACGAACCGTATTGGGAGGAGTATGCCACTGATGTTGGCGAAATATATGTGTACGAGTACCTACTGGGGATATAATTATAGTTTTTGAAGAGATAATTTAAGAGCGCTGGTTCTGCTTAATTAATTAGGTTAGGTTATGTTCATCATTCATCAAGGAACCGTTAAAATAACAACGCTAAAGCCGAGCGAGCGAAGCGTGCGTATTTCGAGAGCGACCGGCGAAATGCTCGATAATTTCTTTCATAATTCTGTATTATACACAGAAAAAAACACAAAATAAAACATTTGAAAAGATAATGGACAAAGGCGAGCTTATCGTTAACAGAGATTTCTTCCAGCCAACTAATTAAAAGTAAGTGATTAGCAAAGAAGAGGAAATCACACGTGTACAAACAAATCATAAAAAACAATGTAATATAAGCAATGAAATAAATATATACAATATAACTAAATAAATACATATATACATACATATTTTATAAAATGGTTACAAAAGGTAAAATAACACAGCATCAATTAAAAGAAAGGTAGTAGCTTCTCAACTTGTTCTTGAAGGTGCCAATGGACTGCGAGTCTCTTATGGTATGAGGTAGGGAATTCCAGAGTATAATGGCATGAACCGGCATGAACGAGGAGTTTTGAGCAACGAAGCAGTAATGGACCTGAGGGGTCGAGTCTGTCTCTAGAGAGTGAGTATTCAAATCGCTCGCTAAGGTATTTCATATTATTCAAAATTCCTAGCCCTTTTCTTGTATACAACATACATACAAAACACACGGCTGTTTTCGAAATGGGGTAGCTAGAACTACAGGATCATTACAACATGCACCGAAAAGACATACATCTGAAGCCTCGCATCACACATTGCACAGAACAAGAATACCTTCGACATTTGACTCCAAGACAAATGAAATTACAACAACAAGACAACATTATGCACGTTTCCTTATGCATTGAACTTGACCCGACACCATGCGCGAGCGCGCTGCTGCCCCCGTTCACCAGTCCATATATCACATTTTTGATAATCGAGGGTCAACGCCCGCTGGTGTTGCTTTCTCGGCGATCAATGTTTAACATTGATGCGATGATAAAGATGTTTTGTTTCCTTTTTAGAGTTCCGCAGGTTAATATTGCACTAGCTGCTGTCAAATTTCATTGTACTTAAAGAAGTACAATGAAACCAAAAAGTGATGTGTGCTAAAAGTACAAGTAGCACACGCCACTTTTTGGTACGGATAAGTAAATTGATATCATGTATTTCGATGGTTACAGGTAAAGCTTTATGCAACCCTTCCATGAGGCATGCTTTATTGATCTGTTGACATTTTATCATTGACTATTCTATAGTTTTTAACATTAGCCAGTTCTATCTTTGAAAAGATTTTTAACCGTATAATAAATCATTACGTAAGTAATTACTTCTTTCTTTATAAATACGGGTGCAAGACTTAACTATTAGAAAACTTAAGTACTTAAATAAAATTGACTCTGCGGAACACTTTGATACGCTTTCTTTATTACTTCTTGATATTTTTTCCAAGCCCATTGTATATTATTGTGATTCGGAATACGATTGAGCGTCGATTTTGAAGACTGATGACAATCTGTTTGGAAGATTTATTTGATCGTGGAGATAGATGTGGAATGTATTTGTTGCTTTCTATGGGTTATAAGATCTTTATACTGAACCTATGAGAGTAGCCTATATGTGGCCTCTATCTTGCCTAACGGTGAATGTGACTTAAATATATTGATTGTCAAAATAAAAAAAATCGTTTATATGCACAAAAATCATACACTTGGTGTAGTAAACTCGCTGCCTTTCACACTAGGATACCCTGTGCTGTGGAATTCAGCGTCTTCCTCTCATGCTAATAACAGTTTGTTCACATTCATTTGTATACTATGCCAACAGTAAAATTACATACCTATAACAAACACATGAACCTGGTATAGTTAATTGTTGTATTAAATTGTGCAGTAGATTAAATTTAATAGGGAAAATAACACGCATTGTCAACCCGTTTCACGAATAGACACACCCTAACTCATACTCAAGTTGCATAAAATAGTTTCAGTTTCGTCATAATTATGATCCAAAAGCCATTGTGCCCTCGTCCTGGCGAAAAATCTTGGTTTTAATAGATGCTTCTCGGAGCTTTAGTGCTGCTTAATGCGCTTCTGGCTTCAGCACCTGAGTGTGACTTTTTTGCAAGCGGGTGGACGGTTGTGTGTCGGGATTGCCTGAGGTACTGTGAGACAGCGAATGGTAGTAAGCAAGGTAACAACTGTAAGAATAAAATAGCGTTGCCGTCACATAACGTCCTCTATACAGTGCTGGCATGTGAAATGTTCCTTCTAGGTCGCTAACCAACGATTACAAATACATACATACATATTCACACGGCTGTGTACCCAAAATAGGGTGGCCAGACCTAGGAGATTACAGCCACGTATATCAGTAACAAGTGTCTGTCACGCTTTCGAAGCTACTCAACCGATTTAAATTAAATTTGGTACATATATGTACTTTTATGTATGTATGTGTTATGTAGAGCTACTTTAATCCCTGGAAAAATATTTTTATCCCAGATAATTTCGACATTTTGTTTTTTTTTTCGTTTTTTTTTGTTTCGCGGAGAGTCGCGTCCACATAACTATAGTTTGACAAAAGTTTGCGGTAGTAACTTTGCTGATATAGTTAACCCACCCTCAAACATTAAATTGATATATTGCCACAATTTATGCAAAAACCTTAAATAGTCTTGGAACATAACATTAGCATATCCTTTGCAAATGGCCGGCTATTAGGTTCCAGATATTAACCACCCTTAATGGGTTCGTCTGCAAAGCACATAGCTCAAACATGTTATAATTATTAGATCTATTTATTTTATGTTGCCATACTACCGATAAAGAAAGGGTTTATCTTGACTATAGCAGGATATAGCGCTGACTTGCTTCCACAATGGAAATAATCCGTTAGGAGTTTATGGTAACCTTCTGGTTTTACTATGTTATTTAAAAACTTATAAAACAAGGGCTGTGAAGAACGCAGATTTAGCCTAGCTGTGGTGGTAACGGTACCCATCGTAGATAAGGCATATAAAGAAGAAGGCAGTGTATGGCATGAGATCGGATAGTGTTGGGAATGACAGGGAAGGTGTAAATACTACATATGATTTTTTTTTAATTTTATTTACAAAAATAATATATGATATCATCCAGAATATAATGGAGAGATACCTAAGCTCTTAAGCATACAATTATATCAAAAGCTTGCCGCCATGAAAACAAATTGTAAACAGACACCCATTATACCATGGCTCCACCCATAACACCCATCAGCAACAAAAGTGAGACTCTAACAATAACCAATTAAGTTACTGTTATTGTTTTCAGACCACCATTCGACGTCCTTTCGTCAATAATTTCATATACTGCATCCGTATTCCGAAACAAGACTTTAAATGCAATCTACCAAACATTTCTTTAGAATATTTTCAAATCATCTCTAGATGAAATAATTTAATCATTCATCCTTATTAATTACTAATTATTATAAATGCGAAAGTACGAGTAACTATGCGCGTCTTTCCGTGCATGCCGTAAGATTCAACTAGGGAACTCAGGCAATGAGCTAGCTTCCTAACTTCAGGAGCATAGCCATGTGTATGTAAATAAAATGACCAATCGTTTGACGAATTCACTGCAATACCAGAATAAGCCCTGATTGGCCTATAGCAATATAATTGGTGCTATTCCCATAGACGATACAGTTAGCGATACAAATCAAATAGCGGTATCAAAATCAACATTAATTGTTCAACTCGATCGTAACTTACGTTGCAAGCTTCTATATCTCACGCGTTGAACGTGACAAACTAGACTTTATTATCTAAACGGTAGGCTATACGTGACGATGGAGTATGTGATTATTTAAGTTAGTCTGTAAACTAACAATGTGAAGGTATGATAGTTGATTCCACAGTGATTCTGCCGACAAGTTTGAGATAGTATCAATATTATAAGTTGCACTATAAAGTTCCAGACTGAAACTTAGTATTTAAATAAGCAAAATACATTGGGCATTAATAGTTAAATTAGTTACGTTTCTACTCCGTCCTTATAAAAAAAATGTATGGGCATTTTAGCACTAGAGTAAACTCTGCAGCAAACACTTGTCAAAAAACAACAAAAGAAAATATCATATATATAAATATTTGCCCCGACCGGGATAAGAAACCAAATCCTTAACATCCAGCCCAGCTAAGCTAACCGTTGCTAAGCTTTGCGATTTCCTTCGTGATCTTGCAGTTATGCGTACTCCATTTTAGGAACCCAGCGGTAAGTATATGTATGTACCTATATATATATATAAATAATATGTATCGATAAACTAAAACCTTTCGTAGTTGGTTTCTAGATAAAACAAACAAAATCCAAAGTAAAACGCGATGTTTGTTTATAAAAGCTAACTGAAACACTACGGACTTCCTTTTACATTCTAAAGTTGCTGCAAACTCTGAAGAGTTTCATATTCTTATCAGTTTGTGTTCGCTGGGTTACTACACCTCCCCCTACTACGTATATTGCAATAGCAAAGCATTAAACAATGCAATGGCGAAAGTTCTACTATTGTCGCGTTGTCATTGCAAATTCCTTTTCAATTGCTATTACGTCTTTTACTCGTACATGCCTTGCCTTGTAATAAGCCTACGATTTACATCTGACAACTTAAATTTGCGCCATGAACTCTAGACTCTGAGACTCTAGTTAGCACATCCTGTGAAATTGTCCTAAGGGCGTTTTTCCACTAGGTGACACGATCACGACATTTCGTTCATCTAGTATGAGACCTACCCGGGTTACCATATCTCAAGATTTGTCCTGAGATTTCAGGATTTTTCGACTTTTCTCAGGATTGCGGCCGGATTTTGCAAATCTCGTGATGATATCAGGATTTTAATTAAAAGTTAAACCAACTAACAATAATCTTCTTTTGGTAACAACTGAACAGTTAATGTCTATACTTATTTGTCCAAGTGAAACAAACTAAAAATACTTTATCTTTTGGCAACAATCCCGCCCCGTCGCCGCTAGATCCGCAGTGTATACTCGTAAAACGATAATAATACGTTTTTGAGAGAAAACTTTTAAACTGTATAAAATCACAGGACTTTTTCATAGAAATTAGGCCTTTTCTCCGGTCTTTTGATTTTTTCATCTGGTAACCCTATATGGGGGGCCGTGTCGTCTAATGGAAAAACGATCCATACTGTCTAATACTCGTACATTGTCGTTGTCGTGGTTGTGTCATGCTCGTGGCCGTCGTCTAGTGGAAAAACGCCCTAAGCGAGCACAATTTTTGATCATCGCTACAATCCTGGCTGCAATCCGTCTCTTTTCGTGCAACATGCAAGCCAGAAACTGAATTATAGCACAACTGCTACGTCTACACGGCTTATCAATTTCCTATTTACTGACTCAAATTGGACTGTAGGTTGTTGGAATTCATTCGGTTATTTACATAAGCTTGGAGCTCAATCTTGTATCGATCGTAGGCTAAGTAAGCTATACCACGGTCAGTAAGTTATGCTGCTCTAGGAGTGAAAAAAAAACGTACAACTGCTTCTCTTCCCGGGCATACTGTACAAGTCAGTAGAGGGACAAAAGGGTCTCGGTGTTTTGTAGGCGATGGGCTGACCACCTGTCACTACTAACCGAACTTGTAGATCTCAACTATACCCTCAAAATTGGTCAGAAGTGGCACCATGTGGTTTTATCGCCCTATAAAGGCGTGATTATATGTATGTATGTAAATACCAAAGGTACCTAATGAAAATTAGCAGCTTTTTATATTAAATGACATTCAAGTTTCATCAAATCAATCGACATGTACCTATAGTGTACCTGTTCCGGAACTCAGGCATTCTCTCAAGATATAAGATAGCAACTTGTCGCTAACACACATATTGTGTCCCCGCTATGCTAAACGCGGCTGTAGGATCTCCTTTACGATGCTTAAGTTCTTGTTACCCCATTTCAAGAACACAGCCGCATATGTATGCATGTTTCATCAAAATCTGTTCACGTGGCGTTAAAGAATAACAAACATCCATTTTCACAAGTGTAAAGATAGGGTTTATACTGTCGTGATTAAAATATTTTCCAAGTTAAAACACTGCCAAAACAAAACTTAATGCTGGTATCTACGAAATCCCTTATCTACCCCGGCCATTAATAACGTAGTATCAAAAGATGACGTCGCTCGGGGCGGGTTCAGTGCTATAGGGTACCCGCGGCTTTACCCGATGTACTTCCGAGGGGTTATACTAATAGCTGTAATGAGAAAGCCACTTTGAAGTGCATCTTGACGTTTTGCAGATATACAATAGGTATTGGGGGAGCAAAATGTAAGAGATAGTAAATATAATAATCAAAGTATACTTTTACAAAGGCATATTTTTAATTTGTATAAATGAACAACATTTAGGAATGATACTGAGAGTTTTTATTTATACATATAAAATAAATTTGGCACAATTAAGCCACTTTGATATAAGTTTACGTTAATTCAAAAGTGATTGCCTAGATATGGATATACTACGTGTATGAATAATTGAAGAAAAATTATATTTATAGTTATTTATGAAATTAATTAAATTCCTCCGTGGTCCGCACAAAGTTTCGAGTATACATTAATTTAAAAGTGGAAAATGAGAAATAGGTACGTACCTACTTATACCTACGTATACCTATACGAATCTTTATTTAACGAAGTCGGCATTTATCTTAATTTTTTATGGAGGATTTATTACTTGCTGATAGGTATGTCACATTCATGTCCAATTAAAGTTCAGAAAAGTTTTTATATCAAATTGTAAATTCATGAGGTCTATTCTACACTTAATTGCTATCCATATAGGGAATGTTATCAAAACATAGAGTGCAATTACAATCCAATGGCAATTGCGGCTCAATTGATCCCGCAACAGACCTGTCACCTTGTCAAGAAGAGATATATGATGTAAGGTAATTTCACCTAAGAATTTTCTGTCTGTGTTAATTTTCAATAAAAAATATTGTGTTGTAGGACACTTGTTCAAGTAGTCGACATTTAATAAGATATAATAAAAAAGTTATTTTCTTTAAGCAGTCTTTCCTAAATCGAGGACAATTGGTAGAATGTAGACTTTATTTTAAAATGAAGCTGTGTACTCGTATCTATCACCGGTGCTTATGAGTGTCACTCGGTTGCAAAAAGTATCACTTGTAAATTAAAGGAACAATAAAGTCTGAAACCGTCAAGTAATATGTGAGTACCAACCTATACCTCTAATAGCTGTATTCAGAGATATTTAATTGTTACTTAAACAAGTCATTAGTAAAGTTAAAAAAAAATACTTTAAGAATCACGTAACTATTAATCTATAAGTGTAATTTTGGTAAAACCTTTAACTGTCAAAGTCGGAACAGTATCCTTATTAATAAGCAAATTGGCATAGTTTAATGTAATAGCTTTCTAAAATGGGTAACAAACATCGTTTCCAAGAAATCGTCGGTAGCTGTCAAATGAATATGAGTTATTCTAAAAGAGGTATTTTAATACGATCTCAGACTTCATGATGTATGCCCGAAATAAATGTAACACGACAAATTCAAATAAGTGCCACCAAGGAGCAAAATTAATCACTGCAATAAGTCTCTAATTTTCTCGGTATAACAGTTTATAGTGGGATAAATACGGATGATTTATTAGAGGATTTCTTGGCTTATTGCGCGGTAAGCTTAAAAAATTTCGCTTGCCGCTAAAATTGTTCTAACAAGCTCAAAGAAAAATTGTATTTTAACTTCATAATTTGAACGCATTTTATTTTGTTTGAACAGGCTCCAAATACGTTATTAAGTAAAATGAATTACAAGTTTTTAGATACCTTCTTATAGCATGTTTAGTAAGTTGACTATTTCATTTACTTTTTTGGACTGGAAAAGTTTCTGTCTGGAAAGTTTGTCGCGCTTAGAGTCCTAAAATTACAAAATAAAAATGGTTTATGTCAAATAATATACCTACAATCCACAATATAATTTCGTTAGGTATAAAAAAACTTTGTTATATTTTAACTAAAGATGCACAAGACGAATAATGACTTGCAATGTTTACACAAAGGCCACGAAAAAAGGAAAAACAAGGGCTTCAAGCTTGAATCTTACCTACTTCACTTTCGGCCAATTTCTATACAAGAGATCAAACAGATTGTTTTATTCCTAATTTGAAATTTTGTATGAAAACATATGACGATTAAATCTGAGATATGCAAAAAATCTCTCAAGATTAGTTATAGAAATTGGCGGTTTATCATGTCACCACCAATTTGTATAACTGATCATGAGAGATTTTTTGCACATCTCAGATTTAATCCTCAATTGTTTTCATTCAAAATTTCAAATTAGGAATAAAAGAATCCGAGATTATTTTTGATCTCTCGTATAGAAATTGGCCGTTAGTCTACAGAAAATATCAATTGAACACGTACTCCGCAAATTGTTACTTCATTTCGGAACACCGGATAGTCAACTTTTTATACCATGAGTGAAATAAGTCAAACTAGCCATAAAAAAATTACAAATCTGATTATAGTAAGGTTATGTAAGTAGCTTTTAGTTCTCCATGCTAGAGGTACATAAGACAGGACACAACGCCTGAAGTTGCAATGAAGCAACTTTAAGAACCTTCCACAATTTCAAGAAAGTTGTTTCTAGAAGCTTCCAAGTTTCATTACGGCTCGGCATTTTTCTCCCCGGGCACGAGGGCCAGGGAATGATTTAGTAGTTCAATATCCCTCAGTCCGCAGGTTAAGTTATGGGGGGAAAAATGACCTTGTATGCGGAGTCAGGTCAAAAGTTGGTCAGTTTGTATTCAAATTAGGAAATACAATGCCTGTGGGCGCATTAAAAATTCCAGTAGTAGGTACTTACCTATAAAAAACTGGTTGTTTGTTAGGTACCTACTTGTGACTTAGTTCTCGAAGACTTTAGATGTAATGTAACAGACTAAAACATATTAACTCCGAGAAAACAAATCTATAAAAAATTTATTTAACATTAGAAAAAATGCCAATAACTGGATGAAGAAGAATTACATTGAGGTGAAAAATATTAATTATTTTATTATCGATTTTTAATTTTTGTCTATACTTACGGAGTTTTACGAAATTTTATTTCAAACTGAATTTTTCATACCAGAAAGAGTAATTTTGTTATACACCAACTTAGTATAGTAATGGTATAGACGCGGACGAAGTCACAGGTGGCAGCTAGTGGAATACAACCTGTTATTACAAGATACCATAATTATATATTCAATACTATTAGTAACGTCATAAATCACACTAGTTAGGTGTTATACGAAAATCATTATCCTAACAAACAAATAACAAGGCCAAAAATTTTCCTAGTAATGTATTTAGTATGTAAATATAAATAATAAATAAAAACCTTTTAAAAAATAGAACAACGGAAAGGAAACAATTCCACTTTATTGTTTCCGATCCTGTATTAAAATTAAGTTTTTTTGTAATGTCACAGGTAAGTGCTAACCGGGCGCTAGCAAGGCTATGGCAATGTAACGATTTTACGAGCTAAAGCCAGGTTCACAACGTTATCAAACCATTTCCTCCAATGGAAAGCCTTCATTTCGCTTTAGTTTCGATGAAGTTCAACCACTTTTGAAAATGTTTAGATAGCTTTGCGACGTTTGATTTCGCTCGTAAAATTATCAACTTTTCTAACTAAGCTCTCAGCCCCCCTAGCATGACCACACACGTGGATATCGTATCGTCTCTATACAAAATACAACATGGCAGCTATATTTATCATATTTTGAAAGGCTAAATGTCGATAAATCGGTTTATTATATCGTGTTTTGCAATCTTCTATGAGTATGGAAATATTATAATAATAATAAACGCTTTTTAGTATCTTAAGGCACAGCGAGTGTGCTTTCAACGTCATCGTACAATGCCAACGCCAACCTAATTATATATCAAAGATATTTAATATGTACTATTATTTATACCGTGACTGCGAATCCACCCTTCCAAACTGTCAAATAAATTATTGAGCAACCACGTTCGTTGGTTGTCCTTCCTACCTACCTCATTAGAAACATCTAGAATTATAATTATAAATATCCAGAATTTGGAAACAAACATCGATGTTCATCATTAATGTATGCTACTACCAACTACGCCATCGTTCGTTAATGAAAATTAAAAGTTACTATACTTACCTATAAAATTATAGTTAATCTTTACGGACCATAAAAATTTAACGCAATTTAATTTAATTTGACTTTGATTTAGCGTATTATTTTTATGAGGTAAAAGTTTTAAATCACAAAAAGATCTAATTAAACGCGGTCAAACATGAACTACAAAATTAATTTCTCTACGTAAAAACACCCTTTTAAACATAATATTCCCCAGTTACTTGTAACTCAAAGTAACGACATATCGTTGTAAATAAAAACTCAGAAAATGTTATTAAAACTCGTGTGTACTTTTTTTATTAAAATGCTGTTAAAACAAAAACGGCAACGGCAACGAGCGCATATTTCTCATGCGAACTAGTTAATCTTCGCAACGTTTAGTTCGCGAATATTTCTATTGCCATAGAGATGAATTAAGATAGAACTTCTTTGACTACCGTGGCATAATTTAGCAACATTGTGGTAGCAAGACTGCTTTGTGAAACTCTGATAAATAATTTTTATTCTTAACATGTTTTTTTCTAGATGACGTTGTTTTCAACTTTTACTCAGATCTATTGCAGTAGAAGATATTATATATATATCTATCTTCAAATCATATTACGAGTATGTCAACAAACTGTATACCTAAATAAGTATTTACGTACCTACAAACTTCATATGCGCATAAAATTATTATAAATGTTCTTCTGTCTTTCAATGTCTGTACTTAAGGCTCAGCTCTCAAATATCTCTCCCACAGCTAGGAATTTGTCCAATTACTGGAGGCCAACGGTAATTGCGGCTTCTTCACGCGAAATGTCTCCTTAAGTCATAGAGGCGGAAACGCGAGGAAAAATTATTTTTAATTGTTTGTCCCGAGACCTTATAAAGACTCAGAAAAAAACTTTATATAATGCCAGAGATTTAAGAATGTATTCTGTATTCCTCATATCCTCACATAGGCATGTGCGAGAGTGAATTTGTTGGAGTGAATCTAATCACGATTTGTTAGGTCAACCAATCTTTCAATTCTTTATTGTACACATAAAATTTAGCTTCGGCAGTATGTGGTAACAGAAATAGTACAAAGGCAAGCATCTTCTTGCGATTTGGCATACATGTAGTTGGGAATACGCAGAAGGACTTAGGACTTAGGCTACATAATATAGTCCATGCGGACAAAATCGTGTCTGCTAGTTGGTATAGGAAAATAAAGGAGAGCATTTCCTTAAATCACCCTATTCATTAGTCATATTTTTTTATTGTGCTATGTATGTACTGGTACTAGTTTCATAAATATATTTTCAGGCCCACAATCGATCTTATCTTAGTGGTAAAATTTTAAGCTTACCAATTTAATTTACTTCAATTAAAGTTTCATATAACGTTAATTTAATAAATCAGTCAATTAATAAACTCCAACTTTTCATTGGCGTCAGGTGTCTTAAGTAATTTTATCTTCTATTTAATATTTATTTAACTAGCATTTAATTTAGAAGCATTAGCCGAACTATAAACTTCAGTAATAAAACATTTCAAAAACTCAATAAAATCTTTTTTGATAACATTCACAACATGGTATCCCTTGATCCGAATTTACTTCTCATTACGGGTCTGTTTTAGTTTTTACCGCTTTTTGATGGTTGCCATAAATATACGGCAATAATATGTAACTCTGCTTTCTTTCGTGAAGTAAATATGATGAAGTTAAGTTAATCTATACATATAATAAAAATGTAACGGGTCGCAGTCTGTACATGGAAGATATATGAGAAAAAATATTATAGAAGACCTTTATTAACGCAATAGTACCCAATACAATGATTTTTGAAATTTTTGTCTGTTTGTCGGTTTTTCTGTTTGTCTGTGCGTTTGTGCACGTTAATCTCAGAAACGGCTGAACCGATTTCGATGCAGTTTTCACGAATATATTGTGACAGGTCCCACTTAACATATAGGCTACTTTTATCCCGGGAGAATGTTTTTATCCCGGATAATTTCGACATTTTGTTTTTTCTATAGTCCACGCGGACGGAGTCGCGGGCGTCCACTAGTATAAGATACGTCTATAGTATACATACACGTTTCATTTCTAATAGGTAAGTCACAAGGGATCGTTAACGAGAAGAAATATTTTTTCCAGACCAGTTATAAACATATAAATAAACAGTGTTTGACTTGAGACGCGGTTTTGTAATAACACCTTAATACATTTTATAAAGCATAGAAATAAAGGATAATAGGTATGTAAGCAAGTAATAAAAATATTGTCATGACCTTGAATTTGGATTCAAAATATATTTTCCTTGTTAAGAGGAATTTCCCAGTGGATAGTTTTTAATAATTAAGAGACGCATTAGTGAGATAATCTTTATGAGGGTTTGAGGCGGTAAATCAAGATGGTAGGTAGGTACTTAGGGACACTTAGTTTAATTCAAAATCTCACCTTATTCTCAAATTAATTATGTACTGTCTTAGAAAGGTCCAAACAAAGGATTTACTTATATTAATACAAAACTAAGTGGGCATCCGTGACACCATCCGCGTGGACGGCATAAAAAGCAATTTTTTTAACACATTTCGTATCATTTTATTTACTTAATAGTATAATAAAATGCTTTTCGTTATTTGTTTCTCGCCATGCAACTGGTTTATAAACGAATTTTCCACCCAATATTCTTCTACTGCTTCATTAGCTAAATAAATTTCGTTTTAAGTTTCGTAATAGAGATAAAAAAATCTCTCAGCTTAGTCTAAGCATACTCTTAAGCTGAATACAGAATTCTCCATACAAAAAAACCACTTCTATGCTACTCTGGAAGTGAAAAAAAAACGTATATTACTACAGCTGCTTCTCTTCTCGGGCATACTGTACAAGTCAGTAGAGGGACAAGAGGGTCTTGGTGTTTTGTAGGCGATGGGCTGACCGCGTGTCACTACTAACCGAACTTGTATATTTCAACTTTACCCTCAAAATTAGTCAGAAGTGGCACCATGTGGTCCTATCGGCCCTTGGTGCTCTGCCTACCCCGTAAGGGATAAAGGCGTGATTATACATATGTATGTATGTAAAAAATCACTTTACACCTAGGACTTAACTTATTCCATCTCTACTATAAGTTATTCACTGACACCTTGCAAGAAAGAAATAAAGATAAAAAAAAACCTATCGAATTATAAGCGTGAACGTCACCATTGAAACAAGTGTCAAAATATATAGCGTCCATTAGTTTATCAGCGGCATCAAAAGACCCTAAAATACCCCAAATATTAGGGCGTAATTAACATCCATAGAAAATATTTCTACTTTATCTGGACAGATAAGACTGTTGTTTTGTCTTACTGGTCTCGCTTCCGTCGATCGATAAGGTCCTAACGGCTTCTTTTTGGGTCCATTTTACAGTGTGGGTGCGAAGCAGGTGTCCAAATTTTGCTTAAAAAAGTTTAAGTTAAGGGTTGTTTGGTTTGTGTGAAAATGAATCTTTTATTGACCGGAAATAGTCCAGGTGGTCTTTGGGCGTAAAACATGACTAATACCAGAAACTATTGGACCAAAATAAAGAAAGTAGGTACTAATATAATATGATTTCATACTTAGATAACTGGCATTATCCGTGTGTGTTAACGCTATAGAATAGAGAGATAAAGATACCAATTTGACATTACCTAACCTAGGAGAGTCTGAACTACACCCAACCTTAACAAAATATACTAAAAGAGCAAAAAAAGTTGATACAACACTCTTAACTTTATACCCAGACATCACACCATATATTATTCCGTTGCCGTCACATCGTAACGACATTGTCACATGATATCGATGAGTAACAACCTGCTCCTGAAATCACGATACCCAAGAGCGGCTCAATATTATGTGACGCCGGGGGCACACCTGCCCTTTGATTCGTTTACTGTGACCATTTTATCTTCATTATTGGTTTTTGGGATGTTGCAGAAGGTTTGCGGAAAATGGTTATGTCCGATAGATCTAGTTTAACTCGACTAACGGTGAAAATGTAGTGGCTTCATACATACCTATATATGTAGTCACAACACCTACACACCCGTGTTTCCAAAAATGGGTCAGACATGCAGCATCGAAAATAAGATCTTGAAACCTTGTTTAACACAACTCAGAGTAACATGTTGCTAGCTCATGAGTTGAGCCTGAGAGAACGCCTCTTAACACGATGACTCGCGGAAAACTTACATTTCATAACATATAACATATCTACTGAAATCAGAAATGTTAAACATAATCTGTGCGTGAATGACAGCTCTCAATGCAGTGGTAATAGAACATTATATTATTTACACCCAGACACTATTCCAATGAACCACACTTCGCATATCACCGGTAACATAGACGACACACCTTGCTCCCAATGTTTACCCAAGTATGATTGATCCTGGTTAGAGCTACGTCATTCAGCCCATTTGTTCTGTGTTCATTGATCCGCCATTTTTAAAGTTAATTTAAGGTGCATGGCTCTAGTCTTACACTCTAAGGAATGCATTGAACAAAGAATTCATCTCGTTTTTTGTACGTAAAAATGTTTGAGATTAGAGTTTACTTGTTTATTGCTTTAGAGATAATTGCTATAAACTTTCGAAAGTATACCTACTTGCGGATATACATGGATTATACTCTGTGGTCCCACAGGATCTCCTTTACGATCCTGCATTTCTGACTACCCCATTTTAGAAATAACCGTGTGTATGTATGTATAAATGATATTTTTATGTGTAAATTTGTGTTTGTTTCAGAGTAAGTTACTTAGGTACCAAGCCTACCCTACTGAAGTACAGAACATACCCTAAAAAAACAATATTAATATTCACGAGGCAATCAAACGACAAGTATCAGATGCCAACGAAGCGGATTTCCCGAATGCAGGCTATAAATAACAGAAAACAATAAAATACCACAACATGAATTCAAAATCCAGGCTCATAAATAAATACTGAAGCATGCATTTTGATACATCTTGTCATTTTTTGACACACCGTGCGACCATTTCACGTTGAGCTGCGGATACGACCCTTTCCCGCGTTAATGGACGTCCTTTGCAAAGAAAGGAAGATCGCCTTATCTGGTTTTTTAGCTCTGGGAGCTCACTATCAAGATTCTAAGCAGGTGTTTTTGGAGACAAGGCGCCTGCACTTTACACACAGTTTGAAGAATGATCAACATTCATACTTTAAGAGCAATGTTTGTTAATAATTAATAATAATCTTTTGGTTTCAAAGCTTTAGGTTAGGTTAGATAGGCTTTAGGTTCAATAATGTAAAAATATGAATCTAAGAAAAAATCTTGTTACCTAACTAATTCAAGGCAATTATATACAGAGTGTAACAAAAAGGATATGTTAAGCGAAAAGCTATGTAAATAGCCCACTATAGAGAACCTATCTACAAAATTTAAGACTCGTAATCAGATTTTTATTTTTCAAGATTGTATGAAAATTCCTGAGATATTTAAAAATTCTCCATACTATACCGAAAAATAAACATGTGATTTCGGGTCTCAAATTTTGTGGATAGGTTCTCTACAGTGGGCTGTTCATATAGCTTTTCGCTTAACATACCCTTTTTTTACACCCTGTATATGCAAATAAATACATACTAGAAGCGGCTTTATAGTACCTATACGTATAAATAAATATGTATTTATTACTAGGAAACTAACTTTGGAACCATCGATGTTTATACTACCAGAAATTTAATCTAGAACCAGAACACTTGACTCAGAGGACAGGGAAAATTATAACTTTTCCACAGATAAATATATATACATATACAAATATGTATTATGTTCTAATCTAAATAATCGGGTACCTGTAGCTGATGAGAATACCGCTGAAAGCATTAAACTCGCCCGTGTAAGAAAACTTGTGGTGAAATAAAGAATTCCATTATTTGAATATGCTGTCATTTGTTTTTCTCCTTTTTTTTCTTAATGTAGTTTTGTAGTTTCTTAGAATTAGTTTAATTGCACATGTTACCCTGTTGTTAACAATTTCTCTTTACTTGCTCGGCTTGCTGGAAGAGATCTCTGGTGGAGATAAGCTTGCCATTGTACATGCATCTCTTCTTTAATGTTGTATGCCATATTTCTTTTTGTGTATGTGCAATAAAGAATTCTATTTATCTATCTACGTCGAACTTACCTAATTTCGGTTTACATGTACAAGTGTCCCCATTTTGGTATCCATTGGATGCCAATCTAATTTTGTCAGACACATCTCGCCAACCATTCCGTTCGTATACCCCACCGCCCTCCGCCACCGCGGAGACATTACTAGTCCCTTTGTCGGCCCTTTTTGTCCGTCACCCGTGACTGTTTTAGTAATCGCTGAGCCGATACCTATGATCAGGTAGCGATGAAGTAATAAAATATGAATTAAATTATCCATCGAAGAGTGTGTGATGGTAAATGCAGAGAGTTCTGTAGATGTTTCTTTTTTCTATCGAACCGCTTTCTAATATAATATCATCTGTTCTTATATTCGCTTAGTAATATTTTTTATATTGTCATGAGTTGACTAAAGAACTAAGGCATATTAAAATAAAAATAACATAAAAAAAAAGTTTAAAAGAGATGGTCAAATTCGTCATCCGAGTTAATTGACCCGGTGCGGTAGCTCAGTTGGTTAGAGCAAATGCACGCTATGCGAGAGGTCGTGAGTTCAAGTCTCACTCGGATGGTTTTTTTTTTTCATTTCTTAATAATAAAATATTTATAAGGCATATTATCCTCTATCTCCACTCCACGACCGATCGGAAGTAGCCTACATCCAACCGACGCCCGCGACCTTGGCGGTCGGAGTGGATGTTGTTGGGGGAGGCCTATGTCCAACAGTGGACTTCTCAGAGCTATAAATGATGATGATGATGATGATTATCCTCTATCTAGGTGATAAGCTAGCTTGTAATAGATCATTTACATCTGTTCCCACCACGCTAAACGTGCCTGTGGGATCTTTTACCGCTGTATGTATACAGGGTGTAACAAAAGGGGTATGTTAAGCGAAATGCTATGAATATAGCCCACTATGTAGAACCTATCTGCAAAATTTGAGACTCGAAATCACATGTTTATTTTGCTAGATAATATGGAGAATTCTCAAACATCTCAAGAATTTTCATACAATCTTGAAAAATAAACATGTGATTTCGAGTCTCAAATTTTGTGAATAGTTTCCCTATAGTGGGCTTTTTACGTAGCTTTTCGCTTAACATACCCTTTTTGTTACACCCTGTATAAAAAGTCTAGAAAAATACTAAATAGGTGGGGAAGTTTTTATTTCTATACGAGTATACTCCTTGTTATGTAAGTTAGATATATTAAAGGTAGAGGAACTCTAATAAAGTTTTATTTAATACCTGATTATTTTAATCTGATCGACGGGGTTTCGGTTGCGTTAAGTATGGATGCCGTTTATGGTATTAGTAATAATTACAAACATCAGAGTAATGAATACATAGAGATCGCATTGCTTGAGGATCGTAGAGCCGGGCGGTAAGGAAAATATTAAGAAACTTTAACTTAATCAGTCTTTGATGCATTGAAATGTATTATGATGAAATGAAACAATATTATTTACCCTTATTTACTATGAAGCCCTTCAATTTTGACACGATTATTAAAAATCTGAATTTATAATTTTGTCTCATGATCTTAAAACTTATTACTAACATACTTAATGAACCCGCTTCATCTTTCGTATCATCAGGAGTCAAAATGATCTTATTTAAAATCGAGGTCAAAGGGCGACATTTTTTCGGTACATACTCGAACACGCCTTTATATTATATTGTTGTTCTTAGGTGGATACGTTTAAGTTTCCAATCCCGATCGCATTCCAACTGTCAGAGGATTACTGATTAAGTTTTCCAAACGTGTCGTTGTAATTATTATAATTTGTTAATTTATATTCTTTCAATATATTCGATACCTTTATTAAGCTGTTTTTTTATAATATAAGCGGGTTCTAAGCATCTATGTCGGCCTTCACAATATCAACTTACCTACATTACGGAACTTAGCCTGTCATAGGTTGTTTAAAGTGTTTGTTTGACAAGCTGATATTTCCTTATTATAGGCTGTTATTCTTATGTATAAGCCATATAACTTCCAGTTTTCGTTACAATTCGTTTGGAATTTTATCGTGAATGAGTAACAAACACCCAATCGAAATAAATATCTAAACATCCAAATTTTGAAATCTTCACATTCTCGCTAACTTTTATATCAGTAAATAATAAAAAAAATTATAAAAAAGACTAATATTATTATTAAAAATTGTAAGAAGCTTCCATACATTTCCCAATCACGAGTATTATTTATAACGGAACAAGTGTCGCCATCTGTTATGGAGTAGCGGAAGTATTTTTATACGTAGAGCTTTTGATTGCTTAAATGTTTTGGTTACACATGGGTTACACTGTACCTTTAGGAGATTAAATATCATTTGTAACATTTCGAAGATAATACTTAGGGTGTTATAAACACAAACATTATTCAATACATTAAAGTAGGTATAGACGATTTTTAAAACTCACTTTTAGTTTGCAATCCCTTACATGTTGTCATCCTTAAATAGTACAAAATAATACTTTTTGAAATAAACTTAAATAGAGGCAGAAAATATGGCCTTACTATACAGGGTGTAGGTGACAGCCAGGCAATTACTGAAATGCTGAACAAGTACCATTCTGTTGAATTATACGACAGTGTTATTACTCGCAGGAAATGTATTTTTGAATTGATTATCAGTCATCTTTGCTCTTCGCGCCAATTATATCGGGCGATCCTGTCGGGCGACGCCACATGTGTGATCTAATTATGGGCATTTTATTGCATACTAAGTGTACATAACAGTTTTAATTGAGTATCAAAGCACTTATAACTTAGTAGCCCTTATGAGGCACCGCAACACTCTTAAAACTAAAAAACTAAAGTAAACTAAACTATAATTATGTTTTTTTAATCTACTTATTATTATTATATAGGTGCATGTGCAATAACTATTGTCCAGTTAAATATTCATTTAAGTCATAGGGACATATTTCAATCAGGTATTTTTTTAATGTATGGTTAATTGTGGTTAATTTACTCTCATTTTTATTTTTTTCGGTAATTTATTAAATAATTGCCATAAAATATGATTGCATCTAGATGGAGGTTGGTATAGATTTTCTTTATTACGTGTGTTGATATTATGGGTATCTTTTATTTGGAGATTTCGATTTTTAAATGTAAATAAACATATGTCGTGTATATATATTGCAGGCATCACTCTTGTCTATGGATCATGGTTTTTGAATTTTGAGTTAGGGGCTTTTAGGTATGATTTTTCCAATTTAGGTTTGTATCAATATTTATACCAAGTAAGTTATCTAAGGCCTAATTAAACGAACTAAACTATTTTTTTCCTGAAATTTTGGAATTTTCCTGCGAAATTTTTTTTGTATTTTCCGCCTCAGAATCATGGTCTGAAGTCATGGTATCAATATTTGCCTGGCTGTCACAAACACCCTGTATTTATTTTTCTACAATTTCCACTCAAATATAAACACGCAAATGTAAAGACATTCGCATTGCCGTACTCGTAATAAGGTAAACAATAGTCTATTGAGAAGCTTAAGACAATAAATTATTATATATTAATGTGGCAATAATATAAAATAAACAAATGTAAGTTCAAATTTTATTTCGATCAGATTAAATTAAATTCTTAAGGGACTAAAGACTTAATAAAAACAGAATAATGTCAGAAAACTTCAAAAGAATATGAACAAGTGAAAAGAGCGTTATATTAAAAGATTTCCAATCAGTATAAAACAGGGACAAAGTAGAAGGAAACCGTTTTATTGTGAACAGAATGGACGGATTGAGTAAAGATTTCAGTAACGCGTTTGTCCTTTATAAAGTCGCCCGCGGGGCTATATTTTTCTTAGGGTGGCTATGATTTCGTGGAAGTGGAGATTAGCTGCGAGTGTGAACCAATTGATTTTTACGTGGTGATTTCCAGTACCTACTATGGAAAACCATACTAGGTACTTACAATCGAAAAACTACATATCACAGGATTTGTTTTCACAAAAGCAACAATATTATTTTATTTTACATAGTTGCTGCCAAAGCCGTAGTCACAATAGCCATTGGCAATATTACTGTTGGGCGCGCTGAAATCCGCGTCGATCCTATCATCCGCATCTCTTTCAGTGCCGATGTTTACCTTATATCTCCTCAAAATTACTTATTCAAATTTCCCTTCCGACCTAATTTCGCGTACCTACTTGCCAACTGTATCCATTGTTTGCTCAACTTATTATGTAGATTTGTTTTTGGCACTTTTTATTTTTCTTTGACATTGCTGTTTGAGGTTTGTTATTATTTTTGGCTTCTTGATACATTTTTTTTAAATATCGTCCTACTTATTATTTCTTCTGTACTTATTCATCAATTTTGTTACTTTGTGAATTGTATCTATTCCGTTAAAATTATGTTCTCATATAAGTTGTAATTTCACAGCTTAAAAATTTGTTGTAGGTATGTATATTTATATTTTTAACTCAGAATAACGAGTGTTCCTACATAGTTAGCATATCTATTTACCTCAGTAAATTTTGTAGGCAATAAAGTGGTAAACACTTCTTACGCAATTAAATTAATCACCCTCTTAATAACAGTAACAAACCCCCTTCCTAAAGCGTACATTTTTATTTTATCAAAAACCTTTCTCAAGAAATAGTATGATATTATGCAGAAATTATATTAAATCAAGTTCCTACTTCATTACAATACGTTCAAAATTCAGGTGGCGTGCGCTCACACAAATTTAATACTTAATTAAAGCGAATTAAAATGCAAAGTCGCTCGAATAAGGCAATTAAGCTGAGATGTACTAGAAGTGTTCCTAGTTAACACCAAGTTCTTACAAGATTTGGGAGATAATGCTTCATCATTATTCATTAAAGAAGCATTACTTACTTGTCGGACGGTAATTATTTAGTTTGTTATCATTTGGTTAGTACTAGTTATTCCCAGCGACTCTTTTTTTTTGATGATGGTAGCCTGAAGGGCTTTGCCATCTTCACCGAGCTAGGTGGCGTGCGCTTAAGGCGCACAACCGAAAGTTTTTATGACTACGCGACCTGTGCATCCCAGTTGCGCTGGGATATTGTCGCATTGGGGAGTTAAACAAATAGTTAAATGACTTTTTATAAGATGACTGGTAGGGATCATGTCCCAGCAGTGTCCTACTATAACTCTACCTACTAAGGGTTCCAAGTAAGAACCCGCCGCTAAAGAACCCTCGAAAGAACTACGGCGGGGATTGTGTTGGCCATGGAAGGTCAGGTCAGGGCTGCCTGCTCGGCCAGTCTCCTGCCTGGTGTGTGAGCTTCTATGAGAGGGGTGCGGCGACCCCTCCGACGGAGGCGCCGCTTATTATTTGTACCAGCGACTCTTAGATACGAAAAATAGGTAGTCGTGGTTATTAGGAAAAAATATGAAGAGAAGTTAAGTTCTCCCATGAAATATCAATCTCTTTTTTCTCTATGTTTCGAAAAAACAACTGGATAACTATAAACGCTAGCCTTCGATATGAATACCTCGTTACGTGCCAATCAACGAATAATAATATTATTATCTAACTCATTACTAGAACCGTATCCGTAGTTTATTCGACTTCATCATCATCATAATTGGCGTCTTTACTCCCACTATACTGGGTGAGTTTCCTCCATATTTTGCCAACTATTTTGATTCTACTCCTGCCTTATAATAAAAATATCGCTGTTCTACTTAAAGTTTGTAACAATGTTTGCTAATTTTTGACGCAATAACCACCGAACGAATTTTGATGAAACTTGAAAGTTATACAGCTTGTACAGATGTACCTACATCAGAATAGAACACAGATATAATACAGTGTAATATACGGTGACGCGAACTAAGTTAGAGTCAGCTAGTCTTCAAACAAAGCACCTACGTAGCCCAAAGTATTTTGTAACTTTCGCGGTTTTCTTAGTGATCGTATTCCGTAGATATGTGGTTAGTTTTTATCTATTGGTCATGTTGACCCAAGCACATAAGTCAAGCCCCCAGGGGAGACCGGGCATTCCCGAGCCGGGTTCGTATGTGACAATTTTATATACAGGCTGTAGAGAATTCTATTCGAGAATTACTTGATATTCCGTTCCTATGCAATTCGCTTAGTTGATAGTGACCCTGCCTTCAAGAATATGGATCCTGGGTTCGAATCCAGTAATGTGTGTAGGTAGGTTTGTACCAATCTGTATGTTGATGGGTCCCTAAACTCATCGCAAAATAAGAGGTCCGCTTACCGCAGCGCTAGCATCTTTGCACACTGTTTCATACATTTTTATTTAATTCGTGTATAATACGCGGGACTTCTAATACCGTGATTGGTTTAGATTACAGTGTGTAATTTTGTGCCCAAAGAGTGGTAATATACATATCTTAGCATGGACTTAAAAAAAAGGTGATTGAGGGAATTTCTGGTGCACCAATACCAACACATCTTCCTTTGTGTCATAAAATTTTACGGTGCCCTAAATAACGATATACAGGTGATTTTTGGTCGTCAACGTTCTCGAAAACTACGGAATCTCCTCATCATCACGATCATTTTTCTCCATGGAAGCATACCTGGGAAGGTCTGGTTTCCAAAATATTAGGGTCCAAAGTTGAATAAATAGACTGCGTTTTTCTGCATAAATGCACATTGACGCGTGTTGCAAGATTTTTTTACGAGAAATAATTAATATCTGTCTATGAAAAAACTAGCATAGATACTGGACACTATAAATTTCGCCCGATCAAGTAATTTTTATTTTTATAATTACATCGTTTCCCAGCATTTTTTTTGGCATAAACTTACTTTATTTGATGTATAGAGTATGTACCCTTCTTATGTACCCTTGGCAACGAAAAAACACCCTGTATAGGGCTTATAGCTCCAACAAGTAAACTCAGCAATATTTAGAGTCTAAAAATGTAGGATCCCTAACGGCGCAAGCAGTTTTGTGGGACGTTGTATTTAGTTTGAAAATATTTTAACAGAATATATAAAATGAAGGTTTTCATCCCCTGTATACTCTTCAGCTGGTGAAAACAGGATCACAATGATAACTCACCCGAGGCTTCTTAGTGAAAAAGGTTTTTGGATGTGAATCATAACAGTGAGTGGATCTTTTATGTTTTACTGAAACGATATGAGAATGGAAATTTGCTACTTATTTTATATGGTACACAGCTACTCGTAATAGCAACACTTCTATACATTTCTATGTTAGATCACTCTCACGATTTTATCCGCGTGGCATGGCATTTTAGTCTATGGGGCTTGTGCGTTATTCCGTAAGCTAATTACGTAATTCGTAAAAACGCAAAGACAAAGCTATAAAGACAATCTCAAAAAAATTCGCAATTGTTTTGTTTCACAAACTTTCACATTTATAATATTCTTATGACCCTCATTAAGGATTCAAGTAGGTAGTTTGGATAAAAAAATAATTAAAACAGTAGGTATGTATGTTGAATAGATGCAATGAGATAAGTAGTGAAATCTTGAATATCAGTCACTTTAAATAAATACAAATCCTACCTAACTAAATATTGTGAACCAAACATCCGTTAACACTGTTAAATTTGATTCATTCAAGATTCGTCATCAGACTTTCCTTAAGGCTTTTGCGGTGGTAATAAATAACCTTTTACAAGCTATCCAACGAACATAAATTAACTTTTAAAATATATTATCTACTTAAATATATTAGTCATAGTCCAGGAGCTGCTAGCAAGAATTACAGGAAAAACCCAAATAGTGATAATCTATTATTCATCTCATCAATGTTTGCACCTACCGTGATTCGAACCCAGAACCTATGGCGACGCGGATACTACCAACTACACCATATGGTTATTAACACATAATCTCAGCCCTGCTATACCACTACCACCCACGGTGCCCTTTTCAACCCATATAATTCAATTTCACAGAACAAAACATTACAATCCGAAATTAGAGTTCTTGTTTCACAGTCAATAAATTTAATAGACTCCGACAGTGTCGACAACGATTCAACCCTTCGATTCGTAATATGGTTAAAATGAATTTTGGTTATATATTGTATTTTATTTAGTTGAGTAACTCCAAGCATTTATGATTATTTATTATTTTAATTTTTCTTCCATACTTGAAAAAGTTCAAAGTTTCGTTAAAAAGGCAATGTTGTCATGTAGCGTGATTGCCCTCCAGTATCTATTTATATAACAACTATATACAACATTACCATGTAGTTCCATAAAAATCCGCCAGCTGCCACTACTTTACATTGTAAAGGGTGAGAATGAATCACCATATGGTGTTACCATTACGAGTATTGTAACGAATTTGTTATTCTTAAAAGAAAGGAAAACTGTGATTGATGAAAGGGGCTAGCTATTCTATGGATTCCATTCCAAAAGACGATGACCAGCCATATTAGTACGGAGATAGCTCAATCAGAGACACTGAGGAACTTAGCCAAAAGAAGAATTTTAATTTCCTTTGATTTCCTTGTAACACGAGACTTGAATATGGTTCAACTGCAAAAAGCACCTTATGTCTATCAGTGGTTAAAATCTTACGAGTATAAAATCTGGTGCCAATAAATACATCAGTTGCACCACCTTCCTTGCATGCCGTAAGAGTCGACCAACAGATGAACAGACTCAGGGTGTGCTCTCAGGTGATGAGCTAGCAAACTCTATGTTCTCTCTTATCATCGCTTTGCCAAACGTGTCTGTAGTCCTGCAGTACAGACTCCCCCATTTTGAAGACATAGCCGTATATATTTATGTATGTTATTAAAATGTCAGACGTATTCACTCTCTTATTCGTCACGGCTCTTCAAATTCAGGATTACTCACCCCTAAAGACTTTATACTCCAATTTGGTGTGGTACGTGATCGAATACGGTGGGGCATTGTCGTGGAAGTAATCCTATTAGGAACCCAAAATTACATGTTTCTTAATTTATTTGTTCGAAAAGTTTGAGTAAACGATTTGTTTTTGTTTGCCTTCGATTGTCTTATCGATAAAAATATTACCTTAGATTTAGCACACACCGACGGTTCCTCTTTAAACTTCTAATTATAGTTGTGCCGTCTCTAATTCACGTTAGGTATATAGGTAATGGCATGCTTTAGACACTTTGTTTACAGTTACCTCCTTATTTCCCATTTTAAATACAAATACATAGGTACATTAATTAAATAATAATAGACAGGACAGACGACAGTAATACTAAGAGGTTGTATAGAGGATAGACTGAAATTGGTAACTCCAAATGCAAAACTAGCTACATCTGTTTGGTAGGATGTTGCCTTTCCACGGCTACGTCTTATCTTTTACATCTGACAAATCTACCACACCACAGGACTTATCATTGTATGTTTTGTTTATTTTATTAAATTGTTATAAAGAACGGGTCGAGCATTCAGATAAAAAAGCTAAAATAAAAAATCAGATAGGTAGGTACCACATTTTGAAACAGCAAATTAAAGTTATGTACGATATAAAATCTATCTAACCACTAATCTAAAGGAAGGCCATAATCACATCAAATAAGTTCATTGGCGGAGACCAAGGCACAGATGCGCCAATGTCTGTCTTGATTACATGCCAATGCGAAT
This sequence comes from Carposina sasakii, assembly GCA_014607495.2. Classification (NCBI taxonomy): domain Eukaryota; kingdom Metazoa; phylum Arthropoda; class Insecta; order Lepidoptera; family Carposinidae; genus Carposina; species Carposina sasakii. Next base: position 10,713,151 of record CP053161.1, read on the forward strand.
TTGATTCGACTGGTTTGAGGGACACTGGGATGAGCTCCCTTAATGGGTTTACGAACGTGTGCCGAATATTTTAATATATTTAGGAAAAGTCTTTGATCTTTATGGTGAAACTTAAGCATACGAGTAGACACTGGGTTCTAATCCCGGTAGGTGCATCATAATACTCGTATGATGAGAAACATACATAGAATTTTCTATACTTATCTATGTTTTTGTATATCGTCGTTTAAAACCCACGACAGTACCCTTAAGGATTATAGTGTGGGAATAAGATCATAAAGTATCTGTATACGTTTAAATTCACCTCCTTTTTTTGTTTGGTAGCGGTTTCATTTTGGGGTGCGAACATAGAAAGTAACATATAAAAAGACAATCGACAAACAAGTTGTTAATGCTTTCATGTCGAATAAATGATTTTGAATTTTGAAATAATGAGGACTACTTAACATGTATTACTTTTTTTGCAAACACGATATAAAAATATCCTGCTCATTAGGCGTTTAATGCTACTAAATAAAATTACCTTCAATAACGTTATTTCAAAAGGAGACAGGTAAAATCAAAATGATACACGTGTTGATAAAAATAACATAACGACATACTCGAATGATACAAAAATAACCAAGGACTTCTATTATTAGATTGATCATACATATAACTGTATTATCCTCTAAATTATTTAAATCTTCATTCGTTTATTCTATGTGTAATGGATTTTATTGAGATTTTAAATATGTAATTTAATTCCGCATTTTATATGAAACTAATGCAATGAAAATACATCCTTCAACCCTACTAAAACTGTTTTATATGTTTTCATTATATTTTTTACTATCATACTTTTTTAGGTTTCCTATATTTTCCTTCATATGACGATTTCACTATCAGGAAACCAAATCTTAACAGAAAGAGCCGAGTCATTGTCATGTTTGATAGAAGCAAGTTAAATCAATCCGAGAATTAAAGAGTTTGTGTAAATAGAGCTAAAAAATTGTATGTTAAACAAAAACTATCAAGTTTATATATTTTTTTAATAAACTACCTCTGTAACTTAGATAACCAAGCCCAATTTATTTCTCAGAAAGCAAACAAAGCATTTGATATACGATCGCAAACGATGTACCTATTCTCGAAGCGTAGCGCCGAATTACTCAGGCATAATATAAATTGCAGAGAAAACTTGTCCCCGACGCGAAAATTAACAATGTTATTAAGTAATTAATATACTGAGGCTGTATATTAATATACTGTGACTGTATATTTAATGCCTTACTGCATAATTATGCAAAATAACCTCCACGATGGATTCAATCTTTTGTTCGCTTGAAATAATTACGGCAAGTGAAATTTATGTGAGCATAAATTTATTGGAGCCGTATGGGCCTTTGTTGGTTATTTTAGTAATTACGTGTTTATTTTGTGGGTAGTATGAAACTTGTTAATTTTATATACAATACATGTAGTCTAAATTAGTTTAGTCTGGTGAAGTGGTTCTCAAAGTTTAGGGCCCACATGTTTTAGTAAGAAAAATATTTAATTAGATTATATTGTGAAATAAATTACCGTGTAATTATAAAAAATGTGACATCATTTAATTAAACTAAACATTATCTAATTTCGAGTCATAGTCCTTACATTTTGTTGTCAAATATTATTATTCTTAAACAGTCTAACTTTAGACGCGGTTTTGCAAAAATACCGAATACTCGTATATTTAGGGAATTCGCGCTGGGACCTGAATCCTGGTTGATATCCTGATCATACGAGTAACTTATTTTGTCCGAGTCATAGACGTTTCCATATTCACCGATATTTCTGATGCCTAGACCCACGTACAACTGAATCTTTAGGTGGTGGAAGGTGGGCGGTAAAACTAAGTTTGGAAACCTACGGACTAGTTAATGAATCTAATGCTATTTTATCTAAGATTCATGACAATTATGGTTGAAATAGTAATAATATAATAATAATAAAGTAGCTACACGCCATGGTCGTAAATTAGAATTTTATTATATTAAGTTTTTATAATTTAGGTCTTTTCTTTATTTTTCCTCTTTAGTTAATAATATCAATTATCACGTCTTCTTTTTCAGTTTATGTAAATAACAATAAATTTAGCCAATACTAAAGAGGGTCTCTAATGATTGTTCGAGTTGACGAGGTTTTGCAACTTAGTGCAACTGGGCTTATAGTTATAGATTGCGTTAAAATTAACCCTAATAGGTACCATATTAAACAATAATCATTTCTATGTAGATCCACCCACAACGTCCGTCCCTTTAAAAAGATAAAAGTGACTTACTGTCCTCGTGGCTGGACATGGCCAACTAAATCAAATGAAATTAAATACATATACATACATATAATCACGCCTTTATCCCTTACGGGGTATGCAGAGCACCAAGGGCCGATAGAACCACATGGTGCCGCTTCTGACCAATTTTAAGGGTATAGTTGAGATGTAGGTACAAGTTCGGTTAGTAGGTATAGTAGTGACAGGTGGTCAGCCCATCGCCTACAAAACACCAATGAAATTAAATTCTCTGGAAGTATACGTTTCTACTGTAGTTAATGTATTCTCGTATTCTTAGTAATAGGTAACTTTCCCTTGAGGCCACTCGAGTTAGAGATTGTAGTAGTTTGTTTTCTTAGACATGAAATTTATTATGAATGGTTGATTATGATATGAAAATGGGGGTTACATACATACATATACACACGGCTGTGTGTGTGTGGAACAGGTTAGCCAGAACTACAAGATCATAAGCGAGATTCCGTAGCCACGCTTAGCATAGCTAGGACAGATGTCACTAATCAGTGACAAGTTGCTGTCTTATCGACTGAGAGATTGTGTGAAATTCTTAGTCAACATGCACGGAAGGAGATATAGCGATTGTAATAGGGGTTAGTGTATCTAACGGTGCCTTTTTCTGGTGACTTTTGAGGATAACTTTTTCCTATACAGCTTTAGATTTTTATTATACGTCAACTAATAGATTTTACTATACTTACCTACATAACCGTAAGATATATAGAATCGGAAAAAGAAGTTCTGCCTATTCTTAAATTCGGGAACCCTGCCAAATCTATATGTAATTATTTATTTATTTGGTATTCGGACGACCTACAGCAACAGTACAGTGACATAGAGCTAAATTGATGTCGCCACATGTATGCTACAAAACATTACAAAGGAATCAAAAGATTATCTTTCCTAACAGAGTCATAAGCTTCGCATTGAAATGTTTATTTTCCTCTATAACAGAACACCAAAAAATATTATTCATTTACGACCCAGTGAGATATAAATTCCAATACGAGAGCCTTTGCATACGCCACAATGGAGGTATGAATACGTTTGAGATATATTCGGGTATCCTCACGAATGCTAGAAGTAGATTGTGGAGCTGTCACATGCCACCAATGAGGCAACAAAGATTTTTATGTTATTGAGTTGGTTCTATGTTTGGTTCTAGTATTTAAAAGACTGTCTGGGTATTTTTAAGACGGGTTGTATTGCATTCTAAATTTATTGTAGGCATGAGCAGAATAAGTGCTGGACGAAGGCCTCCCCCAGGGCATGTCACAAGGCTCGATTGTCTGTTTTCGCCATTCAGTTACTACATGTCCTTTTATAGATGTAACAAACTCATCCTCATTCAATCATACACATATTACCATTTCGAAACATAATCTTTACCATTTCTCAGCATTGCTCCGTATAAGAAGATGTCCAGTCAGCAACTTTGAAACCACTTTCCGCCTTTGTGGGTATTTCGGTGCTCGTGCATTATAATCGGGTCCATTCTGGGTCACAACTGTGGAAACTGGGCCAAAATTGATCGATTTCGGATACCCAAATACTAATACTTGCTCTATGCGGTCTCGGTGGGAGTATACCTAGTGTGTTTATTGTATACTTTGTCTTACATCTAGATGTAACACAAACTGTAACAAAAAGGGTAAGTATGTTAAACAAAATGCTATGAAAATAGCCCACTATAGAGAGCCTTTATTCACTAAATTTGAGACTCAAAATGATTATTTTTCTGATTTTTCTGAATGTTTATACAATCTTGAAAAATAAACATGTGATTAGTCTCAAACTTTGTGGATAATGTATTTTTCATAGCATTTCGCTTAACATACCCCTTTTGTTACACCCTGTATAACTACATCTTTATGTAAGACACGGCTAACATGGAGCACATACATTTTTAACATGAAGTACAAACCGCATGTCTCATATTTGTGCACAGGCTGACAAGAGCAATATGCTATTTATATAGCATTTCGCCTTAGCAATTCCCTCCATTACATTCATCCTGTATAGTAAATATAATGACTAATATATCTACCTATACATATTAGACATGACATTCAAACTAAGTAATCTCGTTTTTTACATAATTGATACATTTCTTCGAAATATGAATATAAATCTATTCCATCCATCTATTACATGAGCAGAATCTATTTGGAAGTGCAATTCATGAATTAGGAGTTCACATAATAATATCTTCCCTTATACTCGTATATGGATGAATTGGATTATTTTACTGTCTTCCATTTGTTTTATAGGTCTCGTCGTAAAATTTTAGTTCCAATATCGATGTTTCATAGACTTTTATAAGTTTTATTGCTTTACTAGATGAGTCAGCTACTTTTTAGGACTCTATAGATTATAGATTATATTGTTTCAAATAACATTGATACACCAGGCGATAGTCTGAGAGAGAATGAACGAGTTCGTTAGTCGAATCATACGATATACACTTGAGAAGCAGCTGATGTATTCTAGTGAAGCCCCACGTCAGCACAGGAAAGTTTTAAACAAAGCGCTCGCAAAGCTATAAAATTGTCTTATTTTACATGTTATGGTAGTCCTTTTTTTCCTTCAGCGTTGGCAATAGCAAGCAATATTTTTAAAAGGCCACAGTTTGTTTTCACCAGGTATTCTACCCACACTATGCAATGTTTTTGCTTGTATCATTTTTAAAACAAAGAATTTCATTTTGTTCCGTATATCCATTGTCGGTGCTACATCGTGTGACCTAAATACTATTTGTATAGCTCGTATTATTAATATTTATTAAAAAAAAACTACTATCTGTGCTTAGAAAATAAAGCTGTTGTGTTGAAAATTTTGCTAAAACCCTAACGTAGCAAGAGTTGCATTAGCTTATGCATTGCATACTCTCTCAAGTGGGCTAGCAACTTGTCACTAAACTTTTAACATGCTAAACGTGACTTTAGGACCTAGTTCGTAATTCTTCTTTTAATTTATTTAACATAATTTTGACTATGTTGATTTATCAAAAGATCCTGTTTTACGTAATTAACTATTCTTTAAACATAGGTTTCACTAAACACTATAAGTAGTTTTCGAGAAATCAATTTCCCCAGCCACACACAAACTCCGGAAAGCGTTTGATTTAGTCCATATATTTTTCTATGATTCATCTCGAACACGAAAGGTATGACCGCGGGTGGGTGCCGGCCGTAAATCGCGTGGAGTGGGACTTCGGGCTTTGCGGTCATATAGGAAACTGAGAGCTACAAATAGGACGAAAAATGGAGAAGGTATGAAATGTAACGACGCGATGCAAGCTTTAAGGAATATGCGTACTGATCCTACCATAACAGGGCCGTAATATGAATGTGTCAGGAACGTAACATACACGAAATGTATGACTTGACTTCCTTATCCCTTTAGATGGGGCAGACAGTACATCGCATCCCTCTTGATTTTGAGCTTAGTGCTTAACTTCGCTCCAGATCCTCCCTAAACTCTTTGCCATGACCACCCGCCGCCAGGTCTGATTGAATGCGTAGACGTGGCTGCCCTAAACCGAAGGTATGAGCTACGGTAAAAATCTTCGTTGCTTATTTATCCATGGGTGACTGGGTCATTTCATTTCAAAAAATCGCGGCGCCTTTGCCACAAATATGGCTACAGTTTCAAAACTTAATGTAACAAATAGAAGTGCAAACCTTTGCGGTTGCAGTGGGCACGCTTTTATAACTCAGCGGTGTTTTGGGGAGGTATACGCGCAAACTGTGTTCTCTATAAAAAATATTTCAAAGAGCCTAGCGACGCTTTGTGATTGGGTCAACGTTTATGAAGTTTTTCTATGAAAACTTTTAACAATAAAATTGATGTTAGAGTCAATTTTTACTACGGTCAGATAGCCTATATGAAGGATAGATTTTAAGGATGTCTTCCTCTCTAAACTTGATCGATAGAGACAGCAGCATCACGTTATTTTACTGAAAAATGTTAAATCATTTTTTTTCTATACACCTAATTTTATAGGAATAATACCTAGATAGATAGGGCTTTTGCATTTTTTATGTTTTCCGTGAAAGCGTTCAGGCTATTATTCAAGTTCATTAACGTTGATATCCCATCATTTTATATAAATGAATTCTAATATTATTTCAGGGTATTTATACTTAAAGAAGATTATATTCCATTCACCTTTTCATGCATAAACAACTAAACGGATATAAGGCATAGTATTAGTTAGAAGGCATAAGTAGTAACAGGTGTTCTAATTATCTGTGTGCATTCATACTAACATAGTTTTTTCCATAAGTTCCGTTTTATTTATACTAACACAATATGAACTAGCGTAAGTTTTTTAGTCTGAAATAAAAACAATTATTATTATTATTATTTAGTATTACCAGATATAATAATGAGCAGATATATTGCAGAAAATTCAAATCCAAAGTAGGTTTATTGTTTGTACTACAAATAATATAAATAAGTACGTAGGATAAGGAAATCAATAAGGACTTATTCATAATATAGAGGGTGTGTGTGACAGCCAGGCAAATACTGAGATACTGAACAAGTACCATTGTTTTGAGTTATACGACAGTGTTATTATTACTCGCAGGAAATTATTTTTTAATTTGATTATACGCAATGTTTGCTTTCCGCGCCAATTGTATCGAGCGATCCTGTGACTAATTAATGGGCTTATTGGTTATTGTGCGATACATTGCTGTTTTTTGGATCACTTGTGACTCTCCTTTGGGATTTATCAGTTTTTTTTTACTTTTTTGAGAGCAACTTTTTTTTAAATCATCCATAGGTTGAAACTTTGTTTTGAAGCCATTATTTAAGGCTTACTTAAACGAACCACACAATTTTTTCCTAAAAAAAAGTCGGAAAATTTCGGAATTTTCCTGAGAATATTTTCATTGGTTTTCATCTCAGAATCATGGTCTGAAGTCACCATATACCTATAAATATTTGCCTGGCTGCCACAAACACCCTGTTTTTATTACCTCCATGGTATACAGGATGTTTTTTGTGGCCACCTTTAACGAAGGGTACGTATTCTATACATGAAATAAAGTAAGTTTATACCAAAAAAAAACGCTGGGAAAATTTTTTTTTTTTTTTTATAAATTCCTTGATCGTGCAAAATTTATAGTGTCTAGTGTTTATGTTAGTTTTTTTATAGACAGATATTAATTATTTTTCGTGAAAAAATCCTGCTACGCGCGTCTATGTGCATTTATGCAGAAAAACGCAGTCTATTTACTCAACTTTGGACCCTAATATTTTGGAAACCAGACACTTCCCAGGTATGCTTCCATGGAGAAAAATGATCGTGATAATGAGGAGATTCCGTAGTTTTCGGGAACGTTGACGACCAAAAATCACCTGTATAGTGTAATAATTATACTATATTTAAGTATACTACCTTAAACCAAATACACTTATACTCTAATCTAATACATAAAATAAACAGATTAACGCCGAAAATCTAGCATATGAGTACCGTTATTTACTATGAAATGTATACAGAGTATTATAAAGTAGGCGTCAGACCTTCGCAAAGCTTCTGCGAGTCGCCGATAAAACGCTTAGTCGGGCTGCTTGCGGTACGTCTGCGCTGAACTTACAATTTCAACCAGAGAATCGCTTCTTGTGGTGTGGTACAAGGCATATGCCAATCGTTGATTATACTTCCCGCTATTTTGAGTTGATTTGTTGTTTTTGTTGTTTATTTTGATGACCAAAGAAGTGAGAGGGCGTATTGACTCGCAAGAATCAAAGATTTTTTGACTATAGCGTTACCTTACAGATTATTGAGAGGTTTGTCTTGGCCCACCCATTAGCAATTTTGAGAACTTCGAACTACAGTATGACGATTATAGTATGAAACGTATATGGTTGAGGAGTGAACACAATTTTAGAAAAATCTGTTTTAGGGGCATTAAATGTGTTTATAAACAAAATATGTTCAACGCTTATTTCAGTGGTTTCTATATTTTCTAGTCGATAATATATCCTGCTTAGATCACTGTCCTATCACAGAAAAAGCGTAGTTACCTATATCGGTAGCTATCACCCAGGTAAATCTCTGCACCATATTTCATTGAAATTGGTTTTTAGTTTTAGCGTGAAAGCCGGACAGACAGAGAGATAGATAGATATTACTTAGGAAATAGTAAGAATTTACTAATTAAACATTTAAAACTCTTTTCAGAGTCCTCTTTAATTCGTAATAAGTAATTGTAAAGTCTTCATTAACAGAAATAAAAAGCAAACATTAAGTTTTTTAAGCAAGCATTAATTATCACATTAACATATCAAAACCATTAGGTAAATCGCCTCATCTTGTACTTTACGACAATCTGTCGGCAAGTCTTTATTCGCAACAGCTTGGTTGGCTCGTTACGTCTTTCTGCATTGGTGAATAAAGTTTACTTTGACGCATTTGCATCGTCGATACACTCTGCCTCGGATTTGTATGCTCTGGGCGATGACTTATAAACACTATGGAGATAGTAAAACTTCTTGATTATAGTCGAGTGTTGATGGAATGGCCAGTCTATATGTGTCTAGTGGCTTTTAACTGTTTATGAGTCAATAGCGATTGCCAGTTTACATTTTCTTTTTTTTTTAAATTAAAATGGATGTACAGAGTGTAACAAAAGGAGTATGTTAAGCGATATTCCAAGAAAAGAGCCCACCATAAAGAACCTATCTACAAAATTTGATACTCAAAAGCACAAGTTTAATTTTCCAAGATTGTATAAGCATTCCTTAAATAAATAAATTCCAGAGATATTTTAAGAATTCTCCATACTGTCTGAATCTCAAATTTTGTAGATAGGTTATCTATAGTGAGATTAATAGCAATGCGGTTAGCACACCCACCCCTTCTGTTATACCCTGTTTTTTGTTCACAATATTTAATCCAAAAGAAGAAGAATTAGATACAGGATTAATTCACACCATTGTATTAGATAACGCTCCAGCTACATCATTCATTACTAATAACTGCCTCCAAATAACGTTACCGCTATCCTAGGCAATCCTAGCCTCGATTTCTTAGCCTTAAGAGTAATTCTCAATTTAAGGAGTCCAACCAAATTAAACATTGAACACTATTAAAACTTAATCACTAACTAAATAACGCAGTGTAAATGAAGGGTCGGGTCACACTATCCACGTTAATTGCATACATTCCCGCCCTTACGCTTTCCATCTGACCTCGCCATTAGACCAATCGTCCAATACAAAGCGAATAAATCTAAACTTATAGGTTTTACGAGAAAAAAATTGTATAAATTTTGTTCCTACAAATTACGACTGAATTTAAAATAAATATTAAGAGTGAATATTTATTTCTTAGCAGCTAAAACAAGAAGCCTTCCCAATGTGAAATCCCATAATATGTAGTGAATCATACATACTTTACAACACATCAATCTGGTCCCACACTAAGATCCCTAAGGTCTTGTATTGTGGGTAAGTACCTACAAAGCAATGGTTTATAAATTCATAAATGTAGGAAATTTAATATTAATAATTCTTTATCCTTTTATAGGTACGAGTATAAAAAAATAATTTGCAAAGCTTAGGTAGGTACTTTAGAAATGTAGAAGGTATTAATCGCATCCATATTTTGATGGATTTCGCCTTTATTTTAATAGAATAATTTCCCTCCATACTGGACAGTATGTCAATCACTTTATGTGTTTATGCTGAACTAAATTCAGTCCTGTGCTGATGCGGGGCTTCGCTAGAATACATCAGCTGCATCTCCTTCAGTACGTACGTACGTATGTCGTAAGAGTCGACTAAGGAACTCGGGAATTCTCTCAGACGATGAACTAACAGACTTATATAGACATATATATAATCACGCCTTTATCCCTTACGGGGTAGGCAGAGCACCAAGGGCCGATAGGACCACATGGTGCCACTTCTGACCAATTTTGTAGGTATAGTTGAGATGTACAAGATCGGTTAGTAGTGACAGGTGGTCAGCCCATCGCCTACAAAATACCAAGACCCTCTTGTCCCTCTACTGACTTGTACAGTATGCCCGGGAAGAGAAGAAGCTGTGACGTTCTTTTTTTAAGGTTTAAAAACTGGACCTAAGAGGTCTATATCATCGCATAGAAACAAAAATGTGGTGTAAAATTTCACTCAGCTGTTATGAATTGAGTTCGTGTCGGGGTCAAGCGGGCGGCGGGGAGGGATACTGACTGTAATATTCATAATCTACTCCGACTATTACTATTTGCTAAATGTGTAATTTGGACAGTATTTATATCTATACTAATATATCTGAAGAGTTTGTTTGTTTGTTTGTTTCGTAATCTCAGGAACACTGGTCTGATTTGAAAAATTCTTTCAGTGTTAGATAGCCCATTTACCAAGGAAGGCTACAGTCCAATACAACAACCGCCAGCTTCGCACGGGAACAACGCCCCCTCACGCGGACAGTGTATATTAGTCGTGGGCGGCTGCTATTTAAAATAAAGAAGAGTGACAATAAATATATAAACATTGCTATGTATTTCCACAAAAAGGAACCCTAGTTCGACCTGTTCTTTTTTTATTAAAAATAACAGCGTCCATCATGAATTTTAAACCTTTTAAAACGATTCGCGATAACATAGACGTTGGTCAGTGTTAAAACCAACTGCCGTGTGCCCCGACACGCCAGGTCCTTTTTTTCACTCGAATCCAGAGTGCAGACATTAGATAGAAGCTAGCAAACTTGTCAATGATAATTTATATCTATCTTTACTATGCTAAATGTGGGGATATATCTCCGTTGTTTAGTACCCACGATACAAGACCTTAGGGATCTTAGTTGGCTAGGTCAATTTTCAGGAACACACCAGTGTGTATTAGTAAATAAAGAAGAGTCGTCCACAAAAAGGAACCCTAGTTCGAGGCCGGAATAAGAGCATGAATTTTAAATAGTCACGTAATGTACCTAAGTAAAGTCACTTTCACTTCAAAATCTACTATTTTTACCCTTTGACTTATTGGCAGAACACAAAAATTACAATTTACCCTAAACTAAACTTAAGTAGTAAAATTCAAACCGAATGAACTCGTACCTAATTCAGATTCAAAAAACATACCAAGCCCGCAAAAATGTAAGTATTTCTGCTGAACCCGACTCGGAAATTCTTAGCGCGTTTGCCGTGAAATCTACTTCAAACGTAGGTTAGGTACACAGTCTTTTTTAAAATTCTTTCTCATGAATTGTGCAAAGGTAACATTTCTTTGCAATAAATGTAGTAGCTGTTGTCACATATACTTGCTCTGTGCGATGTATTCTAAGTAGGTACTCTTGCTCGAGTACCTACTTAGAATAGAATATCGATAATAATATCGGACAGCGCTTTTTTTTTAATTAATACTGAATCTAATCATAAAAACATTGCCTAAATTATTCTTTATTTTGGTATCTAATATTTTTTTTAAACAGTAGGTACCTAACGTCAGACATAGGTATGTAATGACACCGAAAGTATTTATCAGATTATATGTTAATGCATTTTTATGTGCAGACATAGGTATACTATACATGACATTTTATAATTTCAGCAACACCACTACTAAACCTACTTTATATTATTAAGATCTTTCAAACCACATCACAAAAGAGTATAAAAAAATTTTATCACAAAAAAAAATCTAAGAAGCTGACCACTAAAAATCGCATCTAAAGGCACTTGTCAGACAAGTGCTGCTGCTACTATGAAATCGCTCGTCTGCGCGGATATTCAAGTAGAACTTGTGCAATCCCGGGCCGGTGCCACGAACGGCACTTTTATGATCCTCCGTTTAAACTCGCGTTAACGTTTGTTTGAATCAAGTATTTCGCTCCGCCTTTGATGGCTACGGTTTACGGTCGAGACTGAACACTCCGCTGTACATTTATTTTTAAGCGGATTAAAGTGGAAATGGACTGAAATTAAACTAGTATATCTAAATTTAAATTAACGCTTCTATTTCCAGTTATATGTTTAACGAGCACCAACTATAACCGAGTGTTAATAACATCGTAACTGGGATATCTTGATTTTAATATTCTTGTGTTATATTTCTTATTTTCATTGGGTATATATTGTGTTTATAGCCGTTCAAAACTAAACAGAAAAGGCGAAGGTCAATTCTAAATATACATACAAATATACCTACCTAAATACGCTCGAAAACACAACCCTTCTTCTGACATAATCGGGTGAAAATAGCACAATCAACCAAAACTGCGACTGTAGCACCTTTACTCGTAGTCCGTAGCAGGTACTAAGGCTAGCAACCGCATCTACAATATCGATTCTTTTTAGGCGTATTAAAAAGCAAATAACATTATTTTATTAATTTGCTTGCCTTGCTGGAAAAGATCTCTTGTTATTTAAAAGAATATGAACATAATTGTAAAACAATTTATATTTTGATTGCTAGAGGAAACTTCCACATGCTAATTCATTTCCCTGTTACTAAAAGCTAAAAAGTTTGGAAAACTTTCACTGTTTTCACGTCAAGGCTTTGAAAATATACAAGTAGCTAGTCACAAAGCACCTTTATCAAGTCACGAGCCTATCATTTTATAAACCTCAAATAATTATCTAAATACCATCTCAAAGGAAATTCGTCAAAGCAAATTTCGTTCCAAGATTAGATCTAACAAACTTCTGCAGACAAATTTAACAGACTAGGCAAAAACTTTCAATGAGCTTAGTGTGGGTGGTAGTTTAATTTTAAATTACATTTCATCACATTACTTCAGCCTATTGCAGTCCACTGCTGGACCTCTCAGTAGACCTCTCCCACGACACGCCATATTACCTAACTAACAAAAGCAATAAGATAGCGAAAATTGTACAAAATTCGCTTATTGCTTGTAAAATTCATATTATGTAATAGCAATCTCAAAGGAATTTGTCATTTTAACGGCATTTGCTATTGCTTTAACGTAATCAGGGGGCCAAGTTCCTTAACCGATTCTTACTACGTACTAGGAAAGAGATACTGCTGATATATTCTAGTGAAGCCCCGCATCAGCGAAGTCATTACCAACTAGGTACACCATACGAATTTCTTCATAATCCATGTCCGTAGTAGTCACAAATTCACTTTCAAAATTGTAAAATGATGTTCCCGTGAAATATGATTTTAGAATTCCGTAGCCAGTACACATACAGGGTCATTGCAGATGTTACTACTGCACTGAACATTTATAGCCTCTGAAATAGATATTCCATTTTACGTCCCTACAAACTCGATGTTGCAGTTCCTAGATATGCTTTTATTGGAAGCGCGACAACCATTGACTTTACATAATTTTAGATATGACTAAGTTAGATAAAATCTTAGTAGTTATGTTCATAAATTGTTTAGCCCGATCAGTTTGCTACTATTATGCTAATAAATTTTTAATATTTTTTGGTCAGTTCGCAATCCTATTGGTTAATATTATGTTTCTCCGTATCTCGGCTCTGCCACTCCGCTCCGCTCCGTCGAACAGATAGGTAGCTTTATTTAGAAAAACTCATACAAATTGCTAATACAGTTTTATCTATTGTTAGCTTAGTTAAGATAAATAATCATCACGTTCAAAGCAATATGTTTAACTAAAATTACTTGCCTACTAATTGAATGAACCCGAGTACTTAAGATTTCGTCAAATCCTGGTATTTCTTCTAACAAATAGAATATTGAATAGAATGTAAAAGAGATGGTAAAATTCGTCATCCGAGTTAATTGACCCGATAGCTCAGTTGGTTAGAGCGAAAGCACGGTTTGCGAGAGGTTGTGAGTTCAAATCTCACTCGGGTGAAAAAAATTTCATTTCTTTATTAATAATTTTTATAAATAGAATACTATTATGTTTGACTTCCTTCTATACACCAGTCTAACGCAGTTTCTTGTTTCCTGTCATTTATTACTGCAGCCACTTTGATATCTTTGTCCATAATCAATCAATTTCCCCTCCCCTCAATCTCATAATGATTGGACGTACCACTCCGACCTGATATAGTCAGAACCTGCACTTAAAATACATATCGGTTACATTACATCACGTTTTTGATCAGCGCTTCGGGACGTACAGCGGTTTTCATTTGCAATTTATATCCGACCGTGGATTTTATGATATATGGTTTCGGAATAGAAGCCTGCACTTACGAATTGCAATACTTGTATATTTTATTATTGGACGAAAAACATATTTATTTATAACTCATCAGTATTGTGTTACAATGTATAATCATTATTCTACCTTTTTAATACATGTGATGTTGGTGTGCCTAATCTTAACAAATAAATAAATAAATAAAGTATTTGTGAGTATAAGCGATGATAGCCCAGTGGTTAAGACGTGCACCTTCCAAGCGGGAGTCGTAAGTTCGATCCCAGTCACGGGCCTGTACCAATGAATTTATTTCATGTCCAGATTTTAATGTAAAATTGTCACTTAGCTCATACCTCGGAGAGCACGTGAAACCGTTGGTCCAACGCCTGATCTCTCTCCGGTCGTGTCGGCTTTCCGTCCCATTGAACTATGAGAGTGACGGAATAGAGAGTGCATCTGTGTTTGCGCATACACCTGTGCACTATAATATCTCCTGCGTACCTGGCCAATCTCCGTAGAGATTGGTCGCCTTGGCTGAAATACGGTCGGAGATCATCATCATTATCATCATCATTTGTGAGTAGATAAACTTGAATTTTGAAAGGAAATAGACCAGCATTAATACTAACTTCCCAAAATGAGGCAGCCAGAACGTGTCGTAAGAAGATGTCGTAGTCGACAAAGGAACTTAGAGCCGTTCACTCAGGCGATGAGCAAACAACTGGTCTAGTTACTGATCTTTAACATATAGCCTCTGTATGCCATAAAAATATATACCATTCGGTTTAATACTCCTCACGAGATTGGGCATAGTTAACGCAGCATCAGGTGGTATTATGAGAATATATTTAATAACAGTATAACATAACTAAAAGCCGTGCGAATCCCCCTAAGTCCTCACCTAGCAGTTCACAAAAGATCCCTTTGAGCAGCTCTCTCACTCGCACCTCACTCCAGTGAGATAAGTGAAAACTTTTCGAATAATTATAATGCGTCTCGTGCGGATCGACGTGAGAAGTGCACTTCCAGATAATGACGTGCCAGAAGCTAACACAGATGTAGTCTTACTGGAAGGTGCAATACTAATTAGAAAACAACTTATAATTTGACATTTCCAGTGACTGTGAAGCACACCGGATGCGTATGCGTGCACGTAAGCGTAGACGTACACATACCTCTGAGTGTCACCGCTTGACGTATATGCTCACGTCTACGCAAACGCATCCGGTCTGCCCGTGCCTATACAGTTCCATACATTACAATTCATACGTGTACGTCTACGCTTACGTGCACGCATACGCATCCGGTGTGCTCGAGGCTATCTAATAAGATATGAAATAAGAAAATTCTTTATTGCACTATCAGAAATGTTACCTAAAGTATTAACATAAAGTATGTAGCAACATAGCGCTCTTCCAGTCAACCAGATACATTTGCTAGAGATACATTACTATCTTCTTAAAGTAGAATGACGTTAAATAAGGTAAGTATTACATAGGTATTACTTATCACTAGATATATTCCGCTATAAATGTTGTCATATAAAGACATCTTCAAGTTTTTCTTGAAGTGTTAATCGTGGTGTGTTAATTTTAATCTAGTTAATAACTAGCTGATAATAATTAACAAGTTGATAATAATTATAACTAAATATTAGGTGGGTATTAGCGATGAGTTGTGCCAAAGTGTAATTTATTTATTAGTTAGTGTCTATTTCTGTATATTAGTGTGCATGAATTATATTCGCTCTATTTCTATTAGTGGAGACCTGTTATTGGCCCGCTGGTTCTAGTTCTTGTACTTTACTCTTTTGTATTGCTGTTGGTCTTCCAAAAATTTAAAATAAAATTAAAATTAAATAAAAAACAACTGTATTATCAAGAGTAGATGAAGTAACCTTGTCTTTATTCCCTAAAGTTCTAATTACTAGGTATAGGTATTTATTTATAGGAGTGTATAAATATTCAGGAAATTACATACTCTTACTCTATTTTAAACTTCCAGCTAAAAGCAAGCCGTTTGAAGTTTCTTCTATGCTGCTCTGGGAGTGAAAAAAAAACGTATAATACTACAGCTGCTTCTCTTCCCGGGCATACTGTACAAGTCAGTAGAGATACAAGAGGGTCTTGGTATTTTGTAGGCGATGGGCTGACCACCTGTCACTGCTAACCGAACTTGTACATCTCAACTATACCCTCAAAATTGGTCAGAAGTGGCACCATGTGGTTCTATCGGCCCTTGGTGCTCTGCCTATCCCGTAAGGGATAAAGGCGTGATTATATGTATGTATCAAATTCAATGACATATCTATCTATCTATATAGCCTTTTACACCCACTGCTGAGTAAAGGCCTCCTCCTCCCTATGCCACTGTACTCTGTCCTGGGCCAACCTCATCCACTGCTGTCCAACAACCCTTCGGATATCATCTGACCATCGGGCGGGTGGTCTGCCCCTCGGTCTTAAAGCGTCCCTTGGCCACCATTCCGTCATATGACAAATAGAAGATCATAATAAATGTATGGCTGGGCGTTGTAAATTTAAGTATTTAGCTTAAAACAGTTATACCTACACTTATATACACTCGTGCCAATTTAAAGGAAATTTTATACAATAACGTTGCCAATTATGTAATTTAAAAAAGAGATGGTAAAATTCATCATCCGAGTAATTGACCCGGTAGCTCAGTGGTAAGAGCACTGGCACGGAATGCAGAGGTCGTGGGTTCGATTCCCACTCGGGTGAAGAATTTTTTCCACTTCTTTACTAATAATTTTATAATTTTATACAAGACCCGGCGCGGCAACTGCCTACGTGTATTATCACGTCACTGCTGTTATTTAATCGTTTTTGGCATTGCGCATTCCAGCGCACCCTCCATCCGAACATCGGTGTATAGATCGTATGTCGGCGATCATAAGAGGGAAGCATTGAGGAAGACACATTGTATTGAGCCCCATAGCGATCGATGCCAAGAGCCGTAAAATATTAATGTGTAAATTGTGCGCGCCAATTTTTATGTTTGTTAACTAATACGAGTTTTTCAAAGTAGGCGCTTATGTATGGCGCTAGTAATATTTCAGTCCAGGTTTAAGTTTGCCTACATCGAAGTTGATTTTAGTTTAGCCCCTGTTATATTTTAAACTTAAGATTAGTTTAAAATATGCTTAACGTACCTGAGTTTAACTAAGTCTAGCGTATATTGGAAAATTATGTTTTGTATAATAAAAATAAATGATAATTATTAGATATGTAAAATTCTTCATTGCCCAAAAAAAATTGTACAAAGGCGAGCTGAACACCTTCTGTGGCGTTTCCTTCCAGCTATCCTGGATTATCTACAAGCAGAAAGAACCTAGTAAATAGTACACAAATAAACACTATAATCTAGTTAACTTTATTAACCGATCTTGAGAGTTTTTTGCATATCTCAGATTAAATCTTAAATAAAATTGTTTAATTTTACCTTTGGGTGAGGTAATTTTGATCTTTAATAAATATTACATTAGTTAACATTCACTCGTTATCCTCTTTCGTTTTTCGCTCGGCGCTCTTATACACCATAACATAAAAGCTTAATAAAAATCCCCTGTATTCATGTGAACCCAGTACAAACATTGTAAGGACTATAACAGCGAAGATGGCGGTAGTTTCCTCGTATCGTTTTAGATAACGGGCGCCGGCAAAGATAAAAGGCGTAATTATTGTTGATAGCGCAATCAAATCCGGTGGTGTAAGGTTACTCCACACGCTAAGGGCATAAAAATCTGCCAATCCTGAGTCAAGCTGGTCTTTGAGGAGCTTGTTAAAGGTTACATCGCTGATAATGCAAGTTTGATGGAAGTGGTTAATAAAGCTTGATTGGATATTCCTGCCGATGTTTAAAATGTAACAGACTCTACATATAGAAAATGTTCACAAATTGAGACTCGAAATCACCTCACCTCTTTCTAAGAAGAACGTGATTTTTATATACCATAACTTTATGAGATGTTACGTTGTTCTTGCAAAGATGCGACATGTTATCTTGATGGATAGTGTGAGGATCCATCCATGCATATACATGAAAAACATTTGATTTTGAGTCTCAAACTCAATTAAATCGCAAAGGAAACCAAGGACCTACAATCCTAACTCAACCGAGTGCCCTCAAGGGAAAATTGATGACTATGAATACAAGGTTAAATCTAACAGATTTCGTTCTCACCAGAGAACCCTAGAAAGCGTAAAAGCTGAAGTGCGACGTAAGTTATTACAGCCAGTGCGGTTAAGACCAGTCGTGGCATTGTAAAGTTTTTACTTATTAGCTTTCGGAAAACGATTACTTTGGTCTCTTCTGGTCGTTCTAAGACCTATTGCTTTAGTTTATCGTCCAATAAACGAGTTGGTTCCACAGATGAATTGTAAGCGCAAACTTTTTCCACAACGACTGTAAAAGGTATGATTGTAAATTGTTGTAAAGATAGATAAATTGTGGTATGGATTATGAAGTGAGTTTTTACCTACTAGCGATGTTGTTGGCGAGAACGAAAGGTATATAGATAGATAGATTATTTAGCCTTCTTTCAAATGTAATTACAAAATCTGTTGTTTTTATTGTAAAAGCGAAACGTCGCAAACATCCCGCTTGTACAATGGAAATAATCCTGCATCCAGAGTTCAAGATAACCCTTATAAGTTCTAAATGTGATGGAATTGATGAG
This sequence comes from Carposina sasakii, assembly GCA_014607495.2. Lineage (NCBI taxonomy): Eukaryota > Metazoa > Arthropoda > Insecta > Lepidoptera > Carposinidae > Carposina > Carposina sasakii. The sequence goes on from CP053161.1 coordinate 10,732,267, forward strand.
AAATAACACAAAAATGTACCTACAAGTTAGATAAACGCAATGAAATATGCTATAATAGAACTTCCTCCTACTGTATAACTTCACGAAAACGATCAAATATCTGATATATCTCGATCAAAGACGTATTTGAAGTTTCCAGAAAGTCTGGAACACGTTGAATTTTGTATGAAATGGCGCATGCACTCGCTGTACGAGAAGAAGGTTGATAAGTAACTCCCATAATTTATCACTAATCGTTATTTATTTTTATTGTTATTTAGTTATTAGCCAGCATTTATTACTTATTGCATCAAATACCTATATTATGTATTTGAAATGTATTTTCATCTTAGTTCGATGCATTCGAAGTATATTTTATTATAAGTTGCTAGTTCATGAAGATACCTTAGTCGACTCTTGCGACATGCACGGCAGAAGGCTCTTATGTATCCTAGTGCATTATAATATGTAGGTGAGAGTCCGTCTACAAAATATATAGGTAGGCATGGCTCTTTACAAGTTTCTGGTCACTGGCCAGTAGGCAGTTGCAGTGCCTATCTCTATTTAAAACAATGTGTGTTCAGGGAAAATGCAACGCTTGCTGAACATTGCTGACCAAATAACAGCCTTGGTATCTAGGCGCGGTATTATGTTAATAGGGTTGCCTGTTACTAACTTTTTAGTGGTTTTTAATATATTGTGAGCCATTTTACTTTTGTTAACCTTCATTATGGGTTCGCCAACCACCGGGCCCTACATCCTCCACTGACCCTCTAATACAATTTCATTTTTGTTAATCTTACCTCTAGAGACCCAGAAGTGAGAGTTTGTATGAAAGACATCTTAAGTATGATTTGTAACAATCTTCTTGAATTTTATAACATACTAGTGGACGCCCGCGACTTCGTCCGCGTGGAAATTGAATTGTAGCTTATATGACACGTTTGTCGGTTTACCATAGCAGTGCCATCTATTGATTACTTACTCAATCCAGTCGAAAAGTATCGACATCTGTTAGAATCTTTTGGAGTTAACAGATAATTGTGACTGTCAATTAATTATAGACAAATAATTTGCAATAAAATAAAATTGCGACTATAATTAAAGATCTAAGCTATCCTATCTCTCAAACCAACTGCTCACGGTTTTTAAATTAAAATTAAAGTTTTATATCGTATTTATATATATTAAGATTTAGGTAATTTATGTTGGCAATGACCTTATTTTCATGTATCTCTAAATCCCCTTTGATTTCTCTTCAAATTATAACATTTTATTATTTTAACACATTGAATGCCAAAGGTGTTGGTTAAGTCATATTTGGTTTCCACCATACAAATAAATACCACCAGGACAACCGTTACAAGGAAAGGGAATTGCCGTTCTTCAAGAATAGGATTACTCAGCTGACGAGGACTATTCTTTGGGATCCGGTAACAATTATAATCCTGAGCAGGATCACAATTATAATTTTACAACCGGGAGTGATTTGTCTTCTGAACATGATGAAGACTACCATTACTGCTATCACCAGAGCCTGGAGTCGAAATGCCTTCTTGTGATCAAGAATTTCTGTGTGTGTGCACCAAAAATAAAAAGAGGAATGAAATCTCTTTTGTATGCGCTACTTGTCCTGAAAATTTTTTTTATGTGTTGTTAACTGTTTATACATATCAGACTAATCCTCGTTTTGTTTTAAAAAAAAATCAAAAAATTTATGTGCATAGCCATTTTTATATTTTCTTTGATATTTTCTATTACTTTGTAATATTTTTGAAAGTATAATAATTGATCTCACTAATTAAAACTGATTATAATCTTATTATAGTGCTGTAGTTTTTTGCCTTAACCGTCTAAGAAGCTTTGTGATTTTTCAACTTTATAAATAATAATGTAACTTTTTTACTTTACCGTGTTTTATTTGAGATGCCAACGAACAAATAATCGTCCATTCTAGGAGGCTCAAGAGCACAAATTTTCATATCATCTGTAAGGAAGATCTAAGTGATACTACGTAGTCGGCCTCCTGCACTGCTAATACCTACATAATATTGCGTAGTCGGCATTCAATGTGTTTATTAGCCTGTAGGTAGTGTTCCTCCCACTCTTAAACCACACTACTCAATTCTTTGCCTTCTCCGGCCTTTATAGTTACATACTTACTCGAAAACATAATTGTATTAATTAACTCATTCGATTGAAATTATTTGGTAATAAGAAAATATAGTCACTTCTTCCCCATTCCTGACACTAGAAATTACATACAACCGATCATGGTATCATAAACAAAAAGTTGAATCTATCCTTACTTTTTGTTTGATTGGCTGGAAAAAAAAATTGTTATGTTTTATATTTATGTGTGTACAATAAAGAATAACAATATTCTAAGCTTAAAATAAAACTATGTAGCAACCCTAGCAGTTACGTTGTAAGTTTTCAGTTAGGTTTGCGGAACGTGCTCAGTGCATCGAAATACAGTGTACCGCTGCCCTAACACTGGCGCAATTCATTCCATACGGACTTAGCTGCATAGAGTAAGCTAGTAAGTTTTGCTATAACACTATGTTGATCTCAGAAGAGACTGGTTTTAATTTTCCACATAAGATTTAGTTATTCTAGATTCCAGTGCGTGACATGTATATAGGTAGATAACCTTGTTATAGGTACCTATTGGACTGATCCGTATAGGTATATAGGAGGTAAATATTAATTCTTAAATATATATATATATTTATATATACAGGATGTTTTTTTGTGGCCACCTTTAACGAAGGGTACGTACTCTATACATGAAATAAAGTAAGCGAAAAGTTTATGCCTATAGAGAAAAAAAATGCTGGGAATTTTTTTTTTTTTTTTTAAAATTTTTTTTTAATTCCTTGATCGTGCGAAATTTATAGTGTCTAGTGTTTATGTTAGTTTTTTTATAGACAGATATTAATTATTTTTCGTGAAAAAATCCTGCTACGCGCGTCTATGTGCATCCGAAATGGGGTAACCAGAATGAAATACAGTAAAAAACGCAGTCTAAAGGATTTACTCAACTTTGGACCCTAATATTTTGGAAACCAGACACTTCCCAGGTATGCTTCCATGGAGAAAAATGATCGTGATGATGAGGAGATTCCGTAGTTTTCGGGAACGTTGACGACCAAAAATCATTCCTGTATATACAGATAACTGAAGTTCGATGTAACCCACCCGTGCTGTACAAAGTCATGCAACACGGCGGCGTTGTTAATCTGGAGCTTATCCTCGTTACGTAGACTACACTACGTACCTACACATATATGGATATCAACACATAGTATATCGCAGGCATATTGTCTAAACTGGTCTAATTATCGACGCGCTAGCGTTTTGTTACTAAAACTTTGATGAGAGTTTCTGTGTGCATTTGTCAAGTTCTATAGATCTAGTATTTCAGATGAGATCCAGGGTTTCAGAGCTACGATCGCTACCATAGCCTGCTCGCTGCGCTCGCTGCTCTTGTAGAACCTGTATCAACCCCAAAAATGGTCAATGTGGTTGAGCAGAATATAAGATGCTAGTTTTTAAAAACACTAATGTGGTCGATTCAAACCGTCACAATCTTACTTCTTACTAATATTATAAACGCGAAAGTTTGTAAGTATGGATGGATGGATGTTTGTTACTCTTTCACGTAAAAACGGCTGGAGCGATTTTAATAAAATTTGGTATGGAGTTAACTGACACCCTGGATTAACACATAGGCTGCTTTTTATCCCGGGATAATTTTTTATCCCGGATAATTCCGACATTTTGATTTTTCTGCATTCCACGCGGACGAAGTCGTGGGCGTCCACTAGTTAGGCATAAACTTGAAATTAGTTATGTCTATCCCTATCCATTGTTTATATAAATGGCTGAGATATGTGACAGGTAGATCAAATTTGTGTGGCGGTCAGAATCAACCACAATACCTATTTAAAATGCCTAGGTAGAATGCAAAATGCCCGTTTTTACAATTCGCCATGGATACGTAGACGATGTGCTGACGTCGAAACTATACGGAATGAGATATACAATGTAATATGCACGGAGCATGTTTATTATCTGGTCCAAAGTTAGCGAGTTAGCACAGATAATAGATAGAGGTACCTTGTACCATCTTATCTCGTTACTCCAAAATGTTAAGATTCAAGCACTCTCTGGAACTTAGTAACTAGTTATTTAAAATGCCTAGCTGTAACACTAACGACTCACAAGTAGAATGCAAAATGCCCGTTTGTACAAAATTCATACATATTTAGTAAAAAGCCGTTTTAATTTAATATTACAGACACTCCAATTTTATTTGTCTGTTATATTATAAGCAGATCTAACAAAAACGTGCATACAACCGGTAGTATAAGTAGTCATAGACACTTGTAGTGGGAAAGCCACGTAGTTTACATTGTGGAGTGTGATGACATCGAAACTATACGGAATGAGATGTGATCGACATCCATGGTGAAACTATTAGCTTGAGGTCTAACTGTTCATGACGTGAAAACTTATCCATATATGTTATATGAATGGAAAAATGTTTAGTGGTAAGGCTTATTGTTTATCTTCCACTTCGTCATATCCAAGCGTATACAGCCACCTAGGTACGCTTTACACGGTCCAAAGTTAGCGAGTTAGCACAGACCGAGCGGGTGGGGAAGGAAGGAGCCACCAGGTCATAGATAGGGATTTGTGATACTTTACAATTAGGTTAACTTGTGACAGCAGTTTACTGATGGTGTAGGCTGTCAGTAGGGAATCTGTAGGGTTTAAAATGCATTACCTTAATCAAGGACCTCTGTGCGCGCTCTAAATGTAAAATGTTAAGTCAAAACCGATTCAAGCAACATATATATTATTCAACACGTCTTTGTCCATCACATATCTGCGATTTAAATACCCATGTCAGTTTCCTAACTCGGCTCAAAGTTGCACAATCTCTGGCAAGGTATTTTACACAATTAACCTTTTCAATAGAAGGACAGTTACGCGAATTTGCGCTGAGAGTTTAAATAAGGTCCAAAGCGTGTTCAATTTTTTAAAAGGTTACAATTAAGCCAGTTAACAAAAGTCGTCAGTTTTACCTTATCCCAAGTCTTTTCAGAGAAAACAATAGCTGTGTCATCAGCATGAATAACGCCACTAAGGTTACATAACTCATTAATATATATTAGGAAGAGCGTTGGACCAAGGACACTCCCCTGCGGGCGCTGTTTCTCTCACTGTGAAACTGGTCAATTTTAACTGCCTGTTTCCTATTTGTTAGGTAGCTATTTAACGACTCCCAGTCTCTCGCAAGCAACGGTGTCGAATGCTTTTTTAAGGTCAAGAAAGACTGTTAAGCATTTGTATCCCCTATCGACGTTACTAGATATACAAGAGGTGAGATTAGCATCCTGCGTTGACCGTCCACTTCTAAAACCGTATTGAGAATATGATAGGGTATTATTTTTATTCATGTAGTTAACTAGTCTGGAGTTTATTAGTTTTTCAACAATTTTTGATATAGATGTCAACACAGATATAGGGCGGTAGTTGCTTACATCGTCTCTGATAGTCACTAAGGATAGGCAATATCCCAGACTTAAAAATTATGTTAACTAGATCAGTGATGATGGGGACAGAAAGTTCCTGGATAAAAATAAAAAAAAACTAGAATCTAAGCTTGTTAGAACGGTGAGAAGAGGTATTTAGTAGCACAAACGAGTACGGGTGAGAATAATATTTAAAGCATCATGTAGGGGTCATTACCGCTTAATATATTCTGCGCCAAACTTCTTCCTACATTAACAAAGTAGTCATTTACGTAGTCTGTTGATAATTGTGGGGAGGATTTTATATTAAGCAAGTCAGTGTTAGGAGTTCTAGGAGGCCTATATTGAGTAATTTCATTTATAGTTGTCCAGAGATTTTTAGACTTTTTAATAGATTTATTAATTTTATCTTTGTAGTACATTTAGCCTTTCTTATTAGATTACAACAAAAGTTTCTGAACCTTTTGTATGTGATAGCTAGAATTTGGTTATGTGGCTCTAATTTTAACTTCAGTTGCATTTTATTTCGTTTTATTGATCCATGGTTTTAGGCTTCTTTTGCATTTAGGAAATAGAGAAAATTACATGGCCGCTTTTATAGTGTCTATAACATTTGCGTAAGTATTTGGACATTGCACAGGCTCAGAAACGAGACATCTTTTATTTGTCTGTTGCACCTATACGACATTAATACCTTAGTCTTCTGTTTTATAAGCAGATCTAACAAAAACGTGCATACAACCTATGAGACTGCTATTTTGTATGAATGTGATAAAACAGAATCAGTATGCCGTTTACCTACTTATTTATTCATATAAAATTATAGTTATATTATGTTGCGTAATGTCGTACAATAGGTATATCATATACCTCAAACAAAGATAAATCTAACCTATTACAATAGCGATTAATTATACAGGATGTAACAGAAAGGGTATGTTAAGCGAAAAGCTGTGTAAATAGCCCACTATAGAGAACGTATTCCCAAAACTTAAGACTTAAAATCACATGTTTATTTTTCCAGATAGTATGGAGAATTCCTAAACAATTCAGGGATGTTCATAGCGGCCGGTGGTGTGCGCACCCATAGTGAATGTTCATACGATCTTAAAAATAACCATGTGATTTCGAGTCTCAAATTTTGGAAACAGATTCTCGAATATTTATATAGTGGGCTAATTACATAGCTTTTCGCTTAACATACCCCTTTTGTTACACCCTGTATATTTTAACCATAAAGACTAAATGAGGAAATTAACACCTTCACGTAACAATATATAATTATTCATGACCATCGGGCAGAACTAATTTGTTTGTTTCATATTTAAATAACGAGCTGCCGTTATTCATAACAACATATTATATAAAAAATATAAACACAGTTTATATTTTAGGGTGTGTGAGAATATGACAATTTTTTAATGTTTCTTATTATTTAACGTAATATTAAATGGATTTTGATAGAACTTAGTAGTTATTCATACATTTCTTAGTCATACGTCAGAATTACATATAAGCTATGATTTATAGTCAATCGTATGAAGTAACGGGTATCGGCTTTTATAATATTTATAGATAGCTACATGAATTTGGACCCGCGATTTTAGTAATAAAGCAGTTGACACAATAATAAAAATTTGCTGTCATACTCTGTATGAGCTCATAATTTTAATACTTATATACAAAAAAATGCTATTACGTACATAACACTTTGGTATTACGTTTAGCTGACTATTAAACATTTTTAGACTAAGTTCAGTAAAGAGTGTCATCCATTATGTAAGGCGATCAGTAGTAATGATTATTTGAGACAGAAATATAAAATAAAATCATTTACTTAAATAAAAAAAGCCAACTGCGTAAAATTTTTGACCCAGTGCCAGTGTCATTCTCACAAAACGAGACGAATCTAATGATACCTCTCAAGCTCAAATGCGAGTGCGACAAGTAGCTTTGGCTTTAGAGCGTGCCAAAGAAATATACAAACAAACATACATACACTCGAAAAACCTAACCCTCATGTGGCGCAGTCGGGTAAAAACATTAAGAGTAGTCGGTATTCTGTCACAAACTCGGTCCCACCTTAGATTATTGCCGGCTGTAACCAGCCAGCGCTGATCTTACCTTCAAACATTTTTTTTAATTTTATCATTTCTGGCATTTCAGTGTCCTTATTGAAAGTAACTGTAATGAAAATTTTTGATCTTCATTTACTACGAAACCCTAAAAATACCTGCATAGCACCACACAGATATTAAATTTTATTTCTTCCTCTGAAACGAACAAAAAATGGTTTAAAAAGACTTAATTATTATGAGTTATGACGGTGACTAAGTAAAGATTAAGATCTGTTTATTTATCATTAGAATAACTTTTATATATATAAAGAGATACGTAGTAATATACTTCAGTATCTAGTCAGTTACTTGAGCTAGTTTAACAAATTCATAATGTTTTTGCCCGTGTGTGTGCTAAGTTTGGTTTTGGTGGGCTCAAACGCCGGCTTGGGTAAGTTTTATACCCAATTTAACCACTTATCCTCGTGATTTTTTTTTAAGTATATACACACGGCTGTGTGATACCGGCAGAGTAGAGTTTGCACCACCCCATGCCTGTCCGTGGGTATCGTACGAGGCGATTAAGGGTTTCTGGGAGGCGGGCAGCAGCGCCTCCCGTGCTGACAACATAGTCCGAAAATCACACTGCGGTCACCAACCCGCCTGCCCAGGGTGGTGACTATGGACAAAACCCCCCTGTGGCAGTACTTGGCGTGCCCTGGGGGAGGCCTACGTCCAGCAGTGGACTGCAATAGGCTGAAGACGAAGATACACGGCTGTGATCCCAAAAAGACACAGCATAGCAGGGCCAGATCAAAATGTTCTAAAGTAATGCTGCAAGAAATTTTAGTTAAGTATTCAATGAAGTTGTTAGTGTCCAGTAAATAAACATAAATACAATAAAATAAAATATCGAGAATTTGTTGGAGAATCTTGTTTTCGATAACATTTTAAATATTTTATTTATCTCCGGACTCAGCCATTTTATTTAGGTATTTAGTAAATAAACATTACAAAAAGTGGCACTTGGCAAATACCTATAGTAACTTTGAAATTTCTTTAAGCCCTTCCAGTCTCGTCAAAAAATAAGAACCTATTATCATATTTCATTAAAATCGACTAGTTTTTCAGTACCAATCACACCATGCAAGTCAAGTGACACCAAGTGTCTTCTCTCATCATCACAAGATGGAGTGGCCCTTCTTGGAGCTGGGATCCCTGATTTGAAAGTACCTGCTGCAGATCCCCTGGTCCTGGGCGATATTAATGGCGACCAGGGAGATTTGAAGCTGCAATTCAGGGACCTGAAGGTCGTCGGTACTAGCAAATGCAAAATTTTGGATGTTGTGTAAGTGCTAAAGTTTGCTTCAAATATTCTAATTCTTTTCAACAGACTGAGTAAATGGGTAAAATCCCAAAACGACGAATTCATCGATTTATTTTACCAGAACTTAGAGTTTCATTTGGTATCTGAGTGTGTATATTCCATAAAAGCTTTCTTACGTATCAAATTGAATACAAGTTTTGGGTTATTAACATTAGAAAAATTACTGTCATGAAAATTTTTATATTCAAAGCTTTGACGGCCGAATCATTGGTGTAGTTGATATTAGGGACTCTCCCTGCGCCCTAGGGCCTGGGTTCGAATCTCTGTAGGTGCAAACATTGATATGATTATCGATGTTTATTTCCGAGTCATAGATACTTATCGACCTTATTTAAATATTGTTACTTAGTAGGTACTCACACTCATCTTTATATGATGTTTTCTTTATGCAGACGTCATATAGAGGAGTCTTCCTTGACCGTGGACATGGAGTGTCCGATTACAGCGACTGGCTCTTATTCCATTGGAGGAAACTACTCATCATCCCTGCTGAGGGCAGCGGAAAAATCGAGGTCAAAACAGGTGAGTCATATAATTATGTCAAAAGTGGACATGTCTCCTTTTCTAAAAATATCTGTAATAGTTTCAGCCTTCCAGGGTAACCTTGAGGATGTCCATTGTGGAAGCGAGATGCCGTTATAGAAAATGCAATATCTCGCTTTCACATCATCTTTGCGCAATATAATCCTATGTGTAAAAGAGATATCGCTCCACACTGCCTATAGCGTCTCGCTTCCACACCGTAAACAATCTTTTTTTATAGATCATGGTAATGGTTGACTTTTTAACGAAAGGTTACTCTACGTCTCTTTACTTCTGCTGTGGTTGAGAAATTATTCTCACTCTGTAGTCACTATATTGGCACCTTAGAGTATACATAAGCTATAGAGCGCAAGTATGGCATTGTCTCTATTTTGCCCAGCGCGGCAGCGTAAACAAAATCTTCTGGTTTTTTACGGGCCTCAGGGTTGCCTGTTCATAACTTTACCTACGGATCATGTATTGTATAGTGCACTCTATAGCTTGCTAAATGTATACTCTAAAACTGTCACAAATTACGTATGAATTACTTTAAGCTGCATCTATTTCTATTCATAGATAAAATCAAGCTGCATGTAGAAGCTAAGGTAGCGATGGTAGATGGTACCAGTGGCAAAAAGCACTGGCAGATTACCGACATCAAACACTCCTACGAGCCTGAAGAGAGAATCTATATCGATCTTGAGAATCTATTTAATGGAGATGAGAAAAAAGGTAACTCTTTTAAACTATGGACTTTGAAAGTAGAATTTTTCCGTGATTTATTCGTATACCTCTCTTGTTATAAATTAAACTCAGAGGTACGTGTACGTCTACGCTTACGTGCACACATACGCATCCGGTGTGCTCGACCCTATCCTATATCCCTTTACAAATATATAAATTTTAAAGACCTTGCATTGCTTCAATAAAATTAAATTTCATCAAACAATATGCTAACCTGAATTCTATTGCAAGTTTTATATATTTTGTTAAGCGTTGAAATATTTGTAGTTCTAAAAACATACATAAATACATAAAACCACGGGTGGGCAGAGATCTAAACATTAGTGTCATTAACATTACAAAACCGTATGGCTACATTTAAATATGCACTTAACATGACATTTGACATCATAATCATCTATCAAATTAAAACTCATCATTATTACTAGCCATAAGAAGTCTGCTGCTGAACATAGGCCTCACCCAACAACCTTAACTCCGACCGGTTGGAAGCGGCCTGCGTCCAACCGATACCCGCGACCTAGGCTAGGTCGTCCGTCAATCTCGCGGGTTTAGAATTTATAATAAATATTATTAAGAAATTTAAAAAATTCATCCGAGTGAGACTTGAACTCACGACCTCTCGCATACCGTACTTTGCTGTAACCAACTGAGCTACCGGGTCAGTTAACTCGGATGACGAATTTGACCATCTCTTTTTATCATTTATAATAAGTTTATTATGTATGTTCCATCAGCCAAACCAGTCCTGGAGATCCTAAACAACAGCTGGAAGGAACTGATCTCGGAGATCGGCAAGCCCATCATCAACGAGGTGATAGCCAAGGCCGTGGTCATCATCAACAAGTTCCTCCTAGCCGTGCCTGCTGATGAACTGGAAATTAATTAATCATTAGTGACATGAAGTGATAAATCTACGAATTTTGTTTTCTGATAATGTTTTCGTCATGTTCATTTAAAACTTATCTGCACTGTAAATAAAGATAATAATAAGAATGCTTCTTCTATGCTGCTCTGGGAGTGAAAAAAAAACGTATAATACTACAGCTGCTTCTCTTCCCTGGCATACTGTACAAGTCAGTAGAGGGACAAGAGGGTCTTGGTGTTTTGTAGGCGATGGGCTGGCCACCTGTCACTACTAACCGAACTTGTACATCTCAACTATACCCTCAAATTTGGTCAGAAGTGGCACCATGTAGTTCTATCGGCCCTTGGTGCTCTGCCTACCCCGCAAGAGATAAACGCGTGATTATATGTATGTGTGTATAAGAAAAGAAGCTTATTTTTTTAGTTTGTTTTGTCTGTTAAGTTTACATACGTCAAAAAAGTAATTCCCTTTTGAGAACTTTTATTTGATGCCACATAATTATTAGGTTAGCCGCGTAGTGCTGGCAGAGTAGAATTCGTACCACCCCATGTCTGCCCGTGGGTATCGTACGAGGCGATTAAAGGTTCCCGGGAGGTGGGCAGCAGCGCCTCCCGTGTTGACAACATAGTCCAAAATACAAACTGCGGTCACCAACCCGCCTGCAAAGCTTGGTGACTATGGGCAAATACTCCCCATGGCAGTCTTATGGCGTGCCCCGAGGGAGGCCTACGTCCAGCAGTAGACTGCAATAGGCTGATGGTGAATCATAAGGTACGATATAACGCCAATATAGGTCAATGCACCGTTTACTTTTTTAATAAATCGTTTAATAAATAACATTTAGGTATTATCCACGTCATAAAAAATAATTACCTCTTGGAACATAATACAAGCACTAAACATTTCCATGCCAATAAAAAACCGGTCCATATTTGTGTTTTATTTAAAACTTACCGATAATCTAGTTAAAAAGGTGTACAGTTATACTCATAATTTACTTACTATAGGCCCCTATTCTCGCAGCAAAATGTACATTTATCGAGACAGAAAGAGTTATTTATCGAAATAACTGTGCTAAATCGTCTGATGCTTATGCTATTTTATGGGACAAATCTCTATTCGACAAATCTCTATAGCATGAGAATTGGAGTCCAAGACCTGTTATAGAACGAATAAATTTTTATATAAAGGAGTTTTAAAGATGAGCGGCAGTGCACTTTTTGACTAACCGTTGTAAGGTGATATTTACCGATAACTTAAGAAATGTGGTCGTTTATATGTGTTTTAAGTTTGTTTGTTATTGGATCAAACACAGCCTCAGGTAAGTAACTTTGTTAGTGCCTACAATTACATTTGAAAATGTTTTAAGGGTCAAAATCGTTAGCTTTCATTAAAATGTGTTTATAGTTTTTTCCTCCGTGTCGCGTTCATGCTTTGCTATGAAAGAATGTTGTACAAATATTTGAAATATTGTACAAAATGTTTTATCAATTACATCGAACTAAAGAATTATTTGATTGGCAATATACAGGATGTTTTTTCGTTGCTACTCTTAACGAAGGGTACGTACTGTATACATCATATAAAGTAAGTTTATACCAAAAAAAGCTGGGAAATGATGTAAATTAAAAAATATATATTACTTGTTCGGATGAAATTATAGTGCCCAATATTTATGCCAGTTTTTTCATAGACAGATATTAATTATTTCTCGTGATAAAATCTTGCTACGCGCGTCTATGTGCATTTATGCAGAAAAACGCAGTCTATTTACTCAACTTTGGACCCTAATATCTTGGGAACCAGACACTTCCCAGGTGTGCTTGGAGAAAAATGATCGTGATGATGAGGAGATTCCGTAGTTTTCGGGAACGTTAACGACCAAAAATCATCAATCCTGTATTTAAAAATTATCATATTTAACAAAGGATTTCCATAAAATTATTTATAAAGAAATATAAAAATTCTTCACCCGAGTGGGAATCGAACCCACGACCTCTGCATTCCATGCTAGTGCTCTTACCACTGAGCTACCGGGTCAGCAGAAAGGATTTCCCTAAATTTCCTAGAAAACGATTTATAACGGAATTTCTAAAGTTTACGCGGACAAAGTCGCAAGCATCCGCTAGTATCTCATATTGGTACACGCGTTGCTCAGTAATCAGAATACAAGATCTATCTACTAATTTTCCAGTGCCGATCACACCATGTAAGCCAGACGATAAACCCTGTCTACTCTCATCATCACAAGTTGGGGTTGAACTCTTCGGAGCTGGAATCCCCAGCCTGAACGTGCCAGCAGTGGATCCCCTGGTCCTAGGCAATGTCAATGGAGACCAGGGAGCTTTAAAACTCCAGTTCCATAACTTGAAGGTCCAGGGGACCAGCAAATGCCAGTTTACCAATGTCGAGTAAGTTATATACTAATAATAGATACACTATAATACACTTCATTTGTAAAGGATTAGTTGCTAGCTAATGGTCTGTGGGAACGCCCCTGAGTTCCTTAGTCGACTCTTGTGACTTGCACACAGAAGGAGATGCAGTTGATGTGTTCTAGAGTAGCCTCGCATCAGCACAAAACCCAGCCTAGACCTAATAGTTTTTATAAGAACACACTCGTTGTACCTAAACCCTGCCCTACCCTATACTGACGAGCTCTGGCCTACAATCAGAATGACTCGGAAACATTTCCCTTTGGATGCATCACCGATCGCTAGATTGTTATATTTGTGCCCGAACAGCGGCAGTAGGTTTACCCACATTGTGACTTATTGCGTTAACGCACGCCTTGCCACGTAGAACTTAAAATGTTAACTGATAAAAAGTGAGTGTGTAATTGGCACATTTCTGACAAGCTTCTTTAGTCTTTATTATAATGGGCTTCACTATAATATGCATGCTTCTAACTAGTTCTTAGCGGTACACTCGCTCGGCTCTTAGGATGTTACTTTACCAGCAACCTAAAGTGGCGAAGTGCTACAAACTAAGTTATTTCCTCCGAAACCCAGTATTTGAAACTAGCGAGCCGTAATGTACAGCGTATTTTACATACAAACCGGTTACCAAATATACATAAAATAACAACCTCTTAGGGCTTCCAATCCCGCAGCCTGAATTCAATCTCGGTATTTACGGGACTACGATTTTTCAATCCCGCGGGATCTGGGTATTTGCGGGATCCCGCATATTGAAAATATTCACAGTTATATAAGGCAAATAAAACAATGAATTAATCAACTCCACATTTATTTATGTTCACATTACTATTCATATGAGATCAATCAAATAACACGGTTTATTTGTAACAAAAACAAGTGCGAGTCGGACTCGCCCATGAATGTATGAAAGGTAAATTACAGTTTTTGAGAACGATTTATGACGTATTAAAAAAAACTACTTACTAGATCTCGTTCAGACCAATTTTCGTAGAGCATTTTTTTTTGTTTAATCATTCTCTTATTTTAGAAGTTACAGGGGGGGGAACACATTTTACCACTTCAGTTTGGAAGTGTCTCTCGCGCAAATTCAGTTTAGAAAAAAATGATAGTAGAAAGAAATATCATTTTTGAAGACTTATCCATAGACAACCCACACAACACACGTATTACGGGTTCGATGAAAAAAAAATCTGGTCACCGAGCGACCGCGCTCGCGAGAGGTCGCATGCACGCTTTTTTTCAATCCCGCAAATCCCGCGGATCCCGCGCCCGTAATCCAGCATCACGCGGGATCGGAAAATGGCGCGGGTCCCGCAATACCGAGATCTCGGTATTGCGGGATTTGAAGCCCTACAACCTCTTCACGTCATGTCCTGAATGAAACCACTGAAGCTAATTTAGGGCAAATAAGCCTAACAAAGGCCTGTTTTCATTTTTCCTAAACAAAATAAGGTATAACATTATGTCTACAAATTTTAATGACTAACTTGTATACTACTTACAGACGTGATCTCGTGAAGTCAACTTTATCCCTAGACTTGGAGTGCCCTATAATTGCAACTGGTACTTACACCATTGGAGGAAAGCTCTTGATCATACCCGTCGATGGCAATGGAAGAATTACCATCAAAACAGGTATAGATTTACATAAGTTGTGGAAAATAATACTTATAAAATAAACCTCATGAGTGTTATCATCCATTCAAAAATAACTATTTTGTCTGAGAAACAAACAAGATAATACCACCTCCTTACCTGAGGGCCAAGTATATACTGGCCATAGGTACTTCGCCGTGGGCAGCAGTGCCTCTCGTGTTAACAACATCGTCGGTAGACTTGGCGTGCC
Organism: Carposina sasakii; assembly: GCA_014607495.2. NCBI lineage: Eukaryota > Metazoa > Arthropoda > Insecta > Lepidoptera > Carposinidae > Carposina > Carposina sasakii. Next base: position 10,747,654 of record CP053161.1, read on the forward strand.
CTGGGGGAGGCCTACATCCAGTAGTGGACAGCAATTGATATGCATGAATGCAAATGCAATGCTTAATAAACAAGTGTTATGGTTATGACGTAACTTATAAAATATCTAAATTGGAATATTGTTTGTACTTCAAGAGGTATTTGCATTCATCCGAATTTAAATAACTTAAAATAATATTTTTTATACAAACCATTATAGGTCGGGCTTATTAAAATAAACCTCTTTCATTTTTCAAAATACATCTACTAATATTTACCCTTGAATTTTAAAATAATAATGAACTGAATAAAAACGTTGTTCTTATATTTGAATTACATTACAATAAATTATTCAAATTTAGGCGATACTCACAAATAAGTCTAGACATTTTCTAAGTCTATAAATTTTCTAAGGACTGAATTATTTTCAAGTCAATGTTTTATGATATAAAACGTTCTAATAAAAGATAATGACCTAATTGACTAACTTGTAACTACCCTGTGTACCCTGTACGGCCAGAGGGATATTTCCTAAAACATGGCTCCTCTCGTTTTGGGTCATATTTACGAAGCTTAAAAATAATACCAACATATATTTTATTTGGTATAGTAAAGCATTATTGACTGGACTAGATACTATAGGTATACACGGGGAAGACATTTAAAAGGTAACTGCGGTACTTGCAAATCTAGTTTTCAACACCATGACAATAAAGAGCATGTCATCGGGTGTTCACAGTAGAACTCCATCTGACAAAAAATTACTACCTTACGTCTCATACTTAAATGATGACTCCACGTAATAGAAAATCAATAAGTATAGGTAATAGTACTTAGTAGGCCAATGGAAAGCTTCATTGCAGCTTTATTGATCATGAGAAAACTAATACATAAAACGTTTTATGCAGACAAAATCAAGTTGCACGTAGTTGGCGACATCAAAATGGTAGATGGTGCCGATGGTAAGAAGCACTGGAAAGTCATCGGCGTAGACCACTCATACGACCCTGATGAGGGGACCAGAATTGATCTGGAAAATCTTTATAATGGAGACGAGAAAAAAGGTAAATTATTAATTTTTGTTGATGTTTCCTAAGTTTATAAGTATAGCAAAGCAATAGCAATGCGAAAGCAAAAATTTATCAAATCATCACTGATTGCTAGATCTTAGAGGTATTTGAGAAATTGTAAAATTTTCACTATCGAACGAATTGCTACAGCTTTGCTATTGCAAGATACGTCATAAGCCTAACGAGCTAATTTATATTAATAAACTTAGCTTTTGTTCGGAAGAGAGCTTTCGTGCGTAGTACTAAGTCTGTAACTCACTGAATATACCTAATGTAGACAATGAGAACGAATATGAAATAAAATATTAGCATGATTAATTCTTTATTCCTTTTTTATTTCATCAGCAAAACCAGTCCTGGACATCCTGAACAGCGGCTCAACGGAACTGATCACCGAGATAGGGAAACCCATAATCAATGAGGTTGTCTCCAAGGTCGTGGTCACCATCAACCAGTTCCTACTCGCTGTGCCTGCCCAAGAACTCGAAATCGTTTAATAAAATATTGGAATCAAACTTTTGTTTAAAATCATTGTTATTTAATATGTACACAATACATGCTAGTTGTTTCTCCCAAACTTCCTAGTCCATGTATATAATTTATGACCCTGACTATAATTCACGATCATGCGGATGACGTTTCAGGCATTAGATTAGTGTTTATAACTACCTAGTTTGTAAGAGTCGACTAAGTAACTCAGGTTTGTTCTCTCAGGCGTTGCCACTGCCAGCAGCTTGTCACTGATATTTTACCTACATCACCAATCTCATTTATCATCGCCCCCTGATTACGTAAAAGCAATAGCGAAGCTGCGCGATCGCGATAATTGATAGTGTGTGTGTGTGCGCAGTGCGAGGTGCGGAGCGCGGGAGGACGCCGCTCCCTGATTACGTAAAGCCGAAACCGCGCAATCGCGATAATTGAGAGTGTGTGTGTGTGCGCGGGGCGAGGTGCGGGGCGCGGGAGGACGCTGAGCGCTCGTTGCGCGCACGCACACACTCTCAATTATCGCGATCGCGCGTCTTCGGCTTTGCTATTGCTTTTACGTAATCAGGGGGCCGAGCGCTCGTTGCGCGCACGCACACACTCTCAATTATCACACACCAGGGGGCCGCTACGTTTGAGACACAGTCGTGTATGTATATGTATTCAGTTTGTCAGCGTTAGCAGTCACACATCTAGTATAGTATAGTTAATACCAGTTTTTAGCAGAAGTAAAAAATCCTGTAAATCACACAATTTTAATAGTCTGGATATTTTTTTCGTCACTGCATCCTCCAATCCCAAGAACCGCATTATTTAAAGTTTAAACCCAAAGTTATTTGAACCAAGACCCAATTAGCTATCACAGCGTACAGCTATTAATTTAGACATACTAAACTTAAAATAGATATTTAATAGCGCAATCAAATATAAGAATTGATGTATGATTAAAACATGATAATTAATTTAATTTTAATCTTCATACCACCTACAATTTTATTGCCTTTGTACCACATACGGGAGTAACATTACGAGCACAGGATACTTTACATATTTACACAGTTACCAATGCTCGGTAGGGAATTAATCGATTTTTTATTCACCCATGTTTCAAGTAAAGCAACGATAAAGTAATGTGATACAAGAAAGACTTATTTTACTTGCTTATATTTGAACAGAGCGGTACAAAAAGGGTATGTTAAGTGAAAGCGAAAAAGCCCATTTATAATGAACCGGTCAAATTTTGAGACTCGAAATCACATGTTGATTTACCTAGATGATATATAATAATTTGTAAACAATTCAGAAATGTTTGTAATAAAAAAAAATGCGTGCTTTTTTACACAATTACTAGCAAAGTTAGTGTAGCATACCTATTTGTTTTACGAGGATTCGTGCCTCGGTTTTAAATATACATTCTGATACCAATATTAATGATTATGTCCATCTTATTCGGGCATAATTTTATGTTTCGTAATGTCCAATGAGTGAAACAATTGATTACATAAGAGGTTTCGCAGTTTAACAAGCGAATTATAAAAACCTTACCTATGTAAAAAATATAATTAAACTAGGAATGATCAGCCATTAGGAATCACTATTTATGTTATCTATCCAAGGGTAAAAATAACTATAACCTAACTTAAATCTTTGTAAAGCAAAGATGATAGAGGATGTCAATTGACCATAGCTACTACATCGCTAGCTACATTGCTCGCTGGTTATCAAGGCTACATACATATACGAGTACAACTTAATTATCGCACATCCTCTTAACCCTTTCTGCATGATTTAAAATCTCTTTTGTAACCAAAATAGTTTGCCGCAAATAGTAATAATTAGAACTTTGAATCGACGCCTCATTTCGGCTCAATGACCACGATCAATAAGTCTAATCACACTTGTATAAACAAAAGGGTTCTATTCTGGCACCACGCTAAATCTTTGTCGTCACTTTTTATTACTGTCTAGGCGGAAAAGGAAAAACAAAGCTCTGATGGGGCTGGACTCTTGCATCTTTCGAGATATCTCTATACTCAACTTTGTCTATGTACGTACATAGGTAGATATTTAAGAACAATTTGTATGCACATTAATGTCCCGAATTAGGATTTATTTATTGTATACTAGCGGCCCACGGCTTTGCCCGCGTGAGAGTGCGTTACTCCCGTGCGAAGCCGGGGCGGGTCCCTAGTTATACATTCAAATTCACAAATTCCGACTGACAGCGGCAAGCGACTTTGTTTATAGAGAAATTTTGTGATATGTAACGATAAGTGTGATCATTAATAATTACCTAAATTATTAATAATTACCAAAATTGAAGGCAAAAGTAATGAATTAATCACTTTTACCGGTTATCCTACTAATATTATAAACGCGAAAGTTTGTGAGTATGGATGGATGGATGGGGATGTTTGTTACTCTTTCCCGTAAAAACGGCTAGAGCAATTTTAATAAAATTTGGTATGGAGTTAGCCGACACCCTGGATTAACACATAGACCACTTTTTATCCCGGGAAAATATTTTTATCCCGAAAAATTTCAACATATTGTTTTTTCTGCAGTACACGCGGACGAAGTCGCGGGCGTCTACTAGTTATATATAAAAAAATAAGATAAGATCAAGTGTAGTAAAGGTTTGAAAGTCCCTAGTATTATGGGAAATTTACATAAGCATTTCGCTTAACATACCCCTTCTATTATATCCTGTATTAGATCAAAGTGTCCGTCAATATTCAGCATGTCAGTGAAGTGGACTAATTAGGATGGGACCGGTATTGGAAGCGACGTCAGACAAATGGTGCTCGACGGTAATAGAGTGACGTCTACGTGCGCTGCGTACCGATGACAACCGTAGGCCAATTTTATAACTTGCGACTAGTCGGCAACTAAGACCTAAGACTAATCTAAGACCGGGGGGTAGACCACCCGCCCGATGGTCAGATGATATCCGAAGGGTTGCTGGACAGCAGTGGATGAGGTTGGCCCAGGACAGAGGACAGTGGCATAGGGAAGAGGAGGCCTTTACTCAGCAGTGGGTGTAGGAGGCTGTATATATATATATAGATAGATATTCGGCAACTATCCCGCCCCCCGATTACCTAATTTGCAATAGCAAAGCCGAAACAAAGCGATAGCGAAAATTGTACAATATTCGCCTTGAAATGTGAAATTCATTTTACGTAACACGAATTTGACAAGCAATCAGCGATTGTTGTACAATTGTCGCTATCGCTTTGCTTTTGCTACTTAGGTGATAAGGGGGCCGCTTTAGGTAAGCATAAGCAATTCGATAGCAAAAAGGATACGATATTCGCTGATCGCTTACGTAATTCATATAACGTTACATCACTCTTAAAGCACATTACCAAGACCTCACTAAATTCCTAAATATCTTGTGACCTGGGTAAAAAGCCACGATATTTAATTATAATATATACACATGTATAAGTAGAGAAGCATCTAGCGATTGCGTCTGGTTGCAAGTTGCAAAATTAGCCTGCTGGTGTTATTGCACGAACTGAAAACTATTGTTAAAGTCAGTGAGTAGATCCTACTGTAGCAGTGTATTTGTATATTATGTTTTTAGTTCGCTGGGAGAAATTTATATGACATATATGCTTGTTGTTAATTACCTCAACTGACTCTAATCGCTCGCGAAATAGTACATTTTACGGACAATATTGAATGTTTTACATAGATTCTCCACTACATAGGCAAGAACTGTATGTATTTACCTATTATAGTGGACTTTCTAAATGAGAACTTAATCTTGCTAACACATTTCTCTTAATAGTGGCCAAGGGACGCAAAGTGACCTGAGAGGCAGGATGGCCTTGGCCTGGATGGCCTAGCGAAATCACCTATCAACTTCCCTATGAAGTTGTCGCAGGACCTCATAAAGTGATCTATTAAAGACGAGCATACTCAGCAGTGGATACCGGAGGATGGATAGCAGTAGCATTATCCTTGGATTCTTTTCTCATAACATATAATCAGTAAAACTCATAAATTTTCCATTACAATAATGAATTTTATGTATCCATCAACAGCATTAAAATAGCTTTCATTTACACCACAAAATAAACAAGCAGCTGTGTTTCCTATCTTGATTACTTTACAAAACACGGACTTAAGTCGTAAAGTTAACAGACAAAATTAGTATATTCAGTAGTTAAAGGTAAACCGCAGAAATAACAGACCAAAACTGTTCATACTCACTGTAATTATGACTGCAATGAACGTAAAAAGTAACCGAAAGAGTATATTACTATTGTAAATAAGTTAGTTTATTGTTTTGAGGCTATAGTTTAATTCAAATGTATTATTTCTCGATCGAATCAATAGAGGTTCTTCATTGGAACATTTTCCTCCAATAGCAAGCTTTCATGAAGTCTAATCACGATGTATGGAAATGCGAGAACGTACGTCAATGCGAGACCTGACCGCAACACTTAAACATTTTTACTCGTGATGACATGTAGCCCTTGTAGCATAGAGTAGACTGTCCATGCGAATTTCTTAGCGACATTATCCCCAAAGTTCTCAAAAAGTTCTGGCTACCCTATTTAGGGAACATAGATGTATATGTATAAATGAATGTATGCAAGGGCGAATCCTGTGGGATGGTCACGGCCTTCGTCAGGGCCCTAGATAAGCTTAGTTAATAATAACATAAGAGATACATGGAAATTGACAAACCCACATTACACCTGTTAACCTATTTTAAGTTCCACGTGGCAAGGGCCTACACACCACTTTTTAGTCACAAACTGTTTGTGACAAACATGTTATAAAAACCTGGAGGCTTGTAATGTATGACAAATTAGCCTCCCAAGCCCATAGGCTTTTAACTTCAACCTCATTATGAGTATTTCGTCTTATTCATCTTTTGGCTAATTAATCGATTACTAGGTATACTTAATTCGCTTTACAACACTAGCTTAGTGGGTGGACGGGTAATCGTGAATTACCCGTGGGAATGTCCAGTGGGTGGACGGGTAGGGAGGGGACAAAACTAGTGTAGCATAAAACAAATCTGTTATTGGCCTATTGTATGGTGTTGTATGGAGTTGACAGAGTAGGATAGCACCCAATATATGTCCGTGGGTATCGTAAGAGGCGATTAAGTGCGAGAGCGCCTGCCATGTTGACAACATGGCCTGTCTAGCGTGGTGACCATGGGCAGAAGCCATATGTGGGTTTTGTAGCATGCCCTGGGGGAGACCTACATCCAGCAGTGGACTGAAATAGGCTGATGTGATGTGATGATGTGCGTTGTAGTATGAGGATTATAATATCGCGAGAATGGCCAAGACGAGAATTCGCAAGAATATGTAAATCAAACTCTCATCGTCGTCAGTCTTGGCTTTAATATCGCGAGACTACCTACATTCCCTACGCACCATGCTATAACGCATAGACTACAGTTTACGCCAATAAAATAGTTGCTTCCAAGATATTTCACAATTCCGCCTTCTTAGGTGCCTATAAAACACATAATATATCAGCTAAGAACTCAATTTGTCGTAAGTAGCTAAAGTGCGAAGTTTGACGCCCAGGAGTCCATAAAAGAAGGGCAAAGTGGAGATGTGATAACAAATGATCCCTGTCTCCAACCAAAGTCGACCATTTAGTCCCAAAAACTTTGATTCCTAGGATTTCATAGGCGTCCGTGCAGTCTAATAGCGGCTTTAAATGATCGCTATCACAGAAAACCAAAGCTTTAGACCCAGCAGTTGGCTGTAGTTACATTTGAAGTTTCGGAGTAGCAGCTATGTTCGTACATATTGCCCGCTTAATGTTCAGATCTTAATTTGTGATCATAAGTCATCAGACTCGATAGTAAGTTGAAGGTCCGGAGATGGTTGACCAAAAGCACAAAAATACAAAAGACCAATTGTTGATTTAAACTTGCGTTTGTTGAACTTGTACCAGGCGTTACGAGTACGCGTTACTAAATAATAAATCCATATCGAGAATTTTTTACACATTTCGCGTCTCCCACTCTACATTTTTTTAAATCTACTTTTATTCCCTTATATTGTTCCTAATATAAAGTACCCTTAGATACTAATATCAGTCAGTTAAAATTTGACAGAGAAAAATAACAGCACGGGAGCCATCTCCTCCATATTTCATCCCGGAGCCCCGTGGGAACAGAAGTTTATTCCTTAACTGTGCAGTTTGCACTTCGACAACTCTCGCCTTTTTATTGCTAAGTACTTTGTATCTCACTCTGTCGAGTTTGTCAGACTTGATTCTCTGACTAGCAATACCGTTTGTTACTTAAATCGTAGAAAAGTGGGTGGAAAACTCGTGGTACTAAAATTATATCGATTAAATATGTTTATAAGGTTTACATTTTCCCCAGCTATGCTAAACGGGGCTTTAGGATCTCCTTTACGATCCTGCAGTTCTGGCTACGTTCGGGAACACAGTTATGTCATTATGTCTTTGGGAAAGTATATAATAAATTTTTATAGGAAATTCCACTTAGTACCAGGAAAATCACAGAAGCTCTAGTCTCTAACAAGTAAATAGTACTTTTTAATCTTTCCCGCTGTACCTGATTTTAAGGAAAAAGCAAGAACGTTCTTTCGGTACACAGAGTAAAAAAGCACAGCGTGTACGTACATACCGGGCTGCAAGCAACGCTCGTCTACCATGTCAAGAGGACACTTAAGAGGGCGCTAGGGGGCGCTTTATAAATTGCCTCGCTATCTAAATCTGAGAGATAAGTGCGGCTGAACTTTCCAATTTCGCAACACATCAATAACAGTGACAGTGTTCGGATAACAAATCAAAAATCCTCTTATGGGGACGTATGACGAATGACAGGGATGGTGCGGTGTAGAGTAGTTGCTATGTAGATGTTCAGCTACACAATGCTGTAAACAAGGAAGTATACATTAGTTGCACTATGTGCGTGCCGTATTATAATTGATTGAAAAATGAGTTACTAGGGGTGAGGACAATAAACCTTTGTGAACTTATTTTAAAAAATCTATAAGGTTTAATTTATTCAATTTTATGGTCAATTGTTATTCAAAGGATCGCGGTAAGTCCGCAGATTGTTGGATTCTAAATTCAAGTTTTTATTATGAAAATCATAGAAATTTCGATTACGACAGGCGAATTTGATCTTGATTTGTAGCAATTAGGCTGTAACTTTTCATAGGACAAATAAAGACGTGAGAGTCGTGTGAATTCTTATATCATAGCTAAACGCGATATTTATTCGACAGTGTTCCTTCTGTACACCTGTACTATAAATTTGTGACTACACGCTATATTGAGCATGATGCATTAGCCACAGTTTCGCATGGCAATCCTCTGCGACCATTATTAATTTACTAATTAGCGATTAGAAACGTGATTAGTCATGTTTGACATACTGATGCAAAGTTATGTTAGCTGTGTACAATGTATAAGTAGTAGGTCACTTCTGTTGTATTATTTAATTCTAGTCGATACGCAGCAGAATCGTAAACGTCATAAAAGAGCTTATATCTAGGATCATAATTAAATATTAATAGAATTCATCAACAGATTATGCAAAAAGTTGTTAATCGATATAACGCACGGTCGACTGACCGCAAATCGATCTATTACATAGGTAAACGAAGCGGCGCGCTCCAATAGTCATAATCTCTGATTGGTTAATTAATGTATCTGTTTGTATAATAAGCTTTCCACTGCACTGCAGACCATCGAAATGTAGGTAGCTGAATTTCGAAGTAAAATTTACTATTTTCAAGTTTAATTTTCGTTGTAATGTCGCCTGATATTTAATCTAGCAACTATTTCGGGCATTCTATTGTGTCTGTCCGTTTTATAGAGTTACTCTTATAGAAGGTTTAGGATCTAGAATTAACTATTTCGTAAGACGCACTATACCATGCAAAACCGAAACATCAAGTTTGACAAATAAAATACCAAAATGGTAACAAAAAGAATGTGTTAAGCGAAATTCTATGAATATATGAACTAGGAAACTTCCCACAAATCAAGTTTTAGTCTCGATAGCATAGACGGACATAGTAGGACTATAGCTATGTAACTGCTAAGCAATGTTTTGATTTAAGTAACTACTCTTAATGTATTCTATCGCTTTGCTTTTGATAGATAGGTAATAAGAGGGGCGGAGCGTATGGCCGCTAAAGATATATTACCAACTGCGTATATCGACAATGTTCTTTTCCAGATACTTCATCAAATTTTGATTTGGATATTAAAAACATTCCAAACAACAAAGATAATTAACATTATAAACTTGAACTCAATATAAAACGTACCTACCTAATTCTATTTTAAAGTGCATTCCGTACAGTCCGTACAAAATGGAGTCAGTACAAATAAAGTCGGTGAATTCAATCATCGTGGTTGCTTTGTCACTCGGCCCCGTTTAGAATAAAAAGGTTCGCTGTATATTGTTCTTGTTCTGTTACCTACTGTTCTGAAATACAATTGTGATTCTGTATAACATAACATAGCTAACATCGACAGAGGAATTACACAATGTAACGATGCATTTACAGAAGAATTATACATTGTAACAATTTTGCGAGCGATAGCGAAGTTCGTAAAATAATCGGAGATTTCCTCATTGATATTTTAACTATAGGTACCTATTAGAAAATTGCAGTAGTTCACTAGAAGGTTACATTATCGACTGGTTGTTGAAAGAAATCCCAACTAATAATATACGAAAATAAGTTTGTTTGTTACCTATTTACGGCTTATACAGGGTGTAACAAAAATGGTATGTTAAGCGAAAAGCTATGTAAATAGCCCACTATAGAGAACCTATTCAAAAAGTTTGTGACTCGAAATCACATGTTTATTTTTCTAGATAGTATGAAGAATTCTTAAACATCTCAGGAATTTTCATACAATCTTGAAAAATAAACTTGTGATTTCGAATCTCAAATTTTGTGGGTAGGTCTATAGTGGGCTATTTACATAGCTTTTCGCTTAACATACCCTTTTTGTTACACCCTGTATACATCATTATAGTTTGCAGAAGGACATATTTATTCTGTAGTTCACGCGGACGGAGTCGCGGGCAACATCCAGAAATTTTAATAATCTTACCTTTACACATTTTAATGCATTTTCTATCTGACTGTATTGAAGAAATTGCAAGTAAAATCTAAATAGTTAATTTAATAAATAGAAAAAGTTCATAGAAAACTTTTAAAAAGTGCAAATAGGTTAAACCTACATGAAACAATAGGGGTGGACACAACACGGCTGCCCATAAGTAAACGGAAAGGTATAGCATGCTGCAATTACTTTTTTCTCGACTGAAAGACGGATTATATACATAGGTACATACAAACATATAGATAGGGCTGTGTTTCCGAAATAGGGTAGCCAGAACTGCAGGGTCTTAAGGGAGATCTCACATGCACGTTTAGCATAGCTAGGATTTGTTAATGATCAATGACAAGTTGCTAGCTGAGAGAATCACCGAGTTCCTTAGTCGACTCTTATTACATACACGAGATTAATTTAAAAAAGTTCAACTATATAGACTGGTCCATGTTATGATTGAGAGTAAATACCAATACTTTAGTCCATCCACAACCGCCGCCGATAAACAAAAAACTAAAAGATATAATCGTTGATGGGATCTTAGTCGGGATGATTGCATTGTTTGTAAATGAGAGCGCACAAAAAACATAATAAGAACTCGCACAAAAGCCTTCTTTGCCCGCTGGAAGTTCGATTGAACATATATAATTATTGTCGGCCAAAAAAAAATTGCACTCTTTAATTAGCAGTTCTTTGCCGGTGCTGAAATAGCTAACATTGTTTTATTGAATCTCAAAAGAGGATTTATTAACGTTGCATCTCTGATAAAGATGTGTTTTTATGTGAATGTTCTTTTATTACTGTCTATAATTTTGAAACGAAAGGTGACTTGTTCGAAAAGCAGTCTGGTAGAGTTCTTAACGAAGGGGCGTGCGTACGATAGGATAGGAAAAGAGGGACTATGTAATTCAATGTCTTTGCTGAGATGATATCTAAGTTCCTGATTAAGACTTACACGAAATGAGATGCAGCTAATTCCTTCCATTGATCAGCAGCTAATCCCCCATGAATATAGGAAGTAATTGAAATTTCATAACTTATGCATTAAAGGATCGGTATAAACCTTCGATAAAAGTTAGCCATAATTAAAAAGTAATAATAGATTTTTCCACTAAACACAAATTGTATCTCATAAATTTTCCTCGCACAAAGTCTTCACGTTAATTTCTAAAGTTTTTGCGTTCCGTAAATGAAATTAAAAAGTTTACGTGGCAGCCGCCATATTTCACTCCATTCTTACGTCAAAGCGCTTCTTAGGTTCCTTAGTTAGACTTATTTAGAACTAGGTACATGTACTTGTTTATTAACGCCTACCAGACTGTACTATAGGCGCTAGACAGGGTAACATCGTTTGAAACTACTTACGATTTGATTCTTAATACAAGTTCGTCACCATCTGGGGTCCCAAAACAATAACAACCGTACATCTCGATGTACCTACTTCACCATTTTTTTTTTTTTTGTAATATTTTCTCCTTCATTTAGCGCATTTGTTTATTGACTTAGGGCCGATTTTTCCAAAAGTCAGATAGCCATCTATCATTATATCCATCGTCTTACTAGGGATTTCACTAAATAATATTACCGTTGGCTAGCCTTCTAGCATCTGACTGATACTTAAATTTATTAATAGTCTAATCATTAGACTCTAATGACTCAAACGCGAACCTAATGAATGACCCTTCAAACGCGTCCATAGCCTCCCTATATTTAGCGCTGAAATGGCCATATTTTTATTTATCTCATGAAACGCTGACGCTAAGTGTGAAATATGTATTTATGGGACAGGTGAATGGCTCAAATGAGTAATGTCTGCTCAGCTCTAGTTTATAGTGGCTATAAAACGGCTTAGCTGCCCGCAGCTTAGTGCGGGAAGCCATTCAGTCAAAAATGGCGCTACGGTGTAGATTACTTGTAAATAGCACAAAAATCTATGAACGAAATGTAACTGTAGTTAAAACCTTATATCGTTGCCTTAGAGCTAAAAGTCACTAAGTAGGTTAAAACGTGTTATGAGTAATGGAGTTTTATTATTATTAATATTAAAACTCAATTACTAAAAACACGTTTTAACTTACTTAGTGACTTTCGCTTTACAGCGACGATATTCTTGCTCTTGCTGTACATAATTGGCTAACAGCTAGTTTAATTTCAATAACCGATCCCGAAAGATTTTTTGTATATTTCAGATTTATTCCGAATAAAAATAATCCGAGATCCTGACCGATTTGATCTCTTATCTCAGTATTAAAAATGTTTGTTGTAGTTGTGCCCAACAAGCGGCGGTAGGCTTACCAGGTGATATTTATTTTTATTTAGCTTAAAGAGACCATATAAGTTTTGGTAACATTGCCACAAAATCAATTGCAAACGCCACAATCCCAGTGACCTATTTTCAGCGCATTCAAGCAACATTAGAGTCCTATTTGTAGTACTTAGTACACGGAAACGGAAGGCATCCATCATGCTGACAGTCACAGCATAGACAAAACACACCGATCCCACTTTGCATAAGCATATTATGCGTATTAACAATATGTTGCACTGCATACAAAATACATATACTTACATCTAAGTATAGGTACAAGCAGTTTTAGTAGTATTTATCCAAACATTTGATTGAGATGCCCTACGCTTTCCCGAATAATATTTTTTTGTGCTCTTATAAATAAATAAATATAAATAAATAAATAAACAATATTCACACACTACACAACATAGTCCCACACTAAGATCCCTAAGGTCTTGTGTCGTGGGTACTAAGTAACGGTATATAAATACATAGATAAGTATAGAAACATCCATGACTCGGAAACAAACATCGATATTCATCATATCAATGTTTGCACCTACCGGGATTCGAACCCAGGACCTATGGCGTCGTAGACAGGGTCACTACCTAAAAGTCCCCATAGTTATCTTTTTTTTCCCTAAATTTATGGGTAAAACCCCTAAGTTGTCACCACTGAATTGCTGACATTAATGCCTCACTAGATAGCATTGCTAATTTATTGCGCGAAAAATAAGCTTGCCTTTTTTGGTCATTTTAACTGGTTTTATATGTTTTCGCCTGATATAAATCAGTAATCTAAAATCATAACTTACGATTTTTATTTTTTTTAATGGGTGTTGTGTGTTAGCTACTCGTTCTCCGCTCGTCTCATGTCTGCTTTGGTGGAGTCCGGGCCTTACGGACTCCACCAAAGCGGAGATGAGTCGAGCGGAGAGGAGATGCTTTTTAACAACCAATAGAATTTCTTTATTCATACTAGGAACGGTGCGTATTTACGCGACCTGGTTTTGGTACTTGGAAGTACGTAAAACGGGCCGAAATAGAAGACTTTTATTTGCCTTGCAAGTACTAAGGTGTATAGTATAATCGGAAGTTGGATTATATATCAATAATCAATCAATATGTTTACCTCGTCATATCTGACATGCAAATTTTTATTCCATACAATTTAACATATATCACGCAGCCTTATTGGGACTATTTTTCTATGAAGGCATCGGCGGCGCCCAGCAACACCTGCAACCAGGTACGAGCCGAAATACCGGAAGACTTTGAAAGTATTTACGTTGCAAGTATCGTAGAGATAAATTAAACCTTAGGCTATATTTATTAAGGTGTATAATCGCGCTAACTGGAAGAAAATACTTTCAAAGTAAAAAAGTATTTTTTTGCCAGCGGCATTATAACACGCAGCCTTATTGAAATAAGGACTATTTTCTCTGAAATACTTTAGTACCTAGGCATCGGCGCCCGGCAACCCGTGGAATACTTGAAGGTATTTATTTAATAAAGGTATTTATTTTGTAGCAAGATTATGTTCTTTATGTCTAAGAAAACTAGGATAATATTTCTATAAAAACTTTATTAACAACTTGGTACAAGTTGTTTGTTTACAGTACATACTTTGTACAGCGGACTCGAAATAGTATGAAGCACGACTATACGTGAGCAAGCTCTTGCTGACAGCGCCAAAGTTGCGGCGCTGAAGTTTCAAAAATGTGTGCAAAAGTAGGCAGTCTAATGGAAATTTTGTGCCCGCTGCTGCTGACGGCGCCGGAGCTGTACCCGATTTGGACCCCCAAAAGTGTGCAAAAGTAGGCAGTCTAAAGGATATGCTGTGCTCGCTTCTGCTGACGGCGCCGGAGCTGTCCCCGTTTTGGACCTCCAAAAGTGTGCAAAAGTGGGCAGTCTAAAGGATGTGCTATGCCCGCTTCTGCTGATGTCGCAGGAGTTGTACCCAGTTTGGACCTCCAAAAGTGTGCAAAAGTGGGCAGTCTAATAGATGTGCTGTGCCCGCTTCTGCTGACGACACAGGAGCTGTGCCCGGTATGGACCTCCAAAAGTGTGCAGGAGTAGGAAGTCTCGTGGACGTGCTGTATACTGTCAAACTCTTTTTTGGTACATTCATACATAGGTACATACTGTAATTAAAACTTCCTACAACAAGTATGGCACACAAGAGAATGTATTTAAAGTATTTCACTGTCCATTCACTATAATGTTCCTTATTACAGTCACGATAAGGATTAATTTCCTACGTAGTTAAAAAATACTTTAAAGTATCTGGAAACCTGGTTTTTAGCCCTGGTACGAATTGATGGACGTACTTTGAAGTCCTGGTACGCAAATCGTCAAGTACGCCCATGTCTAATTCATACAGAGATATGTGAATAACGAAATTCTATTGGTTGTAAAAAAACATCTCCTCTCCGCTCATCTCATCTCCGCTTTGGTGGAGTCCAGGCCTAATATGGCGAATTAGCCCATGATTATAAAAAAAAATCCTTCACCTTTTGAAATATAACGAAAGAACTGTGTGGTTGGTTACACCAAGGACTCTTTAAGAAGATTGTTTTAATCGCTAAACGATAGTAGATAACGCTCTACACTGCTTATTGCGGTGTTCGCTTCCATAATTTAAACAAACCTGCTTTGACAAATAGTCTTTTTCCTTTCTACAGGCACTAGAGGCCTTTCACTCGAAACACAACCTCTTATAAAAGATTATAAAACCTACGATATATTACATACCTATTTATATTACACATATATTTACACCCACATTTACACGTAAATTTAACATACACCATTTAACTTAAACTCGTTCACGCGGAAACTTCTTGTGTCTGAAAACCTGGATTAAAAGAATTGTGGTCACAAACAAACGACCAATTTCCCGCGCACGATCTATCCTTCTTTTCGCACTCAGTACACAGAAGTTGGAAAACAAAACGCTACGAATATTTATGCTCTGGCAAACACTGATATGTAAATTATCATTACAGGAAAAAAAACTAGCACTTAAAAGAAAACACTAACTAACAATAATTGTAAAAGCTAAATAAATGGTGCCCGGTGTAGCCTGCAAGTAGATAGGTAATTGTGTTTATTAAAATATTTAAATCAAAGATAGTAGATACAATATTGACTAGAACAAACGTATCTTAACCATAACAATAAGTAATACTAGTGTCCACCAGCAATAACTATATAGGTAGATAAATCAGTCCTGTGCTGATGCGGGGCTTTGCTAGAATACAGCTGCATGTCTTTCCGTGCATGACATTGTAGTAAGAGTCGACTATAGAACTCGGAACTTTTCTCCGGCGGCGATAATACCACTGATCCTTTAAAGCACACCGGACCTATGCGTACACGTAAGCGTGGACGTACACGTACCTCTGAGTTGTAATGTATGGAACGGTATAGGCACGGGCAGACCGGATGCGTATGCGTAGACGTAAGCGTAGCGGGATGAAAAATAACGTTTCCAATAATGTAATTTCAAATAGAGATGGTAAAATTCGTCATCCGAGTAATTGACCCGGTGGCTCAGTGGTAAGAGCGCTGGCACGGAATGCAGAGGTCGTAGGTTCGATTCCCACCCGGGTTCCTGCCCGTGCCTATACAGTTCCATACATTACAACTCAGAGTACGTGTACGTGTACGTCTACGCTTACATGTACGTATACGCATCCAGTGTGCTCGAGGCTTAAATCCGTCTCCTTGGATCTCCTTTATGCTCCTGAAGTTCTGCTAATCCATTTCGGGAACACAATCGTGTCTAAGTGTTAATCGGATGTATACACATGCGTCCATTCTATTCTTAAACATTTTTATAATGACCTAAACTAAATTCATTATTAAGTTTATTATGTTTAGTCTCTACACAGCTGTTCTACCCAAGTTACAAGTCCGCAATGTGAGCCGTGTTTAATTCACACAATAATTTATAATCTACTTCTCGGTTACACGAGTTTAAATGTAATGGAACAGTTAGGACTTCGTGAATTGATGTCGAAGATAGGCCATTACTGGTTTATGTGTGGAACAAGTACCTACTAGTAGCTGATGTATTGCGTGGTAGTTGGTTTAACGAAGATAGTTGAATTTGTTTCGGAATAACTATTAATTGGTAATTGATTGATAAATCCGCAAGTTGGAGCGTGGAAACTATGATAAATCGGAATTCGTATAAATCTAATGCATTACTGTTTTCCTAGTCATTTAATCTATTCATAATTAAATATTAAGTTACTGAATTTATGTTAGGTATATTTTTTATTTCAGCCAGAGTAGGCTACAAGAGAAGTGTGGGCAGAACCTCTTAATTTTTACTTAAATTTTATTATATCATATACTTCTACATCTCAACTCTACCCTCAAAATTGGTCAGAAGTGGCACCATGTCGTTCTATCGGCCCTTGGTGCTCTGCCTACCCCGTAAGGGATAAAGGCGTGATTATATGTATGTATGTATGTAAATACCTGATGCGAGGCTTTGCTAAAATATATCAGCTGAATATCCTTCTGTGTAAGTCGATTAAGTAAGAGTCGTAAGAGTAAGAGTCGATTAAGGAACTTAGGGCTAGCAATAACAGCCCCGCTATGCATTAAGTGACTGTAAGCATCTCCTTTGTGATCCTGGAGTTTTGACTATACCATTTTGGGAACATGTATGTATATAGCAATCAAACTTGCATTATGTATGTAAGTTTGATTACAATGTCACAAACATGCGGTATACCTTGCCAGATATACAAGTTTGAGCACAAAACTTCTTATTTACAAAACATATAGCAATCTACCGACTTTCACCACTGCGCTAAATCATCTTCACCGAAACAAGGATACATACATCACTACCTACCTACGCATTATGCAAAACAGCATATCCGATACATCTTTTGTTTGTTGAAGATAATCTGTGATCACAGTACCTCGAGCTAAACTTTGTTTTATCACTTTGAAACTGCATCCAGTACGTTTTCAAAACACATCTTAACTTTAACATCCATGAAATAAGGACTAGTTTAGCTGATATCACGCAAGTTTGATACTGAAATAATATTGTAACGTTACAGTGAAATTACAGATTATAAATCAAATATAAAAGGGCTCGCAGACAGAAACAAGTGTTAGCTTACCGTTTAAGAAAAATATCGCTTAAGATTGTGGAGAGATATTTAGGTTCCCGTACACTGATCAAACCGAAACTGATGAAATGTTAAATAAATTGTTTTTTTAACCAAAAAAAATCACCAGATCGAATATGAATTCTATACTATATTATAGATTGTTTTAAAAACATCTTAATCTAAAAACATTATATCTGATAAACGGGCCCTTGAAAATTAATTTAAATCCGGGCTTAATTATTTATAATTTATATTTGCATCCTGCATTAATATAGGATACAATTATTACTTCCTTAGACATAAGTCGTAATTCTTACAACAATATTTTGTAACATTTTATGATTCCATATAATTTACGGATAATGAATTTGAAATCGTAAAGAAATATTATTTATTATTTATGGAGTTGTTCCTTGTATCTAATCTAGTAGATCTATTGAGAAATGAGCAAATCATTGTATGTCGCAGGTCTAGTGTGTGTGCTAGAGCGAGCCAACTATCTCCCTGCAAACCTCATACTAGATAAAAGGCATTTTGTAATATGCCTGCGCCTGCATACATAACGATCTGCAATCCGTCTGCGTGGTGACTATGGGCAAACCCCCCCTATTGCAGTAGCCTTGTGGCGTGCCCTGGGGGAGGCCTACGTCCAGCAGTGGACTACAATAGGCTGAAGACAGACATATACATAACTAGAAGCAAATATCGTAGGATTTTGAGAGACACTATCGCGTTAGTCAACGTTGCACTGGATCAGACGAATAAAACATTTCATTCATTAATGCATGTAAAATTCTTACAAGCCCCTGTGTGCGCAATATCATAAGAAATTTTTAAAATATCGTTAAGTCGATCTGACTCAAAGATTATTCTTAAAGTAAACTTTACGTACTCGACGTTTATAAATAAGAGGGACATATCATATCTCACGACTACGCTCATATTTTAGGTCCCCGTCCAGTACTTACTATAGGAAAAACATCGTATTTTCCGAGATAGACATATTTTTCCGAGATATAAACTAGTTAATGTCCTTCAGTTTGTCGAAGTTTATTTAGTTTCGCCGTAAACACGTAACAACATAGCAGTGAACTGAAAGTCAAAAACTTTCTCGACTTTTTCGTCAAAAACGTCAAAAAGTTCTTTCGTTTCTTTACGAAATTTACGTGCACTAGGAAGTAGTAGTATTGGTGGCAGTGAAGTTTCACCGGTGCTAAGTTTAGTGCACGAGAAGCGGCGCGGCGGTATGCTCACCTCTTACCAGGTTGATCTTAATAGGCTACAATAACTGGTGGTGGATAGTGGGTGTTACTGGAACTTCAACTAAGCGTCCCTAGATTGTTCCAATTGTGCCCGAAATATGGCGGTATGCTCCCCAGGTTGAACTTAATAAGCTTACAGTAACTGTAGCCGTAGCTGTAACTGCAGGTTATGTAAGTTACTTAGTAGGTTTACATTGAAATGTATGTTATATTAATTTTATGACTGTGAATTACGGCTCTTTACTCTAATAAAGCTAGGAGGCAAACGAGAATTTCCTGTGCATCCTACAGTATAAAGTTTCACGAGTTGAGTTATGGCTATGAAATTTTATAAACTGCATGTCTATAAATTCAAGGTGGCCAGTGTGAATCAGGCCCATAAATTATCATTCGGTGTACATAAATCGCGGACGAGACAAAAGCGTTGTTATGGCCGTAAAGCAGTAATAAAATGGAGCTATTAAATAATCTGCAACACGCCTGTATAACTGACGCAGCTCAGTGTGAATATAAATCCTCTGGCTTTTTCTTCCATCAAAGGCCGATTTTTATTTACTTTTTAGATAGGCTATCTGACTGTTAGAAATCTGATCATGGGGAAAATAGACCGTAAGTATATTACTTCGCGACTGGCAACACTATTTTCTTTAGAAAATTTATAAACCAAAAGTTTATTTATAAACTATTAGCCATTTCCTTATGGTATCAGGTATTGTCTAACTTCCACCAGTGACCCTCGCAACTTCGGTTTGCTTTTTGTTTTCCTACCATTTTGATATGATACCTCCTCTTTATATCAGCTAAATGGTAGCTTTAAGGGCTGCAACACACATTCGGAACATGCACTGCACTGCCTACCAACTGGACTACGCAATATTTTTTTCTGATGCTTTTAACATATTACATCTACCAATTTTATCCATATACTCGTACTTATAGTTCTTCGCCGTTGGAATTTTACGAGCAAAGCACCATTTTAATCATTTCCGCTTAATTAAAACCCCTTTTATAGGAAACGTTAACTTTGTGAATTTCGCTGTTGCTCGTGAAATTGTTACATTATCTAAGCCCTCGGTATTAAAAAAAAAACACACTAAAAAGCATCGATAAGATAAAAATGCATGATAGTATAAAAAATTGTTAATAATCCCAATTGATTCTTCTATTTCAAGACAATACGTCCGTCTGTAGTCGATCGTGTATTCAAACCGAACACCGACAAGCATAAATGACACAAAACTGACCTATTACCTTGTAAACTCGGGATATAAAGATGTACACACAATACACATTCTTATTTTTACTGTTTTCAAAGCTGAACAATGAAAGGTCCGCGTCCTTTGTTTGCTAAAATATCATTTAGGAAAAATTGGGTCGTATAGTCTGAATGTAGCCTTAGACTAATGAAACGTTTTTTGTTGAAATTTATTGCGAAATGTTTTTTTTTTACCTCTACCTATATAGGGAAATGAAAATAATTTGCGATACCTGTAGAAGGGATTAGAAAGGAATAGAACATCGTTTCTAAAACTCTTCTTAAACGAAGTTTAAAACGAAGCATACATTAAGTATTAATATTTTGATTAGGTCCTTATTATAAATGTGAAAGTGACTTTGTCTGTTTATATATCCGACTTTCACGCCAAATGAAACTTTGTACACAGGTAGAGGCTGAGAATAGTCCTTCTTATCCTGGAAAAATTGTTTTTCCGGAAAATTTCGACATTTTGTTTTTGCAGTTCAAGCGGAAGGAGACGCTGGCGTCAACTAGTAGTATAAAAAGGGTTATTTTCCCTTGTAAAATTATTATTTCCTAGTCGACAACTAATAAAGTATCTAGCTCTGCAGCGATTCCACAGAAAATAAAAAGTGCTTCTTTCGAACCAATTTAGCGTCTGTACAGTTTCACAAATCAAGATAATCTGATCAAAGGAACTTAAAAGAGAGGGTTTCTTTCAAATAAAACCATAAAACTATATTCTTTTGTTACCTAATTTACGTGACATGTCCGGTTTTTAATTGCATATAGGTTTATTTACAATTAGTGTTGGCATCGGTAGCTATTGGTAATTTGGTATCGGTATTTTTGTAATTAATTAGCCAACCATCCTACTATTTATTGTTAAAACGCAATTTACTTTATAACGTGGTTTCCTAATAAAAATCGTTATATTGTATACGTGTGCTTCTCAAATACTTATTGTTTTCGACAAAATAACTCTTTAAGTTCTTGATTAAATTTGCTTCACCGATGAGGTCATATCCGCGGAAAAGCTTCCTGTCCTCGAATAATTCTATCCTATCTACACTGTGACAATGGCTATGTTTTTACATAAAAAAAATAGTTCTTTTCCTGTAAATTTTCACTATAGTATTTTTGTAAAACTTCGCAAACGGCAGCATTTAGAAGAATAGCAGGAAAGCGAATATAAAAACACATAGGGAATCTTTAGTATTTTATTAGTTTTAAATTCATTTGGTATTTTTCATTAATTATATGCTTCATAAAATCTTAATATTTTTCCTGTGGATTTTATTAATAACTAGCGATTCGCCCCGGCTTTACACGGGTGTAATACCCATTCACGTGAACATGGTCATGGGCGTCCGCTATAAAAAAATGGTTGTTTTTAGATATTTTTTTAATTTATCTCTGCGTAAGAACTATCCTCGTACATTAAGGAATATTCTAAAAAAGGATTATCGTTTAATTTAATTTAAATAGTAAAATCACAGGTAAAATTAAATACCAAATATTTGGTACCGGTACCAAAACTGATCTCCCAGCCCTATACCATTGTAAGCGATTGTAATACGCCATACGAGTATACCAGAACGTCTCACTTTACTCGTTAGTTCACTTGTCAATTTTATAGATTTCCGCAGGCCGAGCTGATATTTACAGGCCCTTTGTGTACCGATCAAAGGAAAACTGACCTTAATATCCATTGTGTTAGAGAAACAAAATAAATTACATCATTTATTTGTTTATTCGCTAAGTTATGGGGTAATATTAACGCTTGGTCGCATGTTGTCGTAAGCTAGCAATATGTAACTATTGGTAGAAATATACCAATATTTATTTCCGTTTGACTTCCGAAATGCCTAATTTTTCCATAACATTTCTACGTAGACACTACTTTATACTGCCGGTTAGAAAATTAATCATAAACTAATATGGCGCAATGCTATATTATTCTTATGACAAATTACTTTTGTCATATCGATAATCCCACCACTTTGACCGCGACTTTGACCATGATTCCGGGATAAAAACTAACCTAAATAATTATTCAATCGGTTATAACAGGTAACTGCAAAACAATTTATATAAAAAATATTTACACGCGTAGCAAAGATTATTGTGAAGACTAGCGCAGGCCGACTTCGTTCTCGTAAACTTTAGAATTCCCGCTTTTCCCGTTCCTGTGGAAATTTCAATAAATCCCTACTTATGGGTTGCCTATGTCATACGAAGAACATACCCACCAAGATTCTGCTCTCTGCGATCTCTTCTACGACTTCTCTCTCTTGATCCGTCAGTCAGTCATTCAGGACAAATGATTTTTTTATGTACACTTAGATAGATGTGCAGTTTCGCATATTTTTGTAGTTTTGTCAATTTGCTCCAAAAGAGCAATATGGAGAGTGACAAACAGAATTACTTTCGCAATTACAATACTATGGACAATTTATTCTAAGACTGACTAATGTTAAAAGATCTAACAAACTCCAAAGCTTCTCACCCAAACAATGCTCAACCGAATGCAATTAGACAGAGTCCAGACATATCAGTGTTCGATATTTATTCGTGGGAGTCCCTAGTCGACCACCGAAATACTGATCATCGAGCGACAATAAAGGGGAGCTTCGATAAACGACGCATTTAAGTGTTATGTAGATCAAGCAGGGTTATATGGTGAAATCACGGGCTATTTGCCTAATAGTACATATTGTAATTATAAATGTTTGATATTAGTCTTACTTACCGGCCATCATTTTTGCAAGGACGATACTGTTTTTTTTAATTTACCCGACTGTCACAAATACAAAAGGAAAGGTAATGATTTGGCACTCTGTTTCTTACGTTAAAGTTAAGCGTATACCAGTTACCACCACTTATCCATATTTTGTGAATAAAATGTCAATCAATTTTGCCATTATGGAGCGGGAGATAAAGGTCGTTACTATGCTCGTGTTGGGGAACTGCAACAAACATTTCTAAATACCTGTCGCAAAAACTATACATCGCAGCGCTAAATAACAAAGAATGAAAAACTACGTCGGTTTTTTCAAAATCCCGTTTAATTACAACGAACAAACACTGCTTACGCCACCTCCTCTACCTACTTGTTGTATGATACGGCGCGAAAGGGTCGATGCACTTGGCCGCCCGCCGGACCTATTCGATACTGCATCGATAGACATTTTTACGAAGTGAACTCGAGTTGCACTTGAGTACCGACTATTGCAGAACTGATTCTATATTTGTTCTAGTGTGTCTGGAGAGTCGCGTGGTATGTCGCTTTGGCATTGTAGAAATACCGACTAAGTGCAAGTCGGACTCGCGCACGAAAGCTTTCACACATTATCCATAAAAAAAACTCGTTTGCTATATGGGATTCCTGTGCATCTAGAATCCCATACAAGAAATCCATTCATCACATTCCTTTCATTCATGACATAAAAGTTTACAAAGAAACTCAGCCCAAGTAGCATAACCTGTAAATCACGATATGATAAACAGATTTATCGACATTTAGCCTGTCAAAATACGATAAATATAGCCTCCATATTGAATTTTGTATAAAGACGATATATATCGTACGATACGATATCCACGATGCGTGGTCATGCTAGGGGGCCAGGAACGTACTACGATCAAGCAACTTGACACTTATGTAAAACATCTGAACCAGCTTACATTACATACTACCGTTTTTAGCCTATGGGGACGGAACCCTAAAAGAGAACACATAGTAATATAGTATAGGAAACAAAAGTCACGACTAGTTTCACACCATCAGCATTTATACGTACTCTTACAGTAGTCAAATAGAGAATCGAATTCAACGTCGAATCCAGCGTACGTACGAGTAATAGCCCCGGAGTATATTTAAATCGGCGCAAGCGCAATTACCGCAGGCTCATTAAGCGTTCAATATCTAATTATACGCGATTGCAGTACTGCTACTTGAGATATAAATCAATAGATACTGCTATAATCCCGGGGCTAGCATAGATTAAGGGTGCTATGGGGGCATAATTTACCTACCTACACTATGGGGTCGTAACACAGGGTGGCAAGTCGGCAAAATGCAACGGAGCCCGGTCAAAGGAAAATCCCAACTCCCAATATAATTTACGGGGTCAACCGACGAATTTGCCACGGGCCTTAAACGGTATAGATACGCCACTGCCTCCACTATGCCCAAACGCCATATAGAAGATCAACAAACTACTAAAAGGATTTTAGTGAAATTTTTCGTACTTATAGCTTACACTTTAGAATAACTCATAGGCAGAATTCGCGGACAGAAACAGGAGTAACATAAAATATTCAGGACAATCGGTACATACGTCCAAATAACTGACGTACCTATAGTTAATACATTTTGTTTGTTACGTACCAAATGGCGCTGCATATGCGGTATCCTAAAAGGGCTTCTTAAACAATGTGTGTCTCATTATGAGAGGACAAAACAATCAATTAAAAAAGCGTCTATTACGACCCATTGTCTGTCTGTACGTCACCTGTCCCACAGGAACAATTAAAATGATCACTATAATTACTTTAATATTCCATTCGGGGAATAACCATCATTACCTTTGTTCTTTCACGTAAGTGTGATTACTGTATGGTATTGTCAAATATGATTGGTTTTGGCATGAACGTATGAAGAACAACGAACGTAATGCTGTCACTGCACAGATTGAAGCACCGAAATGGCGGAGCGTTGGGCATTTGTGCGTATTTTCCAGTAGACGCCGAGCTTATCGTGGTTTGTATGTCTGTGTGAAAAACTCGTCAATACACATCCCTACTCCATGGAATATCGTTGCCGAGCTTACTATGAATGCTTCACTCTGTGTAGTCACAACACTCTGGTCGTTATTCTTTATACGTTTATGGGTTTTGGCATAATATTCGTAGATGTGATGTGCTACACCTACCTTAGAAACTTTACCTTAATACAAATATATTAAATCTTTGTCATAAATCAATACCGCTTTATTCAAATATACATGTACACACCGCTGTGTTCCTGAAATGGGGTAGCCAGAACCGAAGTATCATAAAGGAGATCCCATAGCCACGTTTAGCATAGCAGGACCGTATAAAGATCAGTGACAAGTTGCTAGCTCATCGTGCGAGAAGACTCGTATCCCTGAGTCCCTTAGTCGACTCTTACGACATGCGCGGAAGGAGATGCAGAGATAGTATAGTGAGACTCCGCATCTGCACAGCAAAATATAAGGAGATAGATATCTTTTTATGTAGAAAATAAAGTTCTTTTTTGTATCCCTAGCACGTTCATCACATGTGTACATGGAACATTTTTAACTTTATGAGTATGAATTTCATAATATTTTCAATTATAAGGGAATTCGACAGGTGTGCGTAGCGTACATACTTACACGATCGTTACGAAATTGTTCGAAAAAAAACAAAGTGTTCCAAACAATTTTAATTGTTTATTATTAAAAAATATCTGTATAGGTACAAGCAATTGATCTGTAAAAAAAAATTGTCCATGAAACAATGTTGTACAGAAGAAAAGACAAACCGACATTACTGCAAATAAGGCACTGTCCCATTGCTACGCTTCGTGTGCTTCTTTACGGATCTCAAGACGAGGGTTTTGTTTATTATCATCACTGTAGGTTATACTTATGTGTGATGGCATAATATTACATGTAATGATAACCTGCAGTCCTGTAACAACGATGATGCTCAGGTATGCATATATCTACCGTCCTTAGAATTATAACAGTAGTTTTACAAAACATCATATTGTGCTTTGAAGCACTTTGAAGTAGGTACTTTTGCAAGAATAGTGATTGTACCTTATAATCACTATAATTATCATTATAATCTATAAGTCGTCCTATAAGTTTTTCCATTTTACATGAGTACGGGGCAAGATCGAAGGAGGAGCTAGTCTGAATAGTGGGTATCTGCTGGATGCACTATTCCAACCATCCGTAGTACATGTGTGGTTACACTTCTGATGATACTAACACCATAACATTACTTTAATTGAAAGCAAAGTGAACGTTAAAGTTAAATCCATCACATATGTATTATATTCCAAGCGGAGCTATAGCTAACTCAGCGTTGTTGATCGCAGTAGGACAGCAGCTTTACTTACATTGCTTAACCAGTTAGTAGGTAGCGTAGGTTGGAATAGGTCTTAAAGACAGGAAAATGGCGCCCACCGCTCTAGATTAGGTCGAATACAGTATAATACACATACCGGTTAACTATATAAGGAAGTTTAGTTTCCATTGGTATTTACCGTGGAGGAGGAGAAGGTGCCTAAAGCTAAAATTTCCTAGGACAGCGATACCTAGGAGCTTTTGACGTGTTGGCATCGTAAATAGGGCGTGATTTTGCGTCCGTACAGTCGCTGCATGACCCTATCGTCCCCTTCCTGGTAGGAAACCATAGCTTAAGAAATTACATTCATAGAAAAATTGGATGGACTCGGGAGGCCGGTTAATGTCAGGCAAATGCCATTGGTTCGCACTGCGCTTCGTAGACTACATTGACGGTGGTAGTGCAACATTTTACCATCGCATTTCGTCTTATTTCCTCCGTGGTTACAATCCCACACAAAATTTAAAATCTAGAAGTCACTGATACTAATTTAGAATTTACATTACTACAACAAAGTTCGAAATATACACTGTGTTCCCAAAATAGTTGCCAGAACTCACAGATCATAAAGGAGATCCCATATCAGTAACAAGTTGCTAACTTATCGCCCAAGGGAACGCCCTTGAGTCCGACATATAAAGGAGATGCAGCTGACGTACTCTTGTAAAGCCCCGCATCGGTACAGGCAAACTACTAATATTTATATTTAATACTAGTGGACGCCCGCGATTTAGTCCGCGTGGACTGCAGAAAAAACATTTTCCCCATAAAAATATTTTCCCCGGATAAAAAGTAGAGTATCAGCTAACTCCATACCAAATTTATTAAAATCGCTCCAGCCGTTTTTACGTGATAGAGAAACATCCATCCATCCATCCATCCATCCATAGGTACTTACAAACTTTCGCGTTTATAATATTAGTAATAAGTAATATTCTCTTTAAATGTGTAGGTATTCTACTTGCGAAATTTTATCTAAGTTTTATTTTCATTTTTATTACATATTTCATTAATTAGATACCTTTTACTTTTTAGTAGGCATTCAGTTGAATTGATTTATATGACACAACCTGCGTGGGCGCAGATATTAAGGATTCAACTATTTTATTAACCATCATTTAGATGTGATTATAGCTTTGATTTATAAGAACAGTCATAGATTGCAATTTGCCATGTATACCTATATAGTTACATCTCTACTTGGTTATACAGGATGTAACAAAAAGAAACCCGAACAGATGATTTCTTCGCAATCATAAAGAAAAGAGCAGCTTCTCTGCTAGCAAGGATGCGTAACAGTAGCAATGGCATCCTGAAAACATTGTCAGGCAAATGTGATTCGGCCATACTTAATCACATAATAGGGACCAGTATTGGTGCATAATATTTTTATGGTGGAACGGGTGCAACTTTTTATGATTTAATTTATTTTTAATTTGTGTTATTTTATTTTTATTATTGATTTAATATGTCTCATTTATTTAATTTCATCTGATTTAGTTTAATTGAAATTGATTTATTTTCTTTGTTTGAGTTACTTCTTTAATATAATTTCATTAATTCAATTTAATTAATGTCCGCAATTACTTACTAACATAGGTGACTTTTACTAATACAAATATGGAAATCAATTTTCTGAAATAAAAATTTATATTATTGTTATAAAAAGGGTATGTTAAAGCTATGAATGAAGATAGTCCACTATACAGGATGTAACAAAAAGGGTATGTTAAGCGAAAAGCTATGTAAATAGCCCACTATAGATATCTACAAAATTTAAGACTCGAAATCACATTTTTATTTTTCAAGATTGTATGAAAATTCCTGAGATATTTAAAAATTCTCCATACTATCCGGAAAAATAAACATGTGATTTCGGATCTCAAATTTTGTGGATAGGTTCTCTGCAGTGGGCTGTTCATATAGCTTTTCGCTTAACATACCCTTTTTGTTACACCCTGTAAAGAACCCACAGAGAACCTATCATAGCATTTCGCTTAACATACCCCTTTTGTTACATCCTGTAGATTCATAAAAAAAGTCACATAGGATAGAATAGGATAATGATATTTCTGTGTTTAGTTTCTGTATTTTTATCCTTCTCTATCTATCTCTATAGAATGGCTGATCTGTACAATACCTAGATCACTTTTAAAGTAAAGATATAAACAGACGAAAGATAGTCGGTAAAAATAAGGGATTTTTTAAAAGTTCTGTTGTCACAACCTTGTTACTAACATATCATAAATCTTGTCAATATTACAAAATACATAAGCCAACAAAATATCGTTGATTATAGTTGATTTCAGTATAAAGTAGCACTACGAGCAACATTGATAATATTGTTACGAAGTACCCAAAAATTAAATCTCAATGTGTAGGTACATACAGGTCACCAACCCGCCTGCCCAGCGTGGTGGTTATAGGCCAATAGGCTAAAAAACCCCTATGGCCTTGTGGCGTGCCATGGGGGATGCCTACGTCCAGCAGTGTACTGCAATAGGCTGAAGACGAAGGTATACAGGGTGTTGATGGTGTACATAGTGTAATGACTGTATCTTTGAATACGTGGTATTTTCAATGCATCCAATTTCCTGTAAAAACTGCCATAGCGTTCCCATTCACACGTTTTATCTATGCAAATGATGTTATTTACTATGTAATCTCTCATTTATAATGACGCAATAACATAGGTAACAATAAAGATTCGACGGATGTAGTACACACGAAGGTTGTGTTTTTACAAATGTACTGTACAAGGTCTTCTTTACAATGATTCTGCCTACAACTTCATTATGACCTGAATTGTACAGTATCCAACATATAAAGGTATACCAACTGCGAAATGATGTAATGTTGTAATCTGAGTTGCCGGGTGTACGTACGTATGCAATAATAGCTTTTGTGGGCATATATTATGTGTTTAATATGTGAGAACCTCTTACAACATAAAATAAATGAGTTGTTGCTTTGTAACCGTTGTGCGTGAAATTCGGCCATGGCACCAGGTATATGTGCCTGCTAAACTATAGTATGGAACAGTCTTTCCCAAAGTGGGCGATAACGCCCTCTCGTGGGCGTTGGAGGCCTAGAGAGGGGCAGTTAAGGCCCCAGAATAAAATAGCGCAACTACTCGTAATATGCTATTGACATTTTTAAGGTGAAATGAAAATGGGGGGACGAATATTAGACGAAATAAGTTTGCAAACCTTAGGTATAGATACATAATTCATAAGTATACACACTACTGTACTTCCGTATGGAACAGTCATTTTAGCAGGGCCAGATGTGAATGATCAATGACAAATTGCTAGCTTACAGACTGGGAGAAAGCCCGTAATCGACTCTTACGATATGCACGGAAGAAGATGCAGCTGATGTATAGAGAGGACTTTAGATCTAGGGTTCCAATACTACTGGTAGAGTCGAATATTTAACTATGGACAATGATATTGGTTACTGGTCGCTTAATTAACGCCCTAAATAGGAACGTAAAATTTATTTATAAATTTATATTATTATATTTATATTTATAAATATTTTAGCTCACATTTTTCACTAACGGTCCGCGATGTGTAAATACAGCGCTGTAGTGTACCAGATTTAATCAAAATCCGTTTAGCTGTTGTCGTAAGAGTTACTTACATATAAATAATATAAAGTACCTACCTATAGATTTACCACACGCTTAAGGTTCTATAGTCACACGAACCTGAGAAGTACACCGGACCTGTTCCTTTAGTATTGAAAAAAATAATTTTATACTATAGAAACTATATACTATAGGGACGATAAGCAAGCTTCAGCATATATAATAAGCTAACCTTTTACGAGTACTCCTGAACCTTCGTGCTAAATAACAACGTTTATACCTTTCAACGTACCTAACATTTTCGCTTATGGTTTATTAGTGTATAGTTTATCATTTCACAGCGTTTCAGACATTTTCAAAGCTTCTTTTTTGCTTAGTACCGTTGCTTACTACCCACGACACAAGACCTTAGGGATCTTAATGTCCTAGTCCTAACCTAACCTAACCTAGTCCCAGGTCAATGTGTTGTGAAGTGTGTGAATATTGATATTGCTTTAAACGTTGTAAAAATATTGCGCGATACGAAATGTTAATAACATAACGTTTTTGATTGTGGTTCAGTTTTGATAAATACGTTCAATAAAAGAACGATTGCAGATGAGGGGGCGAAAAAAGGTTTTCTATAGCTTTCGGATCTTCGCTGTCATTCATAAAATTGTCAAAAGCAACTCGCCTCACTGACATGACTCTTCAAACATTTCGACAGTTCCATCAAACATTCCACTCCCGTGTGGTAGTTGAGGTCAGGTCGGCTAATTTCTATGCAAATGGCCGCCGTCCCGCCGGTGCTCCAATTCGGACACTGATTAGAAAGCTGTTGCCGACCCCAGCTACTGTTACCTGCCATTTATCTTAATAAGTTGTGTAAGGGAAGCGTGGCTTATTGTTTAATAATGGAGGCTGCACAGTGTTCTGTGGCACACACTCTGATCGACCGAAAATACACGTCACAATTTTCGTTCACAAATGAATGACAAGGAAACATTTCCCATTGGATTCGTTACCGGTCACTAGATTGTTGTATTTGTGCCCGTAAAGCGGCAGTAGGCTCACTTACCTTTACCACGTGGGACTAAATAGACTAACTGGTGAAAAGTGGGTGTGTCTGCCAAACTCTTTGAGGGATAATGGGCGTGACTATAAGTATGCATGTATTTGCGTTAACAACGTTAATATATCGTATCATATCATAACGTCGAAGTCATCCATCATACAGGGTGTAACAAAAAGGATATGTTAAGCGAAAAGCTATGTAAATAGCCCACTATAGAGAACCTATCCACGAAATTTTAGATTCTAAATCACAACATTATTTTTTATTATTGTATAAAAAATCCTGAGATATGTTTAAGATTTGTCTATACTACTAGAAAAATAAACCATGTGATTTACATATTTACATAGCTTTTCGCTTAACATGCCCTTTTTATTACACCCTGTACATTATTCTGTGCGCAGACTACAATTACTACCTTAGAGTAAGTAAGGAAAAAAATATGGTGATGGTTGCAAACGTACAAAAAATACTTGGAATCTGATGCTATTAAAATACTATCTATACGAATACAAGGCTAGTATTTCCAATAAACCTACTGCGTTGCTATTGATGCATTTGATATCTACCAATCATATTTATTTACATTATAAATTATAAACGCGAAACTTTCGCAAGTCTGGATGGATAGATGGATGTTTGTTACTCTTTCACATAAAAGCGGCTGGAGCGATTTTAATAAAAAAAATTTAGCTGACATTCTGGATTAACACATAGGCTACATTTTATCCCGGGAAAATATTTTTATACCGGATAATTTCGACATTTTGTTTTATCTGCAGTCCACGCGGACGAGGTCACGGGTGTCCACTAATGGACTATACTCGTAATAATGCGCACGCACTCGTGGAAAGGCAGCCTGAGTATATTATCATGGGTGCCCACAGTCAATCTTCATACCAGAGATATTATACCAATGTGGCGTTATATCTAATCAGAAAACCAGAAAACATATTCCACGTTAATAACATAAGTACTACTCTACCTACATACTCTTTAAGGAGGAATAAACGCGTAATAAACACTGCCATTGTATATTTACATAGACATTTATACCGATCGTTGTTTCTCCATTTAGCCCCAAGGAGCATATTGTAGATATGTATCAGGAGAATCTGTAACGACGATACATTTTATAGACCCAGTGCCGATTTAATATCCCTATAAAACCTATACTACTATTGGCTAACTGGTTAAAGTGGTTGTGTAATTGTCACATTGGGCATATAGAGGATGAGTATATTATATGTATGGAACCTAATATTTGTACAATCATTTCCCATACAACAAATCCTTTTAGACTAACCGCACACGTTAGGTTTCCGAATTTGTTTTTCCTAATGCATGAACAAGCTACTGTTGGGTTAAGGATTCTCCACTCTCGGACCACACCTCGCGATTTTTTGCCTACTCTCGCCATTCCAAAAGGTACCATTTCCAGATTCTCATACCATCTTTTCCTTGACCTGTATTTGTAAAATAATCTTTCTCTATCTTCAATCGTAACCATAATAATTATCCCATCCAAGACACGCCACCTGGTCTACTCAGCAAAAACGCCTCGCAACATTTTAGATACACAAATCGACATCAGCATAACATTATAGGAGACGAGACCGAGGGCCTCATCAATTCTCTTTACGGCCAGTCTCTCGCCCATCGCCACTATCAGAACCTTGGGTGCGGCGTTAAATTTTACGATACCGACTCATTTGGAGCGACGTAAACTTTGGCGCAGTCTTATAATGACTCGAATCCTGATTTCTAGCCTATTTGTATCTGAGTCACTTTGTTGTCGATTAGTTTATTACGTAACTGCCAAAGGAATGTAATGTTTTGTAGTTTGGTCTAGTCTAGCTATGCAAAACACAATGCTAACATTCTGGCATACTTATTTATTTACACACACACACACACACATCAGCCTCTTATAGTCCACTGCTGGACGAAGCGTAGGCCTCCCCCAGGGCACCTCACAAGGCTAGCGACATAGTAGGGTTTTTGTCCATAGTCGCCACGCTAGGCAAGCGGATTGGTGACCGTATATTAGTTGGTTGCAGTATAATTATGTCATCTTTAAAGCTAACCTCAGTTTTTAGGGTGAAAAACTGAGCTTTTGTCTCGATCTCAAGATAAAAGTTTGATCTTGAAGATCATTTCTTCAAGATAAAACTTTTAACTTCTTTCCCAAAAAATATAAGAAAATTTTAAATAAAT
Source organism: Carposina sasakii (assembly GCA_014607495.2). NCBI lineage: Eukaryota > Metazoa > Arthropoda > Insecta > Lepidoptera > Carposinidae > Carposina > Carposina sasakii. The sequence continues at coordinate 10,781,224 of CP053161.1, forward strand.
GTTTACCATGTTATAAACTGTAAGTCACATCGTTCGGTAGTATAATCTAACCCGACTCTTTGGACAGCTATTTCTGTACAGATCCTAGTCAACGAGCGTAAAAACAAAACAAACCCCTACTTTAATCACTTTAATTCTTGTTATCTACCATCGCAAGCCCGGGGTAAGCAGAGTAATGATTTAAGGTACCTTTCTGAGGTGCCTTAACTTTTATCTTTCTGCCTTGAGTACACAGAAAACTTAATTAATTAAATTCAGAAAGGTTATTTTGATATTATTTAAAGAGAAATTACAAACCTCCTTAAAATTTCTAAGTTTGGCTTCCGAAATGAATCTACGATTGTTGGATAGATAAACAGGCTTCTTTTAATCCTTTTAAATAATTTTATATTGAAAACACTTGCTTTATTTAATTTTATATATTTATCATCATGGATTTTATGCTTAACTTGTTGGTAGGATGTACTTCGTCATCCTGCACTTTTGATCTTCTGACTACTGATTTTGAAAAGACCGTCTTGGCAAGATTTGATGATTGTGAATAAAAAATAAAAATACAGAACATCCTCTAACTCTACATCCTTTCTCGCAATAAACTGTCACGCTCCGATCCTGCGCCCATAGCCCATAAGTTCGTATCTTCGCCCACGTGCAATTACCTCAGACCTTAATCTGATAGATGCAGTTTGTCGATACCTTTAAACAGTACCATTTCCGTGCTTCCGAGGTCGACGAACCGTGACCTGGGATGTCTATGGGCTTTGAGCATGGACTCCTGTAGGCCTAAGCCTATACATGCGCGCCAAGTGACGATGACATAACTTAAAAATACATTCATACTCGTACATACATAGAATCACACTTTTTCCAGGAGATCTACCATTTGCTACGGTCCTGTCTGACATACCTCCAAACGATGTTACAACGTCCAAGCACTCTGTCGGTCGCTTCATCGTCGGTCATAATAACCTATTTAATTGGTGTGAGTTAAAAAGACATGATAAAAATATCCTACCATAATTTTAGCCATAGATAAGTAGAGTAATTAATAGTAATCCACTGGCAGCATGTGCTATTGGTCTTCTTTTAATGTTAGGTATATTGAATCTACCAAATAACAACGTAGGTTGCTATCATGGTCTCCAAAGTATTGTGCCATGAAAAGGTATAAAAATACTTAGGTACCTAAATACAAAAAAAAATCCAGTGTCACACTGGAATATCATGACATGTTCCACTATTATTCGTATGTATAAATATCCTTTACTTAAACATAATTTTTTTCCACTTTAATCATATTATTATGTTCATTCATAAACATATGTAGATGCACAGCACTTTTCTCTCTATAGTACTTATACCTATACAACTATTCCCTACATCACTGTAATTTTTATAAAGAAACTAGCTGTTGCCTGCGGCTCCGCTCGCGTGGATGTCGCTTATTGATTAGAAGGGGTATAAAAAATAGATAGTAGCCGATTTTCACACCTACTGAATATGCATATAAAATTTCATAAGAATCGGTAAAGCCTTTTCAGATGAGTATGGTAACTTAACACTGTGACACGAGAATTTTATATATTAGAGAATTATTGATACCAATTATAATCCGGTCCATGTACGTAGAAACAGCCGGGGACACCCACGTATACCAAAGCCCAAAGTCTATGTGCATTGCATTGTTTAAGTAACGTTCTAGTTAATGCTTTTTGTAAGCAGACCTCAGGCGTGGGCGGGCTTATGATCATTGTTATCAATGGTTTAAAAATTTAGACTATTGTTTCGACAAAAATTAACATTGTCTTACTATGGTTTTGTGGTTGGAAAGCCTTTTTCAATGTAGTCTGCACTCACCGCCAGTGTCTGATATTTAACTGTTGTTGTAGCTGTTACTTTACTAAAGATTTGACAGAAAGTTTGTAGTTTAGAATTAACTGACCGCTAGAAACAGGCGGTCATTGTGTTATCTTTAAAAATAAATGACTTTATTTTATTCTTTATTGTACAAATATTGTCGAATTATTTAAACAGAATACGTGACCTGCATCTCCTTCTGTGCATATCGTAAGAGTCAACAAAGGAACTCGGGTATTCGGGTTAAGCTACCAAATTGTCTCTGATCATTTACATTGTCCCTTCTACGCAAAACTCTCTCCTTTATGATAGATACAGTGAGCACGTATAACTTTTCTAAAATAGATCTAGGTCATGCTGGTTGGTGTTTACGTAAAAAAAAAAAGCATTTATTTTATCATACCGTGAGCGATCGGTTATCCAGCGATGTCACTCGCAAATGTAACTAACAACGTAGAATTTAATTTTCCCGTTCCAGTTTCCACATTTTTTTCACTTTACAACCCTTGACACGGTTCCTACCCCAATGTTTCACTGTGATAATTCTGTCAACATATTTAACAACAAGCCTTATGAATAATAGATTTAAATACCCTTTCCTATACTTACGAGTGCTACCCCGTGACTCACTTCAACAGACCATAGTGATGCAAACAAAGGTTTTAAACTGTTTTGGAACGTTTAAAACCGCCATATGTGCCAATGATTGTTAATAAAAAAAAAAACTTACGGTAGTTTATATGTTTGTTTGTCACCTCATCACGCTTTATTTACTAAACCAATATTTTTGAAATTGGGCCTCCATGTAGGGAGTAGGTACGGCAAAAAGTTGCAGGCAACAACTAACATTTTCCTTATGCGTATTACCTACACTCAGTCTGTCTTATCCTGAAAAAGTTTTGTATTATATGGTCACTTTAAATTTTTAAAGTAAAATTTAATTAGTTTCCGGCTCACATAACGATGGTTTAAACAAAAAAAATTAAGCTGGTTTATACAATCGATTTTGGTTAAAATCGGTTTATTTACAACACTAGCCGAGACACATCAACGGACCATTACTATGACTCATTACCCGGTAAATTTGCCAGTGCACGTGCCACTTATCACAATAGATTGTATACTTTATGCTACAGATAGTAGGGTAGACAACTGATTTGTAAGTTTTGTGGGGAAACCAGGAGTTTAGGGTAAACGTACCAGACCGAGACGTCACGCAATACCAAGTAACATTTGGCTAAGTGTAATAATCATTTTATCGGAATTATGTAGGGATGGAGTAAAATATCAATATTATGTGCCTTGCACGTGGGACCAGGCTGTTATTTCCGGTATAGAACTACTTTTATTGTATGGGAGCCCCCCTTTAATATTTATGTTTGTTTTTTTTATAAAGCGGCGTCAGAAAACATTATTTTATGTGAAAATATCAACTATCTAGCTATCACGGTTCATGATATACTACCTATACAGGCTTGTAGACAGACGGACAACGGTGTCTTAGTAATAGGGTCCAGATTTTAACCCCCGGGCACGGAACCCTAAAATTGATGACAATATGAAAATGGACTAGTAATCCCATTCACGTCTCCATTCTTTCTACTTTAGAACATTATACACACATCTTTCAGCTATCAAGAAAATAAAACACAATTTACTAACCATACGATGTTTATATCGACATTAATGAAGTGTCATATCTGTAGTTTCGCCCATTAGCGCGATAGATGGCGTTGTACCTGGCTCCACGCCAACCACGCGTCCCTACACAGGAGAAATTGTCGGCGATACATTTTAAATGATATTTAGGGAAATATGCTTTTCACTCGTTCCGCTTTTAGATGCTATTTTGACACGTTTCTTGGTTTTCCCAGGTGTCTCCCAGTCTTAGTTAATATTGATTTATGAAATGCTAAAGAATTTATGCGGTGCTAAGGGATTTAACAGAGTATATTTAGTATACCGTGGCTCTGGAGAGATGAACGACGCTTTTAAATAATTTCACTACCTTTTAACCTGTATTCCGTCCCTGTTCTGAAGCGAGGCTTTACTATTGTACATCAGCTGCATCTCTTATCGTGCATGTCGATTAATGAACTCGGGATATCCTTTATCATGCTACAGTTCTGTTCTGACACATATGTATCTTCCTTCTAACACGAAAATAGGTAGGTCACAAGTCAACATCATCATCATTTACAGCCCTGAGAAGTCCACTGTTGGACATAGGCCTCCCCCAACAACCTCCACTTTGACCGGTCGGAAGCAGCGTGCATCCAACCGACGCCCGCGACCTTAGCCAGATCATCCGTCCACCTCGCGCTCAGGTCACAAGTATAGGCGATAAAATATTTTCCCCGCAAGCAACTGCATTGTATAATGTTGGCTGCAATGGAATGCGATCGAACAAAGTGTGAAGTACTAATTAAGAGCTCGTGTTGTTCGTAACCCGACACTTGGTATTCTGTAGACCGTCAGTGGTGCCACCTACGGCGCTTTGTGGCAAGAAATGCTTTACTGTTTTCTTTGTAGTTATATTTTTTATTTTCTAAAAGCACGCTACCACTGTACCGTCAGAATTTATCGGCGAAGTAAAAGAAACAAAATCGCTTGAAAAATATAAATTAGTTAGGTATGATAATAATAATAATAATACTTTATTTGTCTTTGAGTAGGGTTATAAAAGGTCGTAACATATATCAGATAAGTACAATTGCCTTCTCAACCATGGCATGGCATGCAAATATTAAAAAAAAACACATGATAGGCATACAAAACAGGATAATTCTAAAAACAAGATCAAGACACCGATCAACTCATGCAAATCTCAACCCTCCATCTAGGAACTCTTTTACCGTATAAAAAGTTTGATCTGCAAGCCAATTATACAGGTCATTTTTAAATTGATTCAACTGTAGCTCTTTTATTTTTTTAGGTATATTATATGACTTTGCTCAGTACCCAGTACCCACCACGACACTAGGACCTTAGGGATCTTTTTGTGTTAAGTAATTAAAGTAAACTAAATAAATATAAAACTAAGTAAGTATGTTGTAAAGTTGATAAAAATAAGGTACGGGGAGGCTTGTCTAGAAGCTTACTATTTTTTTTTTAATTGTGCATTTTCGTGTGGATTCTTGGCAGTGTAGATTAGGGAAATTTTAATCACTGACGAAAATAGTTTATATTTAAGAAATTTAAAATAAATAGCTTTCATGAAATAGGACATAGAACCATCGCTCTACAAATAAAATAAGTTAAACAAGTATTACCAAAATCAATTCAACATTGGCGATTTAACGTGAAATGCAACCGATTTTGTTTTGCTCAACATTTTATTATTATTGTCATGTTCAAGTTTACTAACGTTACCCTTGTCATGTATCGCTGCAAGTGAAGCATGCCATACCCGCGACACTAGTTATGTAAACACGCGCACGTGTGGTATTGTTTACAGAAGCGTTCTTTGTAAAATGTCCGCCATTTTTCTTGTCGGATATTTTTACTTTTCTCTGTTAATATTTTTCTGAACTTGTATCATTGCTGTTAACTAAACTATCCGCTATAATCACAACAACTTATACCTAAACCACTCAATACGAGCCCCCCATGATTGGAGTCTCCCTTGCACGTGTATTAGATAAAATGTTTAGTTTCAACAATATTTTAATTCTTTTGTATCAACACGGTAAAAGTTCACAGAATTTGACAAATTTATATAATTTGGAGACATTAATTTCAAATTTCGAGGCCTATTTTCAGGAGTGATCTTCCTATGGCAAGATGATGATGATAATAATGATGCAACGCTTCTAAAACTCCTCTCTCTTCTCTCCATTAATGTAAGGAACATTAGTTCACTTAATCAACCGGACACCAACCAATTAGTTTCTTTGTCTTCAATGAGCCATTTTATTACATTAGCACCGCGAGAAGATGAGTCGTCCACTTAAAGAAGTTATTGCATTTCAAGTTAAGAGCAGTCACTGGATTACAAATCTACACAGCTGTTTTAAACAAGCCAACTAAATGATCAATTTGGTTCTTGTGGGTTCCACTGGCGTTTTCTAGAAAAATAATATAATAATCTAAACAAAGATGTCTAAATATCAGAGCATGCCCTGCAGCCTTCAGTCAATACCCCACCTCATCTCGGCTTATTGGGGGCAAACGTAGTAAAAGTTTAAAGGGATAGGACAATTTGATATCTCGCCTCGGGCGCACGCTAATATTTGCTTTGACTACTGTAAATATTATGTCTTTTCTATATTAAGAAAGACACAACACAACCCAGACTTATAGAGAACTTTAGAAGAAATATGATTTACATAGTGAGGAAATAATCTCTATATCACCTTCCGTGTACATCGTAAGAGTCGACTAAGGAAGTCAGTGGCGTTCTCTCTGACGATGTGGTTGCAATTTGAGATCAGTGATGATCATTTACATCTGGCCCCACTACGCGTTAACGTGATTCTATGATCTTCTTGTGATCCCACAGTTCTTGCTACCCCTTTTTGGGTACACAGCCGTATATGTATGAGAAAATTATAATTTAGTTTAGTTTAGGGGGATAATTTGATCGTCTATGGTAGGTTTTTATCGTCCTGTTTCTGCCAATATTTTTTTTTTGCCACCCCTTGTAATATAATCTATCGACGGTGACATATTGCTATCTCGCTATTTTTTATGATTAATGAGAAGAATATCTAGTAACTCAGTGGAACCTTTAATTAAATAAACAAATAGTCAAACAAGCGTAGCCAAGCGAATTAACCAATTCTCTGCCCATTGATTAGCATTGTTATCATTCGAATCTATTGCATTTTCAATTAGGCTGATGTTCAAGGTTCAAATTATTTTGACTTAGCTAACTGGAAAATACTGGATATATCTGGTTATCATTATTGCTGGAACCAAGCGGCCGAATTACGTAATTTTGCTAAATACTTACAACATTGCAAACAATCCTCAAAATATGGAACAAATGATTGGATATAATTTTATAAAAACTTATTTTTATCAATAGTTTGACAATAACATAAAACAAATTGGTAATTTCAACATTAGGTGTTTTCTAATTCTACATAACAATATTAATCAAATCCATAAAATCAGTGATCAAATGATAGTGGATCACGCGTGATTGATGTTCGAAAATTCTAAAGTTGCAGATCGTTCATACTTTTTCGACCATTTTAAACTTTGAAGTTAGTTTAAAGTTAATGATTTTTTGCAACCGAGTGTAATTGAGTATCAAAGTTAAAACTTACAAGCAAACTGGTTTATATTTTTATATAATGGCTTGTTGACTCAGAACCAACGGTTTAGATTAGATGGACTTACGAGAGAGCTGTATCAACGATTCAGTGGTCATAATTCTAGAGCAACAGATATGATATGTTACAGAAATGCAGGAAATCTGTATCTTGAATTGAATCTTGCATTCAACTATCTTTCCGCAATAGTTATTTATGTACATATTTACTTGAAAAAATCTTAAGAATCGGTTAGGAACATAATGCAGTCATTTTTTTTATAAATACATTTTTATATATTTTATGAGCTAAAAACATACAGTTAAAAATATTTATTTACAATAAAGCCTAGCCTACAATTACTATGTACATTTTTTAAAACATTTTAATGAATACATCTATACTAATATACTAATATTATATTATAAAGCTGAAGAGTTTGTTTGTTTGTTTGTTTGATTAAACGCGCTAATCTCCGGAACTACTGGGTCGAATCTCCGGAACTACTGGGCAATAAAAAATTCTTTTTGTGTTGGTAGTCCATTTATCGAGGAAGGCTTTAGGCTATATATCATCACAGTGCGACAATAGGGACGAAGAATAAAGGAAAATGTGGAAAAAACGGGGAAAATTATTAACTTTGGAACTTCCGTTGCGTGCGCTGCGTAAACGTTCAAGTTATCCAAAAAATATTAGAAAGAATAAAATGACGTAGAAATGATATGAAAGAAAAAAATTGAAGGTCTAGACTGCCTGATGCAGAACCCTTAGCAGCCCAGCTAAACTTTGAGAGATTGAAAATACCGTTTAGGAAAAGTTGCTCAGCATGATACACTTTTAATAACGTATAAAATGAAGGTCTAGATAACCTGATGCAGAACCCTTAACAGCCCAGCTAAATTTTGAGAGATATGAAAAACCGTCTTAGGAAAAGTTATCAACATTTTAAAAGAATTCAATTCCCTGTTAAGTTATCTTTTGCTGTAACAATAATAAATCACAGGGGCAACGTTTAAACACGTTGGAATTGCTTACTCAAGCTGCTTTTCACACGGCAATATATGTCGCGTTGTCAAGATCGGGTGCGGAGAAAACAGTATGTTCTTTGCCACAAGAAAATAAAACAAAAAATTAATTTACGCAGAAGTACTTTAAAATATTTTATTCTGTTTGTTGACGCGGACGAAGTCGCGGGCAACAGCTAGTTAATAATACAATTTGCCACTCACGTAGTCCTTATTGGTCTGTCTGGAGTGAATTTCATACAAATTTCAAATTTGGAATTAAGGTAATTCACGATTCTTTTTGAGTTTTACCATTGAAAATCGTCGTAAGAGAATTCCATTGTCTAGCTTAGAACTAGGTTCTTTCCAGACATTCAGTATTTCCCACATCACCGCGACATATTCATTGAAATCACACACAAATACGGAGTGGGCGAGTTGCTGATTAATAAGATGACTCAGCGGAGAGAGAGCCAATTGTGGTGTTTCCTTTAACACTAATCATTAACGGGATCTGTGATTGTGTTCTCACCTTTCTTTATTATAATAGCTTAGATCTTTGATCGTCTTAAGGTGGGTTTCTACGGTCCGTGATATTGCAGACCGACGCGCATGAGCCGGCATCACGGACCGTGGGAAGCAGAGCGTCCGTGGTAAAGCAGACGCGTCCGTTTCGGTGCGTCTGGATCCGTGGTGATAAATGTAGGCGGACGCGGACCAGCCCGCACCGACACGCCCCGTAGGATGGGATCGTTAGGCGAACAACATAACCTTTTAACTTAGGCAACAAAATCTGAAATATTAATTCGCTTTCTGAATTCTTATTGCTTTATTGTACACAGTAAAGTTTTCACAAATTAAGTATATAACAAGGAAAATGTTCAAAGGCGTGCTTATCTCTTACCGTTACACACTTACTGTAAGATCTCCTTCATGATCCTGCAGTTCTGTCTATCCCGTTTTGGTTACACAGCCATATTATGTGTTTATTTATGTATGTAATGCCCTTCCCGGGCATACTGTACAATCTTCTATGCTGCTCTGGAAGTGAAAAAAAAACGTATAATACTACAGCTGCTTCTCTTCCCGGGCATACTGTACAAGTCAGTAGAGGGACAAGAGGGTCTTGGTGTTTTGTAGGCGATGGGCTGACCACCTGTCACTACTAACCGAACTTGTACATGTCAACTATCTATACCCTCAAAATTGCTCAGAAGTTTGGTGCTATATGTATGTATGTATGTATATGTATGTATGTATATGTAATTCCCTTACCTTTAAGAGCTTTTGCGCACTCCATTGAAACGGAATCTAAGTTGTGTCAATTAATTTGTAATACTAACACCTCTGATGTGGTGATTGACAGTATATGACACTGGATAATCATATCCTGACTTCTGAGCATGCTACGGGTGTTGCTGATTAATTTAATAGGCAGCTTTATACGTATAGGTGCTTGGATCTGGGTTCTCATCGCGAATGTAGGTGCTTTTAATCGCGATCATGAAGTCCTCAAATTCAGTCAGAGTTCAAGAGTCAGTGGAGGGTGCAGATCCCGGTTGTGGGCGAAAACCAGTTGTAATTTTATCCATTATTTATCATTCATCTTTACAACTGATTCATGCTTCAACGGAACTTCATACCGAAAACCGTAAACGTGTTATGATAAACGCCCAATATATTATACAATGCAGTTAACAAGAGGAACACTCTGTACCATAATATTTTAGCCCTAACAGAATTAACACTGCAAGGCATTCAAATAAATTCACGTCGAAGCTTTGACACTCAATTACCTGACTGATAAATTCAAGTTATCGGGACCGCAGATAAATAAGGAACGTGGAAATAAACGGTTTGTTAACGGTGTTAAGGTATTTCCAAACTGACCTTAGTAATCAAATAAAAATTAAACATTTCCTAAAAACTTAACCAAATACTGTTTTTACCATTTACAGAAGCTGTATTTCTAATTATCTATCACCCTTGGATGCCCATTTTCGCTACTTTTTGGCTGGCGTAACGTTCTCTTGCTTTGATAGATAAATCTATACCTTTTGCTGTAAAAAGTCGTATTTAACGGGTGTATTGTGTTTAACTTGACACACGGTTTATTGGTAGCACCGTAGTACAGTGTTTGGGACAATCAAAAGGTTCACTAGTTCATAATAATATTGATATGTACTTGTATTATTAATATTCCTCTAATAATCTTTATCAAAATCAAAACTACTGATAAAGTAGAGTCGCTAGTGAATGTCAATGGGGGACGTCTATGTTTAGGACTTCCTATGGCTGAAATTATGATGGCTGATAAACCCCTCAGTATATTACAAGGTCCGTTACTAGTTACGTTAGTAGGTTCACTAAATTCTAAGCGAAGGTTAAATTCCTTCGAACTTTCATGTCGTCCATTGTAACCTGATTTACTGATCGTTGTGTGCAAGATGCGTTTACTGTACAATGGACTCTTAAATCTGCCGGGTCGTCGCTCCCATAGATTCCGCTTAGTCAGCGGTTCTAATTATTACTTTGAGAGCCACAGATTATATCAGTTCACTTCTCCATTTGTCAAAACACCGTTTGGGAAACGCTGGCCAAAATATATGTACATAAAAATTGTTATACACGGAACCAATATTATTGTACTTACGAGTATTTACATTTGTAAAAAAAGTTATTCACGAAATGTTTTCCTACATCCTATAAAACATTATATAAGTGCGTGCCCCGTGGTAAAGGTTGAGCTCACCGCTGTTTTTCGGGCACAAATATAATCAAGCGACTGATAACGAATACGAACTCATTAGCATTTTCGATTGTAGAAGCAAGACGAGAGTTCATGGCTACCCAAGGTCTGTAGAGTAAGCATGAACTTTACGCCGTAACGCTATCGACTCGCAAGCAAAATCTATGAGATATGACAGTGTGATGTAACCGATTGGTTCGTGCTTTCCCCATCTGATATCGCACATACATACATAAAAATCACGCCTCTTTCCCGGAGGGGTAGGGAGAGATCACGGATCTCCATTTGCACATACATCTTTGCCAGTAAATAGTGTTACGAATACTGTTACAGTTATATTAAGTACGTGTTTAGTGCAGCCCAGTCACATTAGTTGTGTGTCTGCATTGATCACTCTGTAATGAGTTTGTTGATCATTTTGATGTTCAATTTGATGCGCCATTTGTATTTTGTCGTCTGTCGCCTTAGGCGGGTACAGCGTGAGATCGAAGTAGCTTATCGTATCAAAAAGTTTGTTACTATTACCTATAGATAGCTATACCTCCTAGATTCTTCTTGTCATAACTTCTCCATACTTCTTTAGCCATCCTTTTGGAGCACACATATAATCTAGCGACTGTTTCAAAGTAAAATAAAATGCAATAATTGTTTTTGGCTTAGTGTCCTCTCTCTTTTCAGCACGTAGGATGGAGGCCTATTGCCTAATAATAGATTCTGCTATGCTCAGGAATACCAAAGCTAATCAATAACAATGCCATATAAACAGTCAACTGAAAGAAAATACCATCACCGGTCAAATTAACCTTGTCGCCATGTCTCCTGATGTTCTGATTTACAAATCTGCCTGTCGATTCCGTCTTTCGAATGTGAACTCGCGTCTCGCTTCGCATTTGACTTCACCCTCTTCCATTGTTTTTGACAGATGAATTCATGATCCGCTATAAGTGATATATACCTTCGAGTATCCTAAAACGTACATCTCTAGTATTGTATTTAGGAAGTGACGAAGCCTAGATTTTCTATTTACTATTAACATTTTACTATTGTATGTTTAACCTTTACTGCCAAATTATTTGTTCGACTAGTGATTGTCACTTAGCTATACCCGAGAAGGGTTGGCATCAGGCAGGCAGCCTGCCGTAAAATAAACGCCAAATCCTACCGCTAGCCTCAGCCGCTAGCCGACACCATAGATAATGGCATAAGGATAGGAAGATGATGATTCTGTAACTTTTAAAACTCTAATTATTTACGAAGTCCAGTCGACGAAATATGGTTTGTTTCGACAGTCAAATTGCCAAGGAATTAAAAGTAACAGAATCACAACGCTGAAATCAAATGTCTCTAATTGGTCCCCACTCATCTGAAGTGCGCTGCGGGAAAATTGCACCAACCACGCCACTTCAAACACCGTCTGTGCCAAATTGGCCCAAGCATTTGTTGTTATAACGCCGTATATTGTAAAACTCATTGTTTTTTCTGTCTGTCTGTCTTTATAAAATCATGGTAATATGTATGATTTAGTTTTTCCATAATTTATTTAGTAAAAAATATTGTAAAAATAAAAAAATATTATTTGACAAAGTTTCCTTATTTTTAAAGGGGTTTTACATACATAAAATCACGCATTCTTCTCGAGTGGATAGGTAGAAGTCAAAGATTTACATTTGCTACGATCCTGACACAACTCTTTTATTTACTTTAATGATATTCTTCAAAGCGTTGGAATGGTAATTAACCTCGTTTCGTGTATATTTTGCCACATAAACTACATAGGTACAAGTAGTAGGAATAGCCCAATGACCATAATACATACGAGTAATAGGTCATCTTGATAATGAAATGATGTTCCTACATACGGCCAACCTTATTCCATCGTATCGGTCTATATATACTAAATTTTTAATTAAAGTTCGTCAGATTGCTACCAATTGTTTATTTCCAGGGTTTCCATCCATGAACCCAACTAAAATTGAAAAAAAAATGTCTGTTAACATGCTCTTTTATTATATCGAATTCTACAAGCGACGCCACGCTCTCGCTTAGTTTAATAACAAATTGAACAACATAATGTATGGTCTACTTACGGAATTATGCCTCGTGGGACTAGACGGAAGGAATATTTTTACATCCAAAGCAGTTAGTTTAGTAGGTCGTTTGCGAGTAATAACAGCCTACTCCGGATGCTTTTGTAAGAAGTTGTATATCTGTGTTAAGTAGGCAAGTATACGTGGTACGTAAGTAGGATTAGGTATTTTATTTTAGGGATTTCTTTCTATATACGGAAAACTGCATGAGCGTGGCTGAAGCCTGCCTCTCCCCCCACATAGAATCCACTGCTTATGTGAAACTCATGTTTTAAAATAATTAACAAAACAATATAATCTAGTATTTGTAATCATGTCCCTTGGAAAACTAAAGCGAAATGATATTTTTACTGGTTTGATTTGGTTACATTAGAAAATTTTGAGTCTTAAATTTTGTATACATATACTTACCACCTATAGAATCTCTACAATGGGCAAATTTTAATAGTATTTCTGTTACAGTGTGTGATCTGTGATTCCTGTAGACAGCGTCACGGGAATGCTTAATCAATAAAATATGATTGGTTTCTATACCTATTAACGGGTATGCATATAACTGGGCAGGTACCAAACAAAGGTAGACCTCATAGACTTCACCTGCACATGTTGCACCCTAAATCACTACCAATCGAGGCTTTCATAGAGGGTTGATCTCAAAGGAAGGACAAAGAAGACATACGATAATAAAATATAGACCAACAACCGTTTACATAACATAGTATAAATCAATCACCATCATCATCGTTCCGAATCTGAAATGTTCCTTATTTGTAATTTTCCAGATTGTTTCAGATTCGTCACGCTCAAGAGTTGTTTTTATACAATTGATATCATCATTAGCCTATTGCAGTCCACTACTGGACGTAGGCCTCCCCCGGGGCACGCCACAAGACTGCCATGGGGGGTATTTGCCCATAGTCACCACGCTGGGCAGGCGGGTTGGTGACCGCAGTTTGTATTTTGGACTATGTCGTCAACACGGAAGGCGCTGCTGCCCACCTCCCGGAAAACCGGAAACCGGAAATCGATATCATATCGATAATGAATATAATGCAGGAATAATTTCACTGAAAGAACTCTTTCTTCACGGTAAAACTTAAAACAGATTCGCAGATTTAACTTCCGAAATGTAACAACGCCTGATAGGAGTACAAACAAAAACAAGGAAAATTACAGATTTGGAACAAAGCTTTTGTTTGTATTTATGTACTAGTGGATGCCCGCGACTCCATCCGCGTGGACTGTGGAAAAAAACAAAATGTCGAAATTATCCGGTAATCCGGTATTATAAAAACATTTTCCCGGGATAAAAAAGCCTATATGTTAAGTGGGACCTGTCACAATATATTCCTGAAAACTGCATCGAAATCGGTTCAGCCGTTTCTGAGATTAGCGTGTATAAACGTCGATTCATTACAATTTTATTATATATATATATAGATGTATATTTATAAGGCTGCTCTAGGACCTGAACGATTTGTCACATTTGAGCTTAAGAGGTACCATTAGATTCATATTTCGTAGTCGAGTTTTTTCTTTAAAAATGTTTTTTTTTCCTGTTACCACTGCCGCTATAGGAAACCATAGCGGTGATAGCCCAGTGGTTAAAACGTGCTCCTTCCAAACGGGAGGCGTAAGTTCGATCCCAGTCATGTGTTTAGGGATTTAGGTGCTGGGGATCGCGAGGTAAAAATAGGTAGTACTGTCAAGAGTGTTACCTGGTTGTTTTCTCTTCTTTCTTCTTCCGCGCGGAATCTCTCGTAGGGTTCTGGGGTTTTTCACTTCACTATAGTCCACTTTTAGGTTTAGGGGCACTCCTTTGGGTAGGTCGGTTTGTCACATACGAAAATTCACTTGTCGAACGAGAGTTCGGCGCCGAGGTCGTTGGGCAACTGTCAAATAGGGAACTCGGCGCTGACGGCGCTCGCGGCGAAAAGAGACAAAACGATTAGAAGAGGGAGAAACAATTATTATTAATAATTATAAGTTGTACCAATGAATTTATTTCATGTACAGATTTTAATATTGTAAAATTGTCAATTAGCTCGTGCCTCGGAAAGCACGTAAAGCCGTTGGTCCTGCACCTGATCTCTCTCCGGTCGTGTCGGCTTTCCGTCCCTTCGACTATGAGAGTGACGGAATAGAGAGTGCATCTGTGTTTGCGCACACACTTGTGCACGATAATATCTCCTGCGTATCTGGCTAATCTCCGTAGGGGTTGGCCGCCTTGGCCGAAATACGGTCGGAGACCTTATATAATACCAATACCTGTCAGCTCGTCAAACGCTGATATGCCACCTCCTCTAGGTGCTTCCTTTTGAATACCGGCTGGTGAACGTTAGGGATCGTAAAACTACCGAATTCGCTGATTCTAATAGAAGCCGACATATTGTGGTGTGACCGCCCCAGGTAATTTGAAAAGACAGGGGAGAGGTTATTGATTGTAAGTTTTGTTTTGTTTTATTTTTCTTGAGTAATCAAAAATTAATGTAAGGTAAGAAAATACAAATTTTATAATATCTTATTTATTTCTTTCTAATATCAATGCCTTAATAATGAATTTAGTTATGGGGATAAGTAGGTATTAAAAAATGATAGATCATTCAGAATTGACTATGAAAAAAATATTTTTATATCCTTTTAGCTTAGATGAAATTATGTTTTCATAATTTCACATGAGTACCTTTGGTTTTCTATTTATTACTAATACTCGTAGTTACTAAAAAACCGGCCAAGTGCGAGTCGGACTCGCGCACCGAGGGTTCCGTACAAACCTGCAAGGTTTACAAAGTTCGTTCATTACGACAATCGAGTCATAACTATGGTATTTTTATTGCAAAATGAAATTCATAACATTACAATGGGGAAAGATGGAGGAGCATAAATTTAAGACAAAGATCTCTTTATCGTTTAAGTAATCCTTTGTCTTTGCCGTTTGAAAAATGTTGCCCTCCCCATACATAGTATAATAACTCGCGGTCATTGCTGTAACTACAATTATGTTTACAATCACAATTTTTTTTGGTGGTATAACTACTTAAAATTTTAAGCTTTTCGGAATTTTTCTGTTACCTGTGCTGTAAGCTATTGCTTCTTACCAAATTTCGAGATTCTATGTCAACGGGAAGTGGTCTTTAGGTTTTAATTCCCTTGCGTGTAGTTGCGAGTTTCAAAATATGCGGTATCAATGGTTGTACTTTTGCGTTTTGCGTTTTTGCGTTGACTTATTTTTTTTTTTTTCACGGGTTAAAGGCAATAAGATCTAAGTATTTGATGTGAATTTCAACTTGATAGCTCTACGCGTTCATGAGGAAAAAAGTAATAAGTTTATATTTATTAAAAAATATATATTTTGTAATGTAACTAAAAATTTAAGGTTTTCGGAATTTTTCCTTTATGTGTGCTATAAAACGTTGCTTCATGCCAAATTTCAAGATTCTAGGTCGACTGGAAGTACCCTTTAGGTTTTGATTCCCTTGCGAGTACTTGCGAGTTTCAAAATATGCAGCTTAAATTGCTGTTTCTTTTGATTGCGTTGACATAGAAGTTTGATTTTGCTACAGCTTAAAGGTATTATAGACCTGAGTATTTGGTATGAATTTCAATTTAATACCTCTACGCGTTTATGAGGAAATAGGTAGTAAGTTTAAAATTATTAAAAAAATATATATTATGTGATGTAACTAAAAATTTATGGTTTTCGTAATTTTTCCTTTATCTATGCTATAAGACGTTGCTTCGTACCAAATTTCAAGATTCTGAGTTCACGGGAAGCACCCTGTAGGTTTTGATTCCCTTGCAAGTGTCGAAAATTTGCGGCATAAACGGCTGTATCTTTTGATTGCGTTGGCTTAGAAGTTTGATATTTTCACAGTTTCAGGGGACAGTAGACCTGAGTAATTGATATAAATTTCAGCTTCATACCTCCACGCGTTCCTGAGAAAAAGGGTCTTGACAGACGGACGGACGGACAGACGGACAACAAAGTGATCCTATAAGGGTTCCGTTTTTTCCTTTTGAGGTACGGAACCCTAAAAAATATTTGAATTCAGAAACATGATGTTCCATGCTCGGATTTCCGACACTTCCGTGTTTCTTTTATTCCCATACTAATTAATTAGCAAGTCCAATATGAACATAAACATATTTATTTTCCTCTTCTTGGAAATACTAATAATTATTGCGGGTATTAAAACTTAATGTATTAATTTACTGGTGGCTACATTGGTGAGTGCTTATCTGTATTGATATATTCCTTTACGAGAAACGCAGAATTAATGTCTTTCCCGCCATAAACTCAATATAGCACCGTCACCAATACGACTCATAAATTAGCATATTTAGTAGCAATAAATGTAAAATCGAAACAATTTTAGCATATATCGCTCTTACATAAATCCTATAAAAAGTGGCGAAGTAAGAGTCGTATTCATGCTTAAAAATTACGTAGAAATCGTTCAACATACAAAGAGTATAAGTATTGCGATAGTAACACGTCTTCCAATAAGCCGCGTTGCTCTAAGCTTACCATGGACAAATGACGAACGAACCTAATACAGAAATCTTTGTAACTGTCCAGTGAAGGGTCCTCTCGCACTTGGCCACTTCTTATAGGATTTATGTAAAAGCGATATAACGATTTGATATACGAGCAAAAAGCGATTATTATTTATTATCCTAATAACTCTACTAGTGACGACTGATTTAGCTTAGTCAAAATACAGTGTTACATACCTACATATCATAGGTTCAAAAATGCCACTTAAAATAGCATGGAACACTTAACAAATAATCAGAAAGTAAAGGGTGACATGGACGTTTAAATATTTGGATACAGAACCCAAAAAATAAGAGAGCATAGGAAGGGAGAGGAATACCCTCATAAATAAAGAATGCCCGCACCTGTCCTAAGGAAAAACGTATCGAAGGAATACCTATTACACTGACTCGAGTACCGCCCTCAAGGGCAAAAAACAGATTCAGGGAGTTTTGTTTTGATACGTGGGACGTGCGGTATCGGTCCTGTTTGCGTACATTTTTTGTTTGAATACGGCTATAGTACTGTACCAGGTTATACAGGATCGCGGAAGCTAACGGCAACTTTTGATAGAACATAGTTTTATTATATGAGCTGCAAAGACAGTAGCGACACCAATAATAGCATTGTGCCACAAAACAAACAAGGATTTCTGGCATTGCGATAGTGAATGGAAACTTTATAGGATATAGTTTTGTTTGAAAAACTATGAAGATAGTGGCGACACCGAACTATTTCTTGAATAGTTCAATACTGTTGTTGGAGGTACGTGTGCCACGTTTATTTGATAATGGAATTATATCCCTTTGTTTAGGACGTAAATACTCGTATGCATGTACTTAATATTTTCTACGTATTTTATCAGTATGTTTTGATGGCAAGTTTGATATCAATTTTAAAATGGAACTGCAACGAAGGGTATTTGTGAAAACGCAACAAAAAATTTCCTACTTAGACTGTCTGTCTGTCACAATGTTTCTCACGAACCGGTTAGCTAGACATTTCAAATTTTCACAGATGCCGTATTTCTGTTGCCGCTATCGACATATTAAATTAAATCATTAGGGGACTCCCATACAACAAACGTGATTTTTGCCGTTTTTATAGATGTACGAGTACTTTCGTGTGAGTAACATGCTCGACTCGCACAAGGCCGATTTTTTAAATCTCTGCTCTTGCTCATAGAAAACTTTCATATGCTACGTTAATTAAACATAGAATTCTTTATTATCCATATTACGAGTTCGGACTTTTATCTCTCTGTATAATCATTTATATTATCTTTCTGCGGCTTCCAATTCGTTTACGAGTAGTTCATGTTGTCGTAACGGCCAGACGAACGCAAAAAGACAGCTTTACGGCCGCTGTGTATAACATCACCGCAATCTTTGGAAATCAAAGCTTTACTAACATTGTGAAAAGTAGTCCGATATTAAAAGATAACTTATATTCTAGGAATAAATATTCACCCTACAGCTAAGTTAAATGACCATCATTGCTATGCGATGGCGTTCATAAAGGAAGTACAACGGGGAGGTGGCCTTACAACTTTTGTTCATAGAAAATAATGTCCCAATTCACGGATGACTTTCGGAAGTTTCGGAAGACTTAGGTGCTTAACAGTTTTTTTTATTATTTTTTTATTATAGATTACTATACAAACATTTGACCGCCATCGTGCCTGATGTTAAGCAAAATGCGGCCTAAGGTTTACTCTAGCTTTAAAAAGACCAATATTGTAGTGTAGGCAGCTCTTCCGTTTGCGCGGCTTCGGAGCGAGGCAGTCAATGGACTCGAGGCTGCCTCAAAAGGATTTTCGTCTTGCGCTGCTGCGTAGACTTCGTTTGCGAATAATATATCGCATCTCCTCAATCTCCTTTCTTTGTGATTTTGTCTCTCAGTCAGTAGGCGGGGCAGGAAGCTGCAACCAGCACAGCATTCGTAGTGCAAAACATACAAAACGTATAATCAATTTCTCAATAAAATGAGGCTTATTATAGACCTATGATCATTATGATGTGGGAGTTAATTGATATGTGTGTCAAGAGCTTGGCTAGCAGGTTTGGCAAAGTTTATATAAATTATTATAAATAGGGCAGATAACGTCATATAAAGTTTAATTATCTTACATTATATTCACATGAGCTCACAGGAGCATTTGCTAATTTTGTTTTTAAAAATCAAGTCGACAAGTAAAGGTGACAGAAAACTACAACCTATGAATAAAAACAATAATTTTGTAGAAAGTAACTGGTCCTGCAGATATACTCGTATGTTATTTCTATTACCATTATATTTCAAGTTCCAGTTAAAAATATAAATCTTCTTTTTAAAAGTGCAAATCCCAGTACGGCACATAACGTACTCGAGCACTCGACCTCAATGAGCGCTGATCGTTAAGCTCTTGATTCCTCCCTTTTACTACCTATCCTGCGATTATAATCTATTTTTATGTTGAAAAATTAAAAGCCGATGCTCAGCAGGGTACGTGCACCTTTAATCAATACTACTAATACGTACTATAAAGTTCTTCCGTTAGTGTGTGACTGACAGAAATCGAGCCTAACAGAACTCTGTTGAATTCTCAAATGTTATAGTGAGGGGGAGGTGTTTTTTGGGAGATGTGGGGAAATTTAGAAAGATTATCCCGAATTTTCTACCAAAACGAGGAAAGCGAGAAATCTGTAACTTATCCATGAGAGAGTTCTCAAAATGTAGCCGGAACTTATTATCGTAAAGGAGATCATGCAGCCACGTTTAGCAGATCAGTAACAAGTTGCTCTCTCAATCGCTTGAAAAACACCCTGCGTTTTTTTTTATTTTTAGAAAACGTTACAACTAAACTTATTAAAAGACCCGCGACCACCATGGGCGTTATTGTCAAAAGCGCTTGCCCTCAATGAGCCGGTCGTTATGCTCACGAGCAGAGCGTTTAGTTCAGGGAAATTATTTTAATCAACGTCTTCAAATGTCTTTAATGCGGTAATTTTTTTCATTTCGTTTTGGTTTGGTGTCGAAGTTTGTAAGTGTGCCAAGAATGGGATATGTCCTTTTGGTACTAGTGAGTGAATTTCGCTTTTAATCTACACTATGGAGAAGGTATAAATGAGGGGGTGGGACTATGAACTGAGTCGTGTGGCAATCGTGAGGCCATGACGTCATGATAGTGGCGGAGCTTCAGGGCCAGTGTGTGTAACGCAGTAGCTATAACCACACGCTTATGCAAGTAGTTTGGCTAGTCACTACAAGGTGGTTTCTATGTAAATGAACCGGGCTACAGTGTTAGGATGCGCCCCTCATCCCATACTTCACCCCCGCTGAGCGGCACACTATCTTTGTATGATATTATCATACTTAGCCGCTGCTCCTCTTTTATTTCTTCTCCATGGTCTACACTAATATTATGAAGCTGATGAGTTTGGTTGAACGCGCTAATATCAGTAACTATCAGACGCCCAAGACTTTGTCCGCGTAAACACGTGAGACATTCAGATAAAACGCCTCGTGAATGTTTCTTGCTTCTCTTTTGTAAGGTGACACTACACCGGTTTTCTGTAGTTCTGTTATAAAGATAAATAAATAAATTCGGATAAAAACCTCACTATTCTACTGCGTACACAAAATGTCCATAAATCCCCAAAAGCCTGCCACGACCTGAAAATTTGCAATGAACATACCTTACATAGCTTGTTCTTCGAAATTGATTCCCGTTGTTCATTAAGTTGTTTTTTCTGGCAATATCGGATGACCACGAGAGGCCACGAGCGTATTTAGATTTTTCGATAGATATCGAGAATTTTTTATCATGGATGGGAGATTTTCTAGTAAGCTCTAATTCGGCAGTCCAAATAAACGAAATCGCAGTAACCAGCTCGAAATATATGGATAGCGGGATTTTCAGAGATGGGTACTATATTTTAAAAACTAATCCCTAGAAAATTACGCCTTTTTATGGACGAAATCGGAGAAATGGTACAAGTTAACTACCTTTCAATCAAAAGATTCAACTCCATTCTGTTTTCTCCCTTATTTACTTTTGTTTCTGTTTTTTTTTTTTTTAATCTATACGAGCTAACTGTTTTGTTCGTGTAGGGGACAAATTACCGTATTTGTCAAATTGGTGGAAGTGTTACGATCTCTACGATAGCGAACGTCAGTGCGAAACTAAATAACATTGTTTATGCACCCTGGAAGTAAACATTTCGATGACGAACCAATATTGATGTGATTGAGAGATAATTTTAATTTGTCTGAGGCCTGCATATAGTAGTAGGTAAGTATAGAATTATTGTCAGTGACATCATAACATAAATGAAACGAATCGTATGTAGTTTAACTCTCGCCTCAGGTAGCTGAATCGACAGTTAATATCAGCTTACGAATGGCGAAACATTCCTCGTAAAGCTTAGCACGTGCAAACAATGCCACCTGGGTAGGTCCAGGTATGCCTGGGTATTGTTTACAGGGTACAATTGTATTACTAAGTATGCCTATACTTCGCAAACTAAGTATTTTGGTGATATTAGACGCAAGAGACGAGGTGACAGACCACCCGCTTGGTCGGACGATGTTACCAACTTGGCTGGTCACCTGTGTATGAGCCTAGCGCAGAATTGCGCTAAGTAACGTAGAAGAAGCGGCCCATACTCAGAAATGGGTGTAGGGAGCTGGATAGTATTCCTGTGCTGATGCGGGGCTTCACTAGAATACATCAGCTGCATCTCCTTCCGTGCATGTCGTAAGAGTCGGTAAGGAATCTCGGACATGCTCTCAGACGATAAGCTAGCAACTTGTCATTGAATATTACGACTCTCCTCGCTATGCTTAATATAGCTATGAGATTGCCTGTATGATTCTGCAGATCTGACTACCACATTTCGGGAATACAGCACATGGGGGACGTATCTATATGTATGTTAGTTTAGAGTCAATGAGACCAAGTGACTGCAGACCACCAGCGTGGACTGGACGATGTTTCCAACTTGGCTGGTCACCTGTGGATGAGGCTGGTGCAGGATCGCGTTAAGTCGCGTAGAAGAGGAGGCCCACACTCAGCAGTGGGTGCAGGAGGCTAGCTAGTCCTCATAGTAGCATTTGCCGTATTTGATGTGCTTGGCATTATTGCAATATACGCAGACATAATTAAGTATGCTCTACTTTCCTCCCCAGACAAATTATCATCGTGTCTCCGTCGAATCGAAAGAAGCCTTGTTTCGCGTTTTTGTTAGAATATATTATGATCAAATCTAACTGCTATTGGAGGATACGAGTAGGTATGTGACTATGAGGTGGACGGATGACCTGGCCAAGGTTGCGGGCGTCGGTTGGATGCAAGCTGCTTCCGACCGGTCGGAGTGGAGGTTGTTGGGGGAGGCCTATGTCCAACAGTGGACTTCTCAGGGCTGTAAATGATGATGATGATGATGATGATGTGACTATGACAATTTTACACATCAGTGCGAAACGATGTCACATTGAATAAACTCTGATTTAATATTTTTTAAGCATGATCACATAACCTATAAGTAAATCCTCAAATGTATTACTCGTAGCTTACCTCCGTATCACATACTACATCCCATAGCACATAGTATTCGATAAATTATATCAAACAAAACACCATACTAATTTACGATGTCTACACCGCCGATAAGGGGGTATTCTCAGAAACGGTCGACTTAATTCGTATGCGATAACGAGATTCGGTAGGACACGGCGCGTGTCTCAGACGTGCAGTGCTTGCATGATTCTACAATGCTATATACAGGACATACATATGTTTCTACGTGTTTGTATTATGTATGTAATGTAACAAAGTCCTACAGGTTTTCATGGAAGCCGTCTTAAGCTGCGAAGAGTCTAGCGCCTTAGTTAAGAGAACATTTCGCAAACCTAAAGCACAGGCCCAGCCTAGTTTAGGTAAATTTTATATACTACCTATTTAAATATTAAGTTTTTTTTAATGTATGTATACCAAAAGTTTGATATTGAATAAATTTTATTATTATTATATATTATTATTATTATTAACATTATTTTTCAAATAGGTATAAACAAACACTAACACTGTTATTCCTAACTGAGAAATTTGGACAAAGGTTCCATCTAAAATATGCTATGCATTCTTTATACAGGGTGTTTTTTGGTGGCCATCCTTAACGAAGGGTACGTACTCTATACATCAAATAAAGTAAGCTATGCCAAAAAATGGTGGGAAACGATGTAAAAAAAATGTATTCCTTGATCGGGCAAAATTTATAGTGTCCAGTGTTTATGCTAGTTTTTTCATAGACAGATATTAATTATTTCTCGTGAAAAATCTTGCTACACACGTCAATGTGCATTTAAGGCTCGAGCACACCGGATGCGTATGCGTGCACGTAAGCGTACCTCTGAGTGCACCGCTTGACGTCTATGCTTACGTCTACGCATACGCATCCGGTCTGCCCGTGCCTATACAGTTCCATACGCTACGCTTACGTTCACGCACACGCATCCGGTGTGCTCGAGCCTTTATGTAGAAAAACGCAGTCTATTTACTCAACTTTGGACCCTAATATTTTGGAAGCCAGACACTTCCCAGGTATGCTTCTATGGAGAAAAATGATCGTGATGACGAGATTCCGTAGTTTTCGGGAACGTTGACGACCAAAAGTCACCCTGTATTGTTAAGAACTGCCTAAAAGTGGGTTCCCACGATGCGTGATATTACGGACGGACGCGCACCAGCCCGCACCATGGATCATGGGAAACGGAGCGTCCGTGGTAAAACAGACGCGTCCATGGTGCGCGTCTGTCCGTAGCCATCGGTGCGTCCGCGTCCGTCCGCGAAATGACGCACCGTGGGAACCATGCTGCATTTAATCGTAATTTTTCACCGCTGCTAGAATACGTGACGCAATGGTAATGTTTTCAAGTTTGTAGAATAACGTTGTAGAGTTTTGAATATTCGTTGTCGTTTGTCGATTGATAGGTTCTGAAAATCAAAGACATTGTAAACGGATGGTATATGAAATTACAAGGTTCTTATGTGATCGATCGTACGTGTGAGTACTTCTAATATGTATACCATGTATTCTGCCGTCATACGGAAAAAGGGCGCATCTAACATTTTTTTCAAAATTGAGTTATATAGTGATTCGGAATCAGCATTTTCTGCTGATTCCGAATCACTATATAACTCAATTTTGAAAAAAATGTTAGATGCGCCCTTTTTCCGTATGACGGCAGTATTATAATTTATAGTGTATGCATGCTCAGACTACAAAGATATTTGACTCAGGAAGATAGGATCAACCAACCGCAAGGTTTTTAATTCATTTTCAATTACATAGAGAATTTCACCACAATCTTACCTGATCAAACATTACACAACTCTCAAAAAATTAATTAACAAATCAAGTCATTCATAATTTGATCTAGAAACGTATAAAATACACATTCGACAGTTTAACATAAATTACAAACGTAGAAACCATTGGTAAATCTAGATTTAAGTGAATCTAAAATTAGACTTCTTTCTGCTTATGTCAAAAAATGCAAGAAGGTATGTGACCCTCAATAAATAAAATGAGAGTGGCTGTTTGCCATGCTTATTTAAATGACCGCTTTTTTCTAAATGCATACAAAAACAACATTAAAAAAACTACCTACCTAGTTCGGTCTTTTTGTTTGTTCAAACAAATCTCAAATGGACTGAACCAATTTTGACGAGACTGTCACTGACAGATAGCTGATGTAATAAGGAATACCTAACTTATACTATGTATTCCAGATAATCCAACAGGAACGGGAAATAACGGATGAAGTCGCGGCGCTATTTACTGCAAGTTGGCCTTCTAAAATCATAATTGAAAGCTAAATTATTTTAAACCATTGTTATTTATCAATCCGAGTGTACCAATAATTTCATAAAATAACCCACCTACGTTCTATGGACAGGTTATAATTTATTTAATTAACAGACAAGGACAAATCTACCTACAAGCAAAAACGTAATTGTTTATTATTACACAATCTAATTACAAATCTGACTTAGATTAAAGTACGAGTAGAGGCATGTAATGAAGGGTTTTGATATTGGCACTAGTCTATTTTTTACCCGATTGTGCCAGAAGGACGGTTATGTTTTTCAAGTGTATGTATGTAAGTTTGTATGTATATTTCTTTGGTATGCTTTAGATCCTAAACGGCTGGTTGCATTTCAGCTTTGAGCTTGAAGGCTTTCATTGCTTTCGGAAAGTGACGCCAATGGGTAGGTAGGTTCAAAATATAGGTACTTCTAAGTAATAAGGGGGCGGTCGGCCCCATATTATCTAACTAGCAAAAGCAAAGAGATAGCGAAAATTGTACAAAAATCGCTGATTGCTTGTCAAATTAGTATTACGTATAAAATGAATTTCAAAGGAACTTTAAAGGAACATTTCAAGGCGAATATCGTACAATTTTAAATATCGCTTTGCTTCGATTTTGCTATTGCTTTTACGTAGTCAGGGGGCGGGTCTTTTTTTGTATAAAGTAAGCTTTTATGTAAATGAGATTATTTCCTAGTACTTTTATATTAATTTTAAGTTAGTAGTTAAGTATAGAAAAAATTGATATAGAGAAAGCAAGAACTATTTATTCATGTACCTACCTACCTAATAAATGGAATAGATATTCTCAACTGCCTATATTCATAGATTTTCTAACAAGTAAACTTAATAATTATACACAGTTACTTAATATTACATACAGTTTGACACACTGCCATACCTATTCAAACAATAGCCAAAAAATAACATTAACGCCCCATTATTTTGTTATTATCCTAGCGAGCAAGTCTTTACTGCTACAGCATAAAGTCTATTATTTTATGTTTCTCTTGACACCGTAGCTTACGATTTTACACTCGAGCTTATACGAATTTATACAGGCTGTTCTTAATTCACATATTTCCTACTTCACTAAACGAGGTATTTATGTGCCAACGAAACGATTTTTTTTTTTCGTGTAATCTCTTTTAGTTATAAGCCTTTTGAATTTTTATCACTGTTTTGTTTCATATGTTGTCTATGTGAATATTAAACACAGCTTGGAAGGTTTAAATATATTCGAAAATTGTTAAATTCCTATACCTACTTACTAGCAACATGTATCAATCAAGTTTAGTGCTCTATAATTTGTCGGCCATTACTGTTTAGCGAAAAAATGGTTATTTATAATTTTCATCATTATCATGTCACTGTGTCATTATAACAATATTACTAGAACATTTCATTTCAATAGGTATAGTGTAAGCGCAGACGAATACTTTTTGAATAGTTAATACAAAATTATTATTAAAATTTTACAACTTCACATTATATATCCATCCTGTGAACCCACACCCATGCTACTAAAGCAGTTAAGCTAACACAATAAAATGGAGTTCTAAATTAGCTGCTCGTTTTACAAGCAATAAATTTAACCGGCAGGGGGCGCTTGCGACGATACGGGGTGACAAATAGGACCGATTGGCTATGGGTAATGTAATCTTAGAGATTCTATCTGTTTTAGCTAAGATTAGTTACACAATCCGTAAAAATTGGAAACTAAAGTCACCAATAGCATGAGGTTTCATCATGGAAGATTGAAATAAATGCACTGATTATTCAAATTCTATAAGCATTGTGTAGCCAAAATCATCAACGAAAACAATATTGCTGCAGTTCTGTATATTATCTATCTATGTATTGTGTATGAATTGACTGGCACCAATCAAAATATAATTCTACTGTACAATTAATAAATGCCTACTTATTCATAAAATCATTGAAATATTCTGTATCAATTTGTATCGTAACATGTCTATAGAAAGTACCCGTGAGTAATTCAGTTAAAGTAATTACAAATTTCGTCACGGGGGGCGTTCGAAATCAAGTAGCTAATCAAATTCCAGTTATTGGCTTAGCATTTGTAAACATAGGGGACGAGCTATTCAATAGCAAGGCTCGACAGATTTTTATGAAACTACATAATGTACAAAACAGTGTTACAAATTATGAAGCGACTAGCGCCGAAATTGAGGGACATAGCTATTGTATCGCATTTTTGTGTTATTAGTGCGTTAATAAAACCATTACGTTATGTAATGTTGTTTTCTTTTATTATTTCTGATTTTGAAAATATTGTTTTATTCAACTAAGTAGTATGATTATTAACACATTTAAGTTTTTCAAACTGATAACTTTACTATACATGGTGTAAAGACATTGACTCTAAGGCATTGACTCTAAATTTAAAAAATCACAGGAAAATTCCGAAATTTTCTTACTATATTAATTAAACGAATTAGGTAATTAGACTTTATGTGAAGCCTAATTAATTATTAGCCTAACCAATGTCTTAAAATCAAGACATTCAACGAAAAAAATCATATTTTAGACAATACTTAGTAGAAAAACTTAATTTCATAGTTTCATACTTTGACTAAGTATAACATTTTCAAGATGGCGACAGTTTTTCTGCAACAAAGGGAAGTTTTCATTTAGTTACCACAAAACCAGTATCATTTCCCAGTGACCGACTAATTAAAAACGTCGGTCTATTTAAAATGGTAAAATTTTCTTAATTGCCAGTATCTAACAGTAGGTCTTTAAAAAAAAGTGGGTAGATAGGTACATGAAATGAAAACTTTCTTTTTTATTACGGCCGAATTTCGGTCACAATGCTACCACTAGTATTATATCTCCACAAAAAAATTGAAAAAAATCTAAATGAACCATTACAAAAGAATTTAATCATCGTTCAAGCCGAACAATGCCCAAGCTTGACAGATATTCCATACATTTTGCTGTCAAATATCATTTTTAAACAGTATCTAAGTTAAGCCGCGATTTCGAAATAACAGACATGATAATGTAGCGAAGTGACTTGCACGACGACGTTACGCGGCAGCAACTTCGTTTACCTAATGCACCGGCTTCTTACAACTTTAATTACTAAGTTTACTTTATAATCACGTATACAGAATGTTTGTATTGAACATTTTAAGGACTTAAGCTAGGTTCATATTGCTGTGTCATATTTTATGTAAACAAGTAGCCTGTTACCGCAAAAATACTCATAGCATGTGCTACGAGCCTACCTACTACGACATCATCGTAGTAAGATTGATGAGCTTCAAAGAGTACCTACTGTAATTCTAAGAGATAGGACGAAACTTCACATTGAAAGAAACTAACTTATATCCAACGCACCCTCATAAACTTTAGTAGAGCTTCGTCGTACTTAATTGTATTATTCTATACCTATTTACTTACCATCTGTCTTAGACGAAAACAAAACCTCTACCCTTTTGAACCATATTCCACAGTAACAAAGTCCAAATCTGATGTACTTAACTGATACAGGATCTCTGAATCTAGAGAAATATGACGTCATTGTCTTGCACGCATGGTGACGTCATCAATCAACATGCGTTAATGTAATTAATGTGGGGTGCATTCGTTTCGGTTTAGGTACTTGAGTTATGTAATTGTAGAAGAAAATTATTTTATTTTCAACAAATTTTTCTAAAAAAATTATTAGATTGGTTTAGCCCCTGTTTTGAAATCCAAAATTGTGTGATTCCAATTGAATTTATACACAGTGAGTTAAGAGTTACTATGTAATCCAATGTAAGATTCTTTTGTTAATATCTTAGTTAGTTTTGACTGTGTCGCTGGAAGCTTTCTTGCTATTTCTTCTTGCAAGCAATGACACTTCACTGAAATAGTGTAGGGGAAGATTGGGTAATGGGGGTCACTTAAGCAAGAATTAGAATACAAAAGCTAAAATTAACAAAAAATTTATTGCAACTGCCTCATAACAAAATTTACTTAATTAGCTATAATTTAAGATCAGTAATCATCACATTAATAGTCATCCGTGGGAAATATAAAAGTACAAAAAAAAACTGATTTGACTCCCATTGCACTAAGTTACGGGTAATTGGGGTCACCTTGTGGGCAATGAGGATCATACAAAAATCTAACACAAATCGCGTCACGTCTGATACAGAGGTATCGTTTGATTCCTGGGGAATCTTCCTCTTTACTCTTTCGGTCACCTTTTTCGGCACTTTCATCTTCTTTCCTTGGCCCTTGGCCTTGCCTTTATGCAGAAAAACGCAGTCTATTTACACAACTTTGGACCCTAATATTTTGGAAACCAGACACTTCACAGGTATGCTTCCATAGAGAAAAATGATCATGATGATGAGGAGATTTCGGGAACGTTGACGACCAAAAATCACCCTGTATATTTTTCCTTTCCCCTATCTTTTTCTTTGGGTGGCGGTCACTAGCGGGCAATGGGGATCACCCGATTCTCATTACCCATAAGTATTTTATGAAGAAAAAATAATAAACACAAAATATACATTAGAAAAACTCGGGATTTAAGTAGGAAATCATTACACCAAATGTACAAGTAAAGGCGTAAAAAAATAACATACAAGTAAATCAATAACTATAAAAGTTACTGTTTATTTTGCGTCCGTGAAAATTTACATCGGCGAGCCGCAAAAACAAAACACACCTTTCATTCTCTATGCTGTCGCCATACCCGCGCGGCACGCTCGCAGCGACGGCGAGGGGAACAGAGCGTGCAGGGAGGACCCTTAACGCGTTTCTATTAGTGTTACTTTTGGAGATGTGTGGGTGACCACTATTACCCGCTGACTCCCATTACCCGATCTTCCCCTAACAGTAATAGTAGAATCATGCGGTGTGTCAGACCTAATGTTGGTTTTGCCATAAAGAAGAACTGGCTAGCAGTTCTCCTGGATTTCGTCTTTAGGCGATCTTAACTCTTATTAGCTCCACGTTGGTGGCTATAAAGCCCCGAATCGCTAACTTATGCCTGACAGACCGTAACAAATAGCACCTTGGGGTGGTGACCGTTGCCAAAGCAAAAGCTTTGCGATTTAATTTTTTAGGTTGTTTAAATTCACCTCCTCATTTTGTTTGTTTGTTTCATTTTGGGGTGCGAACATAGAAAGTAACATATAAAAAGACCATCGACAAACAAGTTGTTAATGCTTTCATGTCGAATAAATGATTTTTAATTTGAAAAGGCAGATTAACAGATCTATACCTACTTTTGCGTTTATATAATCTTGTCTTTCTTTCCCTTAGGAATCCTTATCTACTGATCCAGGCAAGGAATTTTTAATTTTTTTTTACAATTAGCTAGGCAAACATTTGACCGCCATCGTGCCTGATGTTAAGCAAGATGCGGCCTAGGGTGGTACATGATTGCCTAGAAAGTGTCTATTCACTCTAGCTTTGAAGAGACCAATGTTGTAGTGCTTGGGAAATACATCGGCAGGAAGTGCATTCCACTCCTTAGCCGTTCGCATTACAAACGAACAAACAAATTGCTCATAATATTTGAAATGTTCCTTACCTCTTCAGAAACAGTAAAAAACCACTTTATATTCTTGTAAAGCGGCGATAGGCTCACTCCTTACCACGTGGGACTTAATAGGCTAACTGTTTGCACACTTCTGCCCAACCTCCTTGGGGGTTAATGGGCGTGACTTGTATGTTCTTATAAACTTTCAAATTTATACTTTTTTTTTTAAGTTTTATGTTCGCACTACTTCGCGTTAACGTTAAACTATTCAACCAATCATGTAGTTCTGGTGTTACATCACGTCATCACACCATATAATATGATTGGCTGACTGGTTTACGTTAACACGAAGAAGTTCCAATTACAAACTCAGACTCAGCATGCAGGATAATATTAGTACCTTACCTACCTTAGCAAGGCACATGGAGGGAGCGGGAGTCCGTAGCACTGTGACAAAAACTTGTCAAGCACGTAGTCCAACATGTTGCCGGTCAGTCCGCATTTTGTTACAGCATGAACGAAGTACAATGAGATGCGACCAAATACTCGTAAATATAGATTACAACCTCTAATGTAGCTCAATACAGTTCCTTCCTGTGCTTGATATACCGTTTAGGTATATCAAGTACAGGACGTTATAGCGGTGATAGCCCAGTGGTTAAGACGTTCACCTTCCAAGCGGGAGGCGTAAGTTCGATCCCAGTCACGGGCCTGTACCAATGAATTTATTTCATGTACAGATTTTAATGTTGTAATAATTGTCACTTAGCTCGTGCCTCGGAAAGCACGTAAAACCGTTGGTCCTGCGCCTGATCTCTCTCCGGTCGTGTCGGCTTTCCGTCCCATCGGACTACGAGAGTGACGGAATAGAGAGTGCATCTGTGTTTGCGCACACACTTGGGCACTATAATATCTCCTGCGTACCTGGCCAATCTCCGTAGAGATTGGTCGCCTTGCCCGAAATACGGTCGGAGATCATACCTAATACCGTTATGCTAAACGTGGCTGTGATCTCCTTTATGATCCTGCAGTTCTGGCCACCCTATTTTACACAGCGGTGTGTATTATGTATGTACCTATTACCCCTGGACGTATAAAGAATAACGGGCGGAATGTTTTTAACTACCACTTAAAAAGCGTGACATTCCAGAAAACCAAAAATCTATCATCAAATAACATCTTGGTGTGTCGTTTGTGCACCTTGTATTTATTATGTACCCACATAACTAACAGTTTCCTTTTAATGAATTCAAAAATAAATTACATAGATTTGTTGCAAAGAAGGCTTATTATACAATAAATGAATTTTTATCTTATAAAAATAAAATTGGTTCATGAAAATGTATTGTCGGCGACGAAGACATGAAACCTACCCAAATTGAATGATTCGATGTTATGTACATATAGATAAGGTTGATGTTTGAATAAAGAGTTTGCAATACATGTTAGGTATAGCGCTAGTGTCGGCGACGAAGACATAAAACCTACCCAAATTAAATGATAAGGTTGATATTTGAATAAAGAGTTTGCAATACATGTTAGGTATAGCGCTAGCATTAAGTTTGTACTAGGTAGGGTTGTTTTGTGTCTGACTTATTTCTTATCCTTTTGAGTTTTATTAAGTGTAGGTAGCTATTCTGAGCACATTAAGAATATTTTTAAGTAGATTGAATAATTACTTTAGTAAATATTTGCGATTTCATAGTTTATTAAGATTTTGAACTTGTGCTCACAGTAGTTTCGAGAATATTCCAATTAGAATGAATCTGATTATTTCTTATTAGAGTTCAGTTTATGCCCTTTCTAGTGATATATAATTCATGTATATAGATTGTGTAAATTAGATTTTATTAAGGGCTAAACTTAGCAAGTCGGTAAATTTTGTAAGATTTTTTACTTTTCTCCTTTAACAACTTTTTATTGTTTAAACTTAGAAATAAGATTTTTATATAATTAGATAGATCTAATTAAGACCTTTTTAACGATGTATAACACATGTATGTAATGTTTGTTTTGAAATAAATATAGGGCGCAAAAGAGGTCAGTCAAGGGACAAACTAGATAAAATGTTAGAAGAAATCGTAGAGAATTTCTACCGCGTTCCAGACGGTAAGGGTGAACCGTCGACATATTTGTAAGTCGCACGGATTTTGTGTGTTCAATCCGAGGCGAGTTCCTAAGAAGAAATATAAGAAGAAAAGTGAAAAGGAAGCAAAATAGGAACAAGAGAAGCCACTGAAGACTGCCTGAAGACTGACCTCTTGCCCGCAGTTTGGAAGAAAAGTGTGTTTTGTCTCTCTCACTC
Source organism: Carposina sasakii (assembly GCA_014607495.2). Taxonomy (NCBI): domain Eukaryota; kingdom Metazoa; phylum Arthropoda; class Insecta; order Lepidoptera; family Carposinidae; genus Carposina; species Carposina sasakii. The sequence continues at coordinate 10,814,380 of CP053161.1, forward strand.
CCGCGTACGACAACAACATACAGGGGTTTGACAACAACATACAATAGGGTGACCGGCGCGTATTTAGTACGCGACGACGACGCGGCTGTTATCGGAGCTGCGCACACGGGTGAAGGGTGCGCGAGGCGGACGCGACCAGCGCGGGTTTGGGAGTTACGCCCCGGGCCCACCGCGTTCGTCACCCCGGGGATCCTTTCCCCGGCCGGACCCGCTGAAACGGGAGCTGGCCGCAACAGATGGTCCTTCGAGCCGGATCCTTCGGACAAGAGAAGATATCAGCGCAGAAGATGCCGGTCACCAGATCGCAACACGGAAGGTCTTCGGCACAAGAAAAGGATAGAACATCATCAGAGATGACTTCGGGAACGACTTCTTCTGAAGCGACTTCGGGCACCACAGGAACGTCGACTATGGATTCCGCCGGGACGAAGACGACAGGCTCTGGCACGATGGCCAGTGCCGCTGGTACAGAAGAACACCCGAAGAAGAAGAGCTCTTCAGCACTCACCTTGGTTCCAGTGAAGGCACCCTCGCTCGCCAAGTCGAAGCGCTCCCGGAAGAAGGAGCTTGAGGCGCGTGAGGAACTGGCACGTCTAAAGTTAATGAAGATAGAGGCTGAAGCAAAATTGGCAGAAGCAAGACTGGCTCGTATCCAATATGAAGATGAAGAGGACGAGTCCAGATCAGAAGACGAGGAGCCTGAAGACAGAACGGCGCACGTGCAAGAATGGGTCCGAGCGACGATGGACGTTGAAGAAAAGGAGGGGGAGCCGATGAAGGAAGCTCTTCCAGCCATCGACGCGAGGCCGCACGAGTCTTCAGGGTACCGAGTCAGCGAGTTGGCTGGAGCTATCAAGATGGCGATGGAGTCCAGTCCAGTGAGAAGTCCAGCACCGCCACCCAGTTATATGCACGAGTTACCTGCCTTCGAGGGAAACAGCGCGGAATGGCTGGCCTTCAAGAGAGTATATGAAGATACTGCACCACTCTTCTCAAGCACTCAGAATATGGCGCGGCTAAGAAGAGCGCTGAAGGGGGCAGCAAGAGAGGCGATCAAGAATATTTTGTATTCTGATTCTGCACCTGAAGAAATCATCGATGCGTTGCGTAGAAGATTTGGAAGACCAGATGCTTTGGTGATGCACGAACTGGAAAGAATGAAGGCATTACCGAAGATCATGGATACTGCGAGGGATGTATGCTTATTCGCCAGCATCGTCAGTAATGGGGTTGCGACGATCAAGAATCTGAAGAAGATACATTTCCTGTATTCGCCAGAGATGAAGAAGGCCATCGAAGAGAAGATGGGTCCTATCATGAAGTTTAGATGGTACGACTTCGCCGCTGAACATGAAGACAGTGAAGAGCCGGACCTGGTGTTGATGTCCAGGTTCCTAGACCGAGAAGCTGATAGATGTGGAGCATATGCAGCACCTGAAACGCCGAGAAGATTTGGCCTGAAGCAACACTTCACGCATCAGACTACGGAGAAGCCAAGGCCGCCGGAGCAACGAGTAGAACCAACGCGGGCTGAGAAGATGGAGTGTCCAGCTTGCCGAGGAGAGCACCGGCTGTATGAATGTCGACGCTTCAAGGAGTCTTCGGTGCAAGAGAGATGGGATATTGTGAAGAAGTCCAGGCTATGCTTCAAGTGTCTGCATAGTCCTCATCGGAAGGAAACCTGCAAGAGACCTCCATGCAAGATCTGCAAGCGTCTTCATCATCAACTGCTGCACAATACAGAGAAGAGACAGCAGCAGCCGGAGAAAGAAGAAGAAGACGTCCAAGAGGTCTCCAATCACGTCATGCTGCCGGTCAACACTGCGAGTACAGCAAGAGCCTTCCTGAAGATAATTCCTGTGGAGTTGTATGGTCCCAGGGGTTCGGAGAAGGTCCTGGCGCTACTGGATGAAGGGTCTACCGTATCACTGTTAGACTCAGCAGTGGCAGAGAAGATTGGAGCGTCAGGACCGGAAGAGACTTTGGCGATATCCACTGTCGGCGGGAAGACTATTATGAAGAAGAACTCTCAAAGGCTGTCTATGGAGATACGAGGAGTTCATCAAGAGGGCAAGAAGAGATTGAATGAGGTTCGAACAATTGACAAGATGGACCTCGCGCCTCAATACATCAAGAAGTCTAGGATAGAAGAATGCTCACATCTGAAGAAGATGGCAGACCAGCTGCACTACAATGAAGATCCACCACAGTTGTTGATTGGGCAAGACAACTGGCACCTCATCGTGTCAAGAGCCATCAAGAGGGGAAAGAAGAACCAACCCATCGCCTCCCTCACTGAGTTAGGTTGGGTACTGCATGGCACCGATGGAGGAGGGTCGAAGCCAGTGCACTTCATCAACTGTGCGCAGCTGGCTGGAGAAGAAGATGACCACATGGAGAAGATTATCAAGGAGCATTTCAGTATTGAGTCGCTGGGGATACAGCCTCGTCGCCCGAGTATGGATATTGAAGCCAAGGCCCTGCAGACACTGGAGAAGACAAGTCGTCGCATTGAAGGAGGTCGCTTCGAAACAGGACTTCTATGGAAGACAGAAGATGAAAGGATGCCTGCTAGCTACAAATCTGCTGAGAACAGATTGAAGAATATTGAGAAGAAGCTAGACAAGGACATCGACATGAAGAAAGAATATGAGCGGCAAATCAATCATCTTCTCGAGAATGACTACGCGGAAGAAGCACCAGAAGAATGTACATCAGATAGAGAATGGTATCTCCCGCACTTCGCCGTAACGCATCCGACGAAGAAGAAGATGAGGATTGTCTTCGATGCTGCCGCCAAGGTCCAAGGAAAGAGTCTCAACGATGCACTGCTGCCGGGACCAGACTTGTTGCAGTCACTGTTTGGAGTTCTTTTGAGGTTTCGGCAGAGTCACATCGCAGTAGTAGCAGACATCAAGGAAATGTTCCTGCAAATAAGAATACGAGATGAAGATCGAGATAGCCTGAGATTCCTGTGGAGGGGCCAAGGACAAGAGGGATCTCCGAAGAAATATAGAATGAAGTCAGTCATCTTCGGTGCGGCGTCCTCTCCCAGTACGGCTATCTATATTAAGAATCGGAATGCAGCAGAACATAAAGAAGAGTATCCTGAGGCAGCAAGAGCGATCGTGCGAAATCATTATATGGATGACTACTTGCAGAGTTTCGCCACGGTTGAAGCAGCAAAGAAGATTGCCAAAGAAGTGGATACCGTTCATCTGAAGGCTGGGTTTGAACTGCGCGGTTGGGCTTCAAACCATCCAGAAGTTCTTGCTGACATGAAGACCGAAGAAATGAAGACTGAAATCACGCTGGGTCATGAAGAGAAGACTCTGGGACTTCGTTGGTTCATCAAAGAAGATGCATTGGGGTTTAGAACGAGTCTGCGGAACACTCCAGAAGATGTTATTAACGAGGCCAGAACTCCGACGAAGAGAGAAATCACCAGCGCGATCATGTCAACATTCGACCCCATGGGATTAGTCTCTCCAGTACTGATACAAGGGAAGAAACTGATGCAAGATGTCTGGAGAAGCGGGGTTGGATGGGATGAAGAGATAACTGAAGAAGCCTGTGAAACCTGGAAGAAGTATATGAAGAACCTACAGCTGCTGCGAGATCTGCATATTCCAAGATGCATATCTCCGACCAACACTGAGGGGGAGCTGCACGTCTTCACAGATGCCAGCGAGACAGCATACGCCGCCGCCGTGTATTGGCGTATGAAGAATGAAGATGGCAAGATACTGGTGTCTCTGTTGGCTGGAAAGGCGAGGGTGACGCCGCTGAAGCCGATATCGATTCCTCGGCTGGAGCTGCAGGCGGCGCGGCGTTACTGGGAAGCAGATTGGCTCACTCAGTCGAGAAGGAGTTGGACCTGAAGACGAAGAGGAAGACCTTCTGGACCGACTCCAGCACTGTACTGTCCTGGATTAAGTCGGACCCCAGGACATTCAAGCCTTACGTCGCACATCGCCTGGCGGAAATAGAAGAGACAACGAAGCCTCAAGAGTGGCGTTGGATTCCCACGGCACAAAATCCGGCAGATGATGCGACGCGAGAGATTCCTGAGAACTTCAACCAGGCGCACAGATGGTTCACAGGCCCCGAGTTTCTTCAGAGAAAAGAAGAAGAATGGCCAGCTCCCAGATCCTTCAAGACGAAGCCTACTGGGGAAGAAAAGAATGCAGTAGTTGCTGCAATCGCTGGCCCGAAGATGATGACTCCTGATCCACTGAGGTTCTCCAGCTGGACAAGATTATGGAGAGCAACTGCCAGAGTTTTGCAGTTCATTGACATGTGCAGAAAGAAGAATCGAGTCCACGCTGCGAGGAAGAGAGAAAAAGACGACACCTCGTGGAAAGTCAACAGGAAGAAGAAGAATGTCCCTGCAAGACCAGTTACCGTAAAGAAGAGCAAAGAAGTACGTCGCTTCATACCTCTAGAAGCCACGTACTTAGAGCAAGCAGAAAAGCTTCTACTACAAAGAAGCCAGAGAGATTGTTTTGAAGAGGAGATGACCTGCCTGCGAAGATCGAAACCTCTAGACAGAAGTAGCAAATTGAAGAAGTTGGATGTCATAGAAGAGAATGGTCTACTACATCTACGAGGAAGAATCGACGCGGCACAGAACATTGATCGCAACTTCAAACGACCAATTGTATTGGATGGGAAGAATTACATCACGAAGTTGCTGATCCAGCACTACCACGAGAGGTTCAACCATGGGAACCACGCGACGGTCATCAACGAGTTAAGACAGCGGTACTGGATTCTGGGACTACGATCTGCGGTTAAATGGGCTCTGCATCACTGTCAATGGTGCAGGGTCAAGAAGACGATACCACAACCGGTGCCGACGGGAGATCTGCCAGAAGAACGACTGCGACATGGAGCACACCCCTTTACGTGTGCTGCGGTGGACTACTTCGGCCCAATGATTGTGACGATCGGAAGAAGACATGAGAAGAGGTGGGGGGCTCTATTCACATGCCTCACCACAAGAGCGGTACACATTGAGTTGGCTACCTCTCTATCAACCGACTCAATGATACTGGCTCTCCGACGAATGGCTGCACGAAGAGGAATGCCCAGCGTGTTGTTCAGCGACAACGGGACCAACTTCGTCGGGGCGAAGAGAGAACTGCAAGAGGCCATAGAAGAATTGAAGAAAGAAGACACTCTAGCGACCGAAGCAGAGAAGATTGGCGTCCGGTGGAAATTCATACCACCTGGCGCACCGAACATGGGCGGAGCCTGGGAAAGAATGGTCCGTTCCGTGAAGACAGCCCTTGCAGCGACCCTGAACGAGAAGACCCCGAGAGAAGAAGTACTGCACACGCTGCTGGTAGAAGCAGAACATATCGTCAACTCAAGACCCTTGACAGACTTGGACGAGAACGCCAGTGAAGAAGCTCTCACTCCCAATCATTTCCTGATTGGGAGATCCTGCGGAGCGCCTAGGGTGGGCGCCTTCACCGATCAAGATATGGCAGGACGGAGCACATGGAAGAGCACACAACGCATGGTCGACCACTTCTGGAGCAGGTGGATCAAGGAGTACCTGCCGACGTTGCTGCCCAGGAAGATTGATGGACGAGCAGCAACAAGGGACCTGCGTTGTGGAGACATCGTGTTGGTGGTGGATCACACACTACCACGCTGCACCTGGCCGAAAGGAAGAATCACCCAAGTCTACCCTGGACCTGATGGGAGAACGAGAGTCGTCGATGTCGCGACGCCCGGAGGAGTACTGCGTCGCCCGCATTCGAAAATCATCCTGGTGGTGCCGGTGGAGTCGTCGCCGGAGCCGGGAGTTGGTGCTCTGCACGAGGGGGAGAATGTCGGCGACGAAGACATGAAACCTACCCAAATTGAATGATTCGATGTTATGTACATATAGATAAGGTTGATGTTTGAATAAAGAGTTTGCAATACATGTTAGGTATAGCGCTAGTGTCGGCGACGAAGACATAAAACCTACCCAAATTAAATGATAAGGTTGATATTTGAATAAAGAGTTTGCAATACATGTTAGGTATAGCGCTAGCATTAAGTTTGTACTAGGTAGGGTTGTTTTGTGTCTGACTTATTTCTTATCCTTTTGAGTTTTATTAAGTGTAGGTAGCTATTCTGAGCACATTAAGAATATTTTTAAGTAGATTGAATAATTACTTTAGTAAATATTTGCGATTTCATAGTTTATTAAGATTTTGAACTTGTGCTCACAGTAGTTTCGAGAATATTCCAATTAGAATGAATCTGATTATTTCTTATTAGAGTTCAGTTTATGCCCTTTCTAGTGATATATAATTCATGTATATAGATTGTGTAAATTAGATTTTATTAAGGGCTAAACTTAGCAAGTCGGTAAATTTTGTAAGATTTTTTACTTTTCTCCTTTAACAACTTTTTATTGTTTAAACTTAGAAATAAGATTTTTATATAATTAGATAGATCTAATTAAGACCTTTTTAACGATGTATAACACATGTATGTAATGTTTGTTTTGAAATAAATATAGGGCGCAAAAGAGGTCAGTCAAGGGACAAACTAGATAAAATGTTAGAAGAAATCGTAGAGAATTTCTACCGCGTTCCAGACGGTAAGGGTGAACCGTCGACATATTTGTAAGTCGCACGGATTTTGTGTGTTCAATCCGAGGCGAGTTCCTAAGAAGAAATATAAGAAGAAAAGTGAAAAGGAAGCAAAATAGGAACAAGAGAAGCCACTGAAGACTGCCTGAAGACTGACCTCTTGCCCGCAGTTTGGAAGAAAAGTGTGTTTTGTCTCTCTCACTCCCGCGTACGACAACAACATACAGGGGTTTGACAACAACATACAATAGGGTGACCGGCGCGTATTTAGTACGCGACGACGACGCGGCTGTTATCGGAGCTGCGCACACGGGTGAAGGGTGCGCGAGGCGGACGCGACCAGCGCGGGTTTGGGAGTTACGCCCCGGGCCCACCGCGTTCGTCACCCCGGGGATCCTTTCCCCGGCCGGACCCGCTGAAACGGGAGCTGGCCGCAACATGTATCGTGTGGTGGAGCTTCATTAACTAATTCTATAAATTTGTATGCCTTGCAGCACAACATGGCAGAACTAACTCTAAACTAAGACCTTTATGTACTCTGTACTGTACCTGTGTTGAACAAATAAATGATTTGTATTTGTATTTGTTCCTTGACTCTACATTTTCAATGGTAGATACATACTTCGGTATCAATAATGCATACCTACCTATTACTATACTTACATACAAGTAGAGGTAAAGTGCTTATATGTATCAGTTTGCCTATCCTACTTATACAGGATGTTTTTTCGTTGCCACCCTTAAAATATTTAATTACTTTATCGGGCGAAATTTATAGTGTCCAGTATTTATGCTAGATTTTTCACAGACAGGTATTAATTATTTCTCGTGAAAAAATCTTGCTACGCACGACTATGTGCATTTATGCAAAAACGCAGTTTATTTACTCAACTTTGGACCGTAATATCGTGGGAATGCGACACTTCCCAGGTATGCTTTCATGGAGAAAAATGATCGTGATGATAAGATTCCGTAATTTTCGGGAACGTTGACGACCAAAAAACTCCGTGTATATTTATCTCTTTTCCTACTCTTAAGTAAATAATAAGAGTTCTAAAAAGCATTTAAATAAGGAGACACAAACAAAAAACTTTGAAATGACAAGCCATTACAAAAACAATAATGTTCCCTATATGATTGATTAGCTCTATCTAAGGCTGCCTTTCCACCAGAAATGTGCCATGCTACGTGGCTATGGAGGGATGCGTTTGATATACATAGATAGGTACATCAATCAAAATGAATATCTTGAGTGGATATTACACGCATCTATAGGTATAGTAAGAGGAGCGTTTTAAGTATAAGCACATATAACACATCTCGTGGAAAGGCTAAAGGTAGCAGGTACTTACCATGATTCACCTATTTCGTTCCAGCAGAAATGCACAGATTGGAGTGTTTATGCTTATGATGCTATAATGCAGCAGTTACGCATATGAATTTGTTATTATTTTTTTTTGCATATTTAAATTAATGATAAGTACTGAATACTTCAATATTCCTAAATGCGACATAAATTTAAGTAATAGTAAAAGTAAATGGTACTTACGTAACACCAAAAGTAATATCCGAAGTAATTTGCGTCTCGAAGATTTATAACAACAATTACAGAAGTTAATTGCTTCACTCGTCTTTTCCATTTAGATGCCGCAATCCTTTATTCAATGCGATATAAAAATCAAATCTCTGAACTAAAATTATAAAACATAGCTGTCAGCCATATTTTCATCACAATTTCATTCTATTTACTCAGGCCATCTGGGACGTCTCTCCGAGTATGCTCACTGCCGCTCGTAAAAACAAAATCAAAACAAAATAGAATATTCCCGTATAAAAATGCTGTCCAGTTTTTATAGCTCTATCCAATTTTAGGACAAGGAAATACAAAAACATATTTTAATTTAAAAACTTCTTTAATTACAACTATACACAAACATTCGGCCAATCAAATTACAACTACGCATAACTTTACAGTCTTTCCAATTAATAATATTTTCAATAGTCTGTTAAAAAAGTAATAAATAGGTACGAAGAGGATAATAATTGTTACAAATAGAAAAATTTGGTATCATTATTGTACAAAAGTTATATTTAACCCTAATGGAATACTTAGAACTACAACGTATGTACAAAATAGTAACAAAACTACTATCGCCTACGGCAGCTAAGGCTTAGAGTATTTATTGTAGAGATCGTCACGATCTGCGGTTACACTAGGTACGTTTGTACGGTGTGGTGCAGTACTACGGACTGTGGCTGATGGTGGCGGCCTTGGAAGTCATTGGACGAGTAATCCGAGTCTATAGTGGAATAGATATGTTCCGACAGCGGCCGGTCGCACGGCGAGCGCTCGGCCGAATTCGCAGACTTACCGCATAGCGTCTGACAAGTGCTATTCAACACCGAAGCGTCCATAGTGTACGTATTGGAATTCCTACCGTAATTTAGCCTCTTCAGCTTGTGGCCACGCCGTTTGGACGACGGCATAGCGTAACGTAACCTCTCCCAAAACCGTTTCTCTTTCCACGTTATCTCTAAACCCGTTTTGAAATATGACTTCAATTCCGGATCTCGTGGGACGGGCCCCACAGCGACTATTATTAATTTATGTGGATTATTTCGTAAAGCTTTCTGTAGGGCTTGCCGGAACTCTATCTGCGACCATTCGGTCAGGATAAAGTTTTTGGTTAGAACTATAATAATGCGCCTCGAAGCCTCCGTGGCCTCGACCACTAAGTCGGGAAACTGGGCATAAGTTGCCTCAAAGTGCGGCACATCTCTATAATGTAGGCAGAGATGGTATGATGGATAACCGTTCTCGAGCTCCCGAGCTAATGACTCTATGACGAACTCCTCGTCTTTAGGACTATAACAAATGTAAGCGTCGTAAAGCTTATCAGCGTCTTTATAGCCTCCCGCCAGAGGAGAGAGCTTAATGCCGCAATTAGAATACAACCACATTCTGCAGGCGTATCTAAAGGTAAATACTAAGGCTAATATTAATAAAATAAGCATAAACCCGGTCAGGACTGACGCCAGTAGAGGCAGGTTATTAGAGACGAAGATCGCGCTAATCATCGAACTATCACTTATTTCACTACATACGGTCACATTTAAATTCAATGTCTTCTTCGACGGGCTAACGTTCTCATTCACACACCACAAGTTATTGACGTCAACAATTTTCTCCACATTCTGCGATACGTAAGTGAGGAAACCTTGTAGATATTTACATTCACAAGACCAATAGTTGTTACCAATGAACAATGTCTGCAACTTTCTGTTATTGTCCAAATGCCACAGTCCATAATTCACAAGTTTGTTTCCATCTAAACGTAAAACTTTCAAAGCACCCAAAGAGGAAAAAGTTTCGTTCGAAATATACTCAATTACATTATTTTGTAAATACAATTCTTTCAAATTGTTTAACATAGCGAACTCAGGACCTCGGATGTGTTTAATTTTATTATTATCTAAATGCAGTATACGCAAATCGGTCAGTTTCTGGAAAGTGTTGTTATGAATGTGTACAATATTACTAGAATTCAAATATATAACTAGAGCTTTACTCATACTATAAAAAACGCTTTCATTAAGTTGATTATAAACATTTCCATCTAAATAAATATGGGTTGCATCGCTAGGCAAGTTTTGAGGTACAATGGTTAATTGTTTTACAGAACAATCGACAACATTCGTGGTTTTACTCGAGTCGTGATAACAAGAGCAGTTTCTAGGGCACTCGACTTTGCAGTTACAGTTATTGAAATCACAACAATGGCAGTTTTCTGGGCAAAATTTATCATATTTACACAAAAAGTCTTTGATATGCAAATTGCTGACCGGAAGATATTTAACGCCCCGGACATAGGATTCCTTACAAACGACGTTATCTAAATCCATGACTCGCGGATATTGCCCTGATGAAATACTATTTATAAGCAATAACCATTTCATTGTGCAATCGCAACGGAATGGATTGCCACTAATGTAAAACTCTGGCAGCAGTCTATCCTCGTCTACTTTGGAAATCCGTAAGCTATTTATGTCTAAACTTTCAATCTCATTGGCATACATATCGACGCGAGTCAGATTTCTCTTTTCTAAGAATGTGTCTGTTTCGACAGTGGATATAAAGTTATTGTTTATAAACAGAAGCTCTACGCTATTCGGAATAGACATACCAGTTAGAGCCACTAACCGGTTGTGACTCGCGTCTAACGTTTTAACATGCAGCTCTTTTTGGATTTTATAGTAATTCCCGAGAATTTCAATAAAGTTTGCGTGAATGTCCAGCCATTTCAAGCTTCCCGGCACGAAGGCATAATCAAACCATACTAAGTGATTTTCAGACAAATTTAGCCAAAGCAATTTTGTTAGCGACACGAACACACCGTTTATATCGGAAATAAAATTACTATCTAAACGTACCGCCTCTAACTGTATGTTCTTTTGAAAGGTCTCCGTTTGTATTGACTGTATTTTGTTTTTCGCTAAATTCAGCACTTGCAAACTCGGCAATCCCCAAAACATTCCGGCAGTAAGGTTACCAATTTGATTATCAATAAGGCGCAACCCGGTCAGCTGCGATAAGTTTTGAAATGAACTGTTTGTTATTTCCGTTAATAAATTTTCTCCCAAATCTAATGATTTCAAGAACGATAACTGCGAAACTCCGGCCGGAGCTTTTGTTAACTTGTTCGAACTTAAATCGAGTTCCTTTAAGTCTGAACAATTTTTAAATGCATTCTCACTAATGTGAGATAACTGGTTATTATTCAAAGATAATTTATTCAATATAAATAAGCCATTAAACATGTGATCTTCTATATATTGTATCTTATTCTGGCCTAAGTTTAGTGTGTGTAAATTAAAAAGAGGAGTAAACGCGTTATCTTCGATATAATCTATGGAATTATTACTTAAATTGAGAATTTGTAAAAAGAAGAGATCTTTGAACATGTTGCGTGTGACGCGTGCGAACGAGTTGTGCGACAGGTCGAGCACGATTAATCTTATTAGACCACGAAACGTTTCATCTTCTATGTGGTCGCTCTTCAATTTATTCGACGAAAGATCTAAAACGAGCAATTGTTCCAACCGATTAAATATTCTCTTAGGCAAAGTTTCCAGCTCATTATTTTGCATATAAATCTCTCGAATTTCTCTCGTATTGTAAAATAGTCCTTCTGGTAAGTAATTTATGGCGTTATCAGACAAGTTTACAACTTTTAATGAAAGTAAATCGCTGAAGACATCCGCCGGCAAGTCGCTTATTTTATTATTTTGTAGGAATAGCTGTGTCATTCGACGCAAATGGAGGATCTCGGAGTCAGCTGGCAGCGACATAATATCGTTACTGCTGATGTCTATAGTCTGCAGAGTGGACCCGCACTCGTGGCCGAACCCCAGTTCGTCAACGAACTTGATCTTGTTGTGGGTTAAATTAAGTGATATTATATTTTCTAGGGCACAGAACAGGTCCGACGGTATCTTTCTGATGTTATTGTGCGCCAAATCGAGCGTGTGCAGCTCTCGGAGACCGTTAAATGCACCCTGCGACATTTCGAGCTCCTTGTTATTGCCCCATTCGCTGTTCATAGAGCGTATCTTCAAAGTCTTCAGGCCGCGGAGGCCCTCGAACACGTTCCCGGGGAGTCGGAGAATCTTGCAGTTATTTATAGAGATCTCAGCCAGTCCTTGCATCCTCCCGAAGTGGTGGTCGCGCAGCGTGCTCTCCTGGTGGCCGGGCCCACAGCGCACGGCCAGGCGGCGCGCGGCCTCCGGGTGCATCGAACCGGCGACGTCCCGGTCCGACGACAGTTTGCGTACATTGCACTCCACTGAACCATTCTCACCGGACACACGTAAACAACCATCTGCATCGGCAGGCGCTTCCGTTAGCGCCGCGCCCATCACTAAACAAAAGAATATCACGTTAATTATCATTTTAGGCACTGTGTCCATTTCATTTTCGCCACTTTGCGCGCTCTATGTCGGTATTTTTAATCCGCGCTAGGAGAGGCATGTTCAGGTGCGCGCCGTTATGAGGGGAGGCTGCGTTGACAATGGAGCGCGTTTGTAAACAGCGCGGCGACACGGTCCGACTGCGGCATGACACGCGCACCCCCCGCGATTGCGGCGCCGCGACTGCCGTACAAATGTCATGAATGCGCGAACCCGCGGACGAACGCACCATTCCCATTGCCGCATACTAAGTAACCCTAGTGTTTTTTTTTACTTTTGTACAAAAGCGGAAACCGTTACGTGACTCTGGGTGCATTAATGTTATTAGATAGGGCAGACGTTTCGTTAAAATATTTTATAAATTCCTCTTATGGAGTTATTAGAGGCGATTAAGTTAAGTTAAAGCCCATTAGGAGAGTGTCTGAGAATGGTCGGTTCTCATCAGTTGGGTCAGAAAAAATCGTCACAGCTGAACGGTCAAGAACAAATAATGAACCGTGAATGAGTACCGTGATTGAGTTGTTTGATAAATCCACAATTTTAACAATTTGGTCGGCCTTCTTTGTCTAGGGACTGGGGACAGATCAGGAAGTTCAAGGTAAAAGAGACGAACAAAGTAGACATTTAAAACTTTAAGTGAATTGTGGATCTAAGTTAACGCACGGCCGTGTTCTTAAAAATTTGTTGCCAAAACTGTAGTTCGTAAATGAATTCCCACAACTATGTTTAGCAAAGGGAGGCATATAGGAATATGAGGCAAGTCGCTAGGCCATCGCCCCTGGGAGAACGCCTATGAGTTCGTTAGTTAAGTCATCAAACTAGGTAGTGAATAAAATGTAGTCAACTATTAGATTTTTGGCAAACTACATTCTGTTTTAGGGCCGATCTTTCGATTGCTGACCATTGGAAAAATCGATCGTCTATGAACAAGATATTAAACAAATGGAGCAAATTACTGCAGAGTCAGACAGGGTACCTACATGCTTTCATTATGCATAGTAATAAATACCATATCGTAACGGATACCTTACCCTACCTACACAGGGCACGGAAAATATTTTAGTTGTTAGGTAATTTATAGTTCTTTACCCTGTTTTGCCCCCGGTTGAGCCTTTTGGGGGGATTGTCCACCTCACCTTACACATTATTCCTGAAACGTCAGGTACACTGTCGACGTAAATTGGAATACAATAAAGGGTTCTGTAATGTAATATAATAGGTAGGACCGTGAAGCTATTTAGGAAACATGTATTTTGCTTTTCCCTGCTATATAAGACTAACGGATGTCCGGTGACTCCTTTCGCTTGTGCTGTGCAGTATAATATAACACAATAGTAGACGTACATAAGTGAAATTTTTTGTAAATAGCAGAGAAACGGCCCCATTTAAATCATGTTCCAAATTCTATGATGATGATGATGATGATCTCCGACCGTATTTCGGCCAAGGCGACCAATCTCTACGGAGATTGGCCAGGTACGCAGGAGATATTATAGTGCACAAGTGTGTGCGCTAACACAGATGCACTCTCTATTCCGTTACTCACATAGTCCGAAGGGACGGAAAGCCGACACGATCGGAGAGATCAGGCACAGGACCAACGGTTTTACGTGCTTTCCGAAGCACGAGCTAAGTGACAATTTTGGAACATTAAAATCTGTACATGAAATAAATTCATTGGTACATGCCCGTAACTCTATGATGATAATACCTAAGTAACCACTAAGAATAGGTACGACTGACAGGACGGTACTTACAAAAAATAGAGTCGGCGGGAAAGATGAACTGTCACCCAAGGGCTTTGGCCTCCAGAAATTTGGTATCCTTATGTTCGCCACTAACACCAACTTTTTGTCAGCATTTCTCGGAGCTACCAGGCGCATCTGAAGAATAAAAAATAATATTAATTATTATCTGTCATAGGTCGGGTCAGACCGAGATGTGATGCGACGCTCCGCTCTCATTTTAATAGAGCGACTTAAAATGTACATTATTTACTAAGTACTCTTGGCACGGAAGGTCGTGCTGCGGCTTTCCGCAGCGCGCCGCGGCATCCTGACGCATGCCGTGGCATCCTGCTGAAGGCCCAGCCACTCTGATATCAATCAGTTTTGCTGCGCGCAGATTCAAAGTTAGTGTGTCGTTATGGTTGACTTGCAGTTAAAATTAATAGCACATCTAGCTGAAGATGAAGAGAGCCAAATAAGAACAACTAATTTGACGAAAAGACAATTCAAAAACAAAAGGCAACCCGTGGAATGAAACGGCATGGCGGCATACTGCGGCATTGTGGTATCGAAATAAAGTAACAGGAATTCTAAACTCATTGAAATAAGAATCAAAATAACTTGATCAGTAATAAAATCCTTTGCCATGACATCCCGTGCCGTGCCGGCAATGAGCGCCGGCCCTAAAAAGCACCCACATTTCATTGCTCTACGCAGCGCCTCGAGACGACTCGCGCGAAAACGATGTGCATGCAGCGTCTCGTTGTAATCGGATACATTACAATAAAATAATAATCTAATGAAAAATTATTTATGTACTCACTTTTACATGACAGACGTTGAAGGCCGTCTTCAGATACACGGCGAGAACTCATATTCACAGACTTCGCACCTCGCGATACAATAGGCCCCGCGCCCATTAACGGCATCGAAAATTCTTTTCAAAATAGAAATATAAATTAATGTTATGGCAATAATTTATTATTTTGCCATTTTATACCGTCTACCCTTCCTTACTTCTCTATTCTTCCTTTCATACTCGACGCATATCAACACTGAACTTTGAATAAAAAGAAACTATAGTTACTTCATCAGAACCAATACTAAACTTAACTCTAAACGGTTTTAATAAAAACGTCAATAAATTTATTCTCACCTTTATTGAATGAATACTTATTTTTAATCTAAACATAATGAGTACTATTTACAATGTAGTATACGAGGTCAAGCGACAACTTTTCGTTTGATATGAACCAAAACCTACACTACCATTAGGTCGTTCTAAAGTCATAGTATTTTAAGCTAGAACAATAAATAACTAACAGTGTGGTCGATTCTGACCCTCACAGATAATTTATAAACTTAGAATTCTACCGTCCCTTTCTGTCTCAGCTGTTTGCGTTAAGTGTGGAGAGGGACAGATGTAACTAATTTTAATGTTGGGATCAAGAATGGAAGTCAGAATGGACCACGTATAGTAATAAACCACTGGAGACGCACAAATTTTTGCTTAGCGGAGGCATAAGTATTAAACCTACATTGCGAAAAGTACTAGGCATCCCAACTCTTATGCCTTTTCGATACGTCACTACTACGCAACCATGAGATATTTAATAAAGAAACACACACAAATACATTTTTATTTACCATAACCAGTCATTCGGATTCATAGATAAATATATCTGCAATCTATTTATGCAATTAAT
The DNA here is from genome assembly GCA_014607495.2 of Carposina sasakii. Lineage (NCBI taxonomy): Eukaryota > Metazoa > Arthropoda > Insecta > Lepidoptera > Carposinidae > Carposina > Carposina sasakii. The sequence goes on from CP053161.1 coordinate 10,830,376, forward strand.
CTTAGAATAATGATTCGCGGAGCGAAGACCAATCATTAATCTAAGCAATAAATGTAAGTAAAGGTATAACATCGCATAACGGACAAAGTTCATATATATTTTTTCTCTCTATCCCAACTGGTTTGCTGGAAGAAATCTCTTTAAGATTTCTCGTAATCTGTAAGCTCGCCTTTGTACATTATCTATGTTATATAATTACCTGCTATATATTTTCTGTGTACAAAAAAGAATAAATCATTTTGCGACATTACATCGTATGCATATAATTTTTTATATAGTTCACTTAAAGACTAGTCAGTTTATAGCTTCAAACAACTTATATGCTCATGTTATGCTAAATTAAATACTTGTAAGCAGTAAGACAACTTCATTCCTTCACAAAGTAAATAAAAAAAAACATAAATAAAACAATTTATTTACAAAAAACATGGTAAGTATACCTATAACTAAACTTATAAATTAAACTATCGCTGGGTTTTAAGTTTATTTAAAATGGCGAACATGTTTTATATCTAAATGTCCTCTACCCTTGATAACTATGAAAGGAAGAGTAAAATACATCACATCTCGTATTTCATACAACATAAAAAAAACCTAAAGTCGCCAAATAAATTACCTATTTGAATTCTCATAGCATTTTAGTAACTTACAATCACTATTATTGCGTTATCGCAAATATAACGGTTAAACAATATTTAAACCCCACTTGCACTAAAGGATTAATTTTCAAGGATAGCGACGGTACCGTCATATCATGGCCGTAAAGGAACTTTCCACATGTCGGCACCGTAAACACGCCAGTCTTTTTGCGTTCGTGCTGCACCGCTATCCTAGGAAACCAACGCTTAACTCTTTAAATGACATCTATCACACACGACATCTCTTTCGGTTTATGTCAAGAAGAACAAAACGGCATGTGTTCAAATTCTTGTGCAAGTGGAACCAAGTGTAGTAATGACTGTAATTTTGGTTAAAAACACCCGACTTAGTGATAGTAAGCACAAAAGATACACAAAAATACCTATTAAATATTTCAGTAACCAATTAATAAATTGTTACTACTAACTCGGGCTAGAGGAACTAGTTAACGCGGCTGCGCATTTTCATCCGCATCGGGTAAGAATGGATAACGAACATTAGTATTCACGCGTAGCAAAGTTTCATACAACAGTTCTACAGCTAGTGCTCAACATACCAATTTTTACCTGAATTCGGATCAAACGCAGCAGTGTGAAGCCCGTCTTAGTGGAAAAAGTGTAGTATACTGGGTGTAAAGACAACTTTGTTCTTTTAATACCTCCTATTCTTTGTAACATCACAATCATTTTTTTCTATGGAAGCACCCCTGGGAAACCATGGGTTTCCAAGATATTGAGGTCCAAAGTTACATTAATATTATCATTTTTTTATATATATATCCATCTGAAATCGGTTAACATTTTTTTCAAAGACACCATGTCAAAATGTTATAATGTTAGTTTTGTAGGTACATTTGTACTTTGAGCATCAAACGAGTACATTGCTTGCGATAAAGTTACAGTATTTTTTCATAATTTTTTGTCGTTTCCCAGGGTTGGTTCCATAGAAGAAAATGATCGTAACCTTACAAAGAATACGAGGTATTAAAAAAACATCGTTGTCTTTTTACATCCTGTATAAAACAATAACCCTTGATAACGTATACGGTATACAAAACACTACAAACTCTGGTTATAGCCTTATAACTTAAAACAGTCCACCCGTCAATTGCTTTATTAGCTAAAATTTAACGAATTAATTTAATTGTCGTTATCGTGTATGGTGCGGTGCTCTAGAAATTAAGGCTTGCTGATGCGTAATTTGCTTAAACGTCTCACATTAATACATTATACCTACAGTTTGTAATTATTACACAAATTCAAAGATACGTCATTTTATTTACTCATCCTTATTTAAATTTTGCAGACAATAGATTTAGGAGTAGGTACGGAGAAGAAGGCTACATTCCACTCGGACAAAGTCGCGGGCAACAGCTAATATTAAATAAACCGTGTTACATACAGAATTTATTATTAAACTAGTGGACGCCCGCGACTCCGTCCGCGTCGACTACAGAAAAAACAAAATGTCCAAAGTATCCGGGATAAAAATACTCTCCCGGGATAAAAAGTACCCTATATGTTAAGTGGGACCTGTCACAATATATTCCTGAAAACTGCATCGAAATCGGTTCAGCCGTTTCTGAGATTAGCGTGCACAAACGCACAGACAAACCGACAAACAGACAAAAATTCCAAAAATCATTCTTTTGGGTACTATTGCGTTGATAAAGGTCTCCTATAATATTTTTTTCTCATATATCTCCATGTACAGACAGCGATGCGTTACATTTTTATTATATGTATAGATAGGTCATCACTAAATATGTATATGAAGGGTTTCTTTTTATAGGGTTTTTATATAAGGGCTTCATATAAAAACTAATATTTCAAGCCTCTGAATTCAGTATTTAGTAGTGAATTGGTACTTATACCATTTTATTATTTCCTTTCATAGCTTCGATGATGGGTACTAATTCTTAGTTTTACGACTCGTTTAATTGAAGTTATTACTTTCGTTCTCACCGACTAATTATAGCAATGTATAATATTATTACATGAGTCATCGTTTTAGTGATGAAGTTCTATGACAAAGGCGTTAGTTTATCTAACTCCTAACTTTGTCTCATCTTACCGAGACAATCGGTTCATGTAAAAAAAACAAGACTGCATATGTAATTAAATCTAGTAAATAAATTTGATTCATTTGGTGCGTGTGGGGCTGTGGAAACGAAGCCGAAACGGTAGGGTTATTACGTAACTTGCAAGAGAAAAGCGACGGGGACGTAATCAGCCTTCGGAACCGTCGTAAAGATAGTAGCAGTGCCGAACTACTAACAATAATAATACGGCTCAATAACGGCTGGGTTTTGAACGGAAAATTAACTAAAATTTGTGGGCAATATAGATTATTACAAATGTACAACATACATGGATACTTCACTACTGCAAGGTACTCGAAAATCCATAAAATCTGTTTTATACCAAACTACATAGGCCGTATGCACTGTTAAATAATAAAACTATACGGTATTGTTGTCCGTCACGCTCTGTATAACCAAAGGTAATTGACAGGGAGATAGAATCTAAGCTATTTGAATTTTTATTCCACTGTCGGGCGAATTTATTCTATTATAATATTAATAACTGTGCTGATGGAGAGCTACATTAGAATACTTTAGCTGCATCTCTTTCAGTGCATGTCGTAAGATGATTGCGTTGAGGTAGTAAGTTGTCACAGGTCTGTAACTTTTACATATTACCCACGCTATAATATGCTAAAGGTGAGTGTGGGATCTCTCTCATGATCCTGCAATTGTCCCTTTTTAGGAACATATCCGTGTATTTACACGTACATGTATGAATGTATGTAATATTCTGAATGCAACTGACCGCCAACATTACGCGCAATTTTTTATTTAGCCAGCAGATAAATATGAGAAAAAGCTTTGAAAAGCTTAGAATTTCCCTATTTTGTCGCGGTATATTTAAACAAATCTTAGTCACACTCAATAAATATCTAAATTAGCACAATTTGCAAGCCTATGAAACTATCAACATGCCTCTATGGAAGTATGTAGGCCTAAACAAAGCTTATTGCGCGATTTATACATTTTAAACGGTAAATTAAAACTAAAAATTACACACTTCAAACTTTTGGCAACACTTTAAATCCAGGACGTAATAAGTTCTCACTTCGAATCAAGCTATATAGAGTTCAAACTAGATCACATAAGAATTAAAACTGGTTCAATAGTTCGATAAACCACTCACTTGCAACTAGCACCATCGACTTTCGTCACACTTGGCTTCTTGTGATTGTCTATGCGTAGACGACTGTGTCCTTGTCTATTCGTAGACTATAACATCTTCTTGTCTATTCGCAGACTACCTCCTTTTCTAAAAGTAGGTGACGCGCATATCTTCCTCTTTATTCGTGAGTAGACGGCAACGATATCTATGAGTAGACGCGAATCTATTCATGAGTAGACGACAACAATATCTACTTGTTAGTAGACGGAGACAACATAGTATACAGCATGCGTACTTGTCAACCTGTTAGAATACTCCTGGCGAATCTACTATAGTCTGATTCACAAAACGAGCTTACAAAGAAAATAATCCGTGTATATTGGTTACCTTCAAAGCAAACTGCTTCTCTCATTGGCTCCCTTGTCTCTAGCCACACACGTGGACCAATTAGCTGCGAGTATTTTCTTTCGTGGTATACATTAGTCAATTTTCCTGTCAAATCCTTCTACGCCGCCGTCTACTTGCGTTGCAATCTACTTATCAACCGCCTGTATATGATCAGGTCGCTCTCCTCTCGCATGTCTTTGCCACATGCGGTTGTAGACCATTTCGAGTCCAGTTGCGTACGCCTTGCAGTCGAATAGTGGGCTTTCAGACCGCGCTGCCCATACTCGAGCCCGGATGCCTTTTAGACTGGAATAAAATAGATGTGATATTGAGACTGGTTGGATTGACTAATAACAGGCGAGGTGAGACTTAGAGCCAATTTTATTATCTTTAGTGGTTAGAGCACTGACACGCGGAATGCAGAGGTCGTGGGTTCGATTCCCACCCGGGTGAGGATTTTTTTCCATTTCTTTATTAATAATTTTATAATATCTTTATATAAATATAAATCTTCTGTTAGTGTGTTTTTAATTGAACTCCTTCTAAACGGCTGAACCGATTTTGATGAAATTTTTTGAGTGTATTCAAGTGGGTTCGCCGCCCACATAAGAGACGGCGGAGTGTCGCTAGTTTGAATAGAGTGCGGAGTATCGCTTGTTTGTGTAGATAGTGCGGAGTGTCGCTAGTTAGTATAGAGACTGCGGAGTGTCGCTAGTTTGTATAGAGTTTGCGGAGTGTCGCTAGTTTGTATAGAGAGTGCGGAGTGTCGCTAGTTTGTATATAGTGCGGAGTGTCGCTAGTTTGTATAGAGTGCGGAATGTCACTAGTTAGTATAGAGAGTGGGGAGTGTCGCTAGTTTGTATAGAGTGTGCGGAGTGTCGCTAGTTTGTATAGAGAGTGCGGAGTGTCGCTAGTTTATATAGAGTGCGGAGTGTCGCTAGTTAGTATAGAGAGTGCGGATTGTCGCTAGTTTGTAAGAGAGTGCAGAGTGTCGCTAGTTTGTATAGAAAGAGCGGAGTGTCGTTAGTTTGTATATAGTGCTGAGTGTCGCTAGTTTGAATAGAGTGCTGAGTGTCGCTAGTTTGTATAGAGTGCGGAGTGTAGCTAGTTTGTATATAGTGCGGAGTGTCGGTAGTTTGTATAGAGTGTCGAGTGTCGCTAGTTTGTATAGAGAGTGCGGAGTGTCGCTAGTTAGTATAGAGAGTGCGGAGTCTCGCTAGTTTGTAAGAGAGTTCGAGTGTCACTAGTTTGTATAGAGAGTGCGGAGTGTCGTTAGTTTGTATATAGTGCTGAGTGTCGTTAGTTTGAATAGAGTGCGGAGTGTCGCTAGTTTGTATAGAGTGCGGAGTGTCGCTAGTTTGTATAGAGAGTGCGGAGTGTCGCTAGTTTGTATATAGTGCGTAGTGTCGCTAGTTTGTTTAGAGTGCGGAGTGTCGCTAGTTTGTATAGAGTGCGGAGTGTCGCTAGTTTGTATAGAGTGCGGAGTGTCGCTAGTTTGTATATAGTGCGGAGTATCGCTAGTTTGTATAGAGTGCGGAGTGTCTCTAGTTTGTGTAGAGGGTGCGGAGTGTCGCTAGTTATATATAGAGAGTGCGGCGTGCCGCTAGTTTGTATAGAGAATGTGGAGTGTCGCTAGTTTGTATAGAATGCGGAGTGTCGCTTGTTTGTGTAGAGAGAGCGGAGTGTCACATGTTAGTATAGAGAGTGCGGAATGTCGCTAGTTAGCATTGAGAGTTCAGATTGTCGCTAGTTAGCACAGAGAGTGCGGAGTGTCGCTAGTTAGCATTGAGAGTTCGGAGTGTCGCTAGTTAGCATTGAGAGTTCGGAGTGTCGCTAGTTAGCATTGAGAGTTCGGAGTGTCGCTAGTTAGCATTGAGAGTTCGGAGTGTCGCTAGTTAGCATTGAGAGTTCGGAGTGTCGCTAGTTAGCATTGAGAGTACGGAGTGTCGCTATTTAGTACTCACTACTCGCGGTCGGTGCCGAGGCGCACGGCGATGTCCTGGTACTCCTGGCGGGTGCGCGCGATCAGCTCCGGGCAGCCCAGCGTGTTGAGCTGAGACGCCGCCACTCTGTGCACAAACATACAGTTTATTTACAGCAAACTAGGAAAAACAAAATGTCGAAGTTATCTATACTATAATATTTAATATTATAAAGCTGAAGAGTTTATTTGTTTGTTTGAACGCGCTAATCTCAGGAATTAGTGGTCCAATTAGAAAAATTCTTTCAGAGATAAATAGCCCATTTATCGAGGAAGGCTATATAGCAACTCGCCCCAGCTTCGCACGGGTGCAATGCCCTTTCACGCGGACGAAGTCTTGGGCGGCCGTTAGTAATTAATTATACAGGTGAGTTTTTGGTCGTCAAAGTTCCCGAAAACTACGGAATCTCCTCATCATTACGATCATTTTTCTCCATGGAAACATACCTGGGAAGTGTCTGGTTTCCAAAATATTAGGGTCTAAAGTTGAGTAAATAGACAGCGTTTTTCTGCATAAATGCACATCGACGCGTGTAGCAAGATTTTTTCATGACAAATAATTAATATCTGTCTATGAAAAACTAGCATAAACACTGGTCCCTATAAATTTCGCCTATAACTTACTTTATTTGATGTACAGAGTACGTACCCTTCGTTAAGGGTGGCAACGAAAAACCATTCTGTATATCTATGTTATGATGTAGGCGTGCCATATAAATCAATGAAAGACCATCTTACCTTGAAGCTAAAGTCTCCCCAGGCAGGGTGACCACAGGCGTGCCGGTCCACAGTATATCCATGCTGGTGGTGTGTCCGTTACATAAAGGCGTGTCTAGACACACGTCGGCGAGTTGTCCTCGACGCACGTGCTCTTCCTTGGCCGCCACGTTTGAGAATATAATACGGCCGGGAGGCAGACCTGGGAATAAAAGTCACTAATTTAGTAATGTTCCATTCCATTCTGTCATGGGCCATAATTTAAATGGGCTTTTAGATATGAACTATTAATTACGTGTAAAAAAATGTGTAATAGGTACATTCCGCGCAGCCTGAGCTCAAGCTTTTATATAAGTGTATATAAATCCGCGACGCATCCTTAGCGTACATGTAAGTACAAACCTGAGCATAAGCATATTTTTTTTCTGTACATACGGTATAAAGGTACGAAAATAAAAAAAATCTTCACAACTCACCTAACTGCTGAGCAGTGGACTGCAAATTAGGTTCCCCAACAGCGGGAAACCTTAGCAACCAAAGCACACTATTCGGTACGTGTTTCAATATAAACACCCACATGTGAAGAGTAACTGGATCTATCTTGTACAGCTGGTTGAAATTGCAGTAAACCACCGCATCGTCCGGTAACCCGTATTGCTGTCGTGTCGTTATCACTATGGATTGGGGCACCTCCTCGCCTGTGGCCGCTTTGTTGTTCGTTTGTGTTGTTGCCAGTCCGTTTTGTAGGATCACTCCATTCACTGATGTCTGAAATTAAGATTATTGTTTGAGAATTTGTTTTGTGTGATAAATATCACGGGCCACATAATTTACATAATGTACGGACTTTATGGTCGATTCCGGCAGTCACACTTAAACCTAAACGTAAAATTAGTCCTACCTGTCCTTTTCTTTCTCAGCCAATTATGTTAAGGACGGAGAGAGATAGACCTGACTAAGATTAGGTTTAAGTTTAAGTCGGAATCGACCCTTTTGATACACTAAAATTGTCACTGAGCAATCCCAGGAGGGTTGGCGTCAGGTAGGCAGTCGACAGTAAAACAAACGCCAAATCCTTGGCAATATAAGTTTCGAAAGAAACCATATTGCGCCGACCCCATAAATAATTGGATAAGGGCAGGAAGATGATGGTTTAAGTTAACCAATAAAATGAATTACCTATTTTTACCACATTGTGTCACATGTTTAGGGAATTCATTATATATACAAGGCGAAATAAATCTGTATAGCTCACCTGTATTTGTCCTGAAGCAATCATAGTCTCAATTGGTGTTGTAGTAGGCAACTCGGCGACTTTTAGTGAAATCTCCAGAGGCCTGGCCGCCCTCACCACCTCCTTAATCTCCTTCACATCAGTATTCTCGACCAATGGCGACAAGTCCGTCGCATTTATCACCGCTACATTATCCGCCACGCTGCCCAAGTTATTATGCGATTTGATCTTATCACTCAGAATAAGGCGCTCGCTCAAATGCGGGAACATTTGCTTGTGGTCTCCCACGAAGTATGTATGAGGCATGTAGGCTAGCTTTTCACTGTATTGGCTGGCTAGTTCTACCGGTGACGTCACAGCATCGGTAATCAAATAGTCCATGTAACTGGCGCCGCTGGTCCCGGGGTATCCCAACCACATCACTTGCACCGGAGCCGGTCTTAGAGCGAAAATCTCATTCCTAGCTCCTTTAGTATACCCATTCATGTTAACTAAGATGTGAATTCCGTCACTGTAAATTTTATCTGCCGCCTTACCGTTGCACGGCATTTGGGATAGGTCGATGAAATGCTCAGCTTCTCTTGCGATTTTAGAGCGGAAAGTTGTGCCATCATCTGGACTTAAAGCGTAGCAGAAAATCTCGACTTTAGACCTATCGTGGAGGCCTGGGACCGACTGCATTAGGTGAGACGTCGGGTGGTTCCCAAAGTCACTGCTTACGTAACCAATCCTTAACCTTCCCTGCAAATCGCGAGGGAATTTGAATGGCGGCTTGTGTAGTACTTGGACCTTTTCTAAACACAAGTTTGCGTGTCTTGCGGCAATTGCTTTCCTGAACTCATGAGTTAAGGGGTACAACATCGAATGATGCGGATGCACAGAGGGAAGTCTATTCTTTTCTAGTTGCTCCGCCACTATGCTGACAAGTTTCTTCATACGCGCATCGTAATCCGTCCAATCGCATACAATCTGAAGACAGTGCGCTAAATTGCAGTAGGCGTCCGGGAAATCAGGTTTCAGCTTCAAGGCTGTTCTATACGACTGTATTGCCTCGGGAATGTTGCCCGAATCCTTGTGAATGCTCGCGAGGTTGCTGTGAGCATCCGCGAATGCCGGGTTTATTTGAATCGCCCGCGTGTAACATTGTAAAGCTCCGGCCACATCCTGCATTTCTTTCAACGTGTTGCCCATATTGCTGTACGCGTCAGCGAATGTTGGTTGAATACGTATAGCTTCCTTATAATGCATCAGCGCTTCATTCAGCTTCCCTTGCTGTTGTAACACTGAAGCCAAATTGCTGTGGGCCGCTGCAAACTCTGGGAACACCTCCAACGCTTTGAGATACAATCTCGTCGCCTCCTCGATATAGCCCTGTTCTCTTTTGATGTTTGCTAAGTTATTGAGGGAGTCCGCGTGGGACGGGCAGAGTCGGAGGGCCGTGTTGTAGCATTCTTCTGCGTCGACAACCTGGCCTTTCTCTTTGAGCGCATTGGCGAGATTGCAGTATGCGTCCGGGAAGTTGGGTTGGAGTTCGATGGCTCGTCTATACGTGTCAACGGCGAGGTCGATGAGGCCTTGCTCGTAGTACACGCACGCCAGGTTCCCGTGAACCACTGCATTGTTTGGCGATAGATTTAGCGCGCGGAGGTAAGCCGCTACGGCTCTGGAAAACATTTTTGATGATAATTATACATAGTTACACCCATTTAGCCTATTTAAGTCCTACGTGGTATGGGTTCAGACCTGTAATTAACATCTATAGACATTATAAAAAGTAAAGCTTATTAACAGATATCTTAGTTGTATTTTTAAAGCGCAATACACACTGAGCCCGCCCGGACCGCCGATCTATGTCGGCAACGCAAGCCGCCAACATGTCGGCGGGCAACACACGCGGGCTCATGTTGCCGACATGATTCTTTTCATATAGGCCACCGGGTTGTGTCGACGGGCTGTGTCGGCGGCCCGGCGGGCTCAGTGTGTATTGCGCTTAACGCAATTGCGATAAGCTATATTTAACTACAGTATAAGATTACAAATATAGTGATTTAATTTTGTTTTGAATAAATAAGACTAGTGGGGCGTTGGTTGCGCAACCAGAAGGTAATTTGTCTATAAATATTATGGAGTGCATTTTTATAGGAAAAGCAGTTTGAACAATATGACGTGCTAATCTATGTAGGTACTTACATGATTTTGACAGATAACTGATAAGACCACAAAACTTTTTATTATCCTGCACTCTTTAATTTTATAATGCATACCTAATAGATAAGATACCTATATCAACTGCACATCAGTACATAAAAGTCAAAATTGTTATGTAACATAATATTTGAGTTATACGTTATCTTAATCTATAAATAAAGACAAAATTTAAGACTCACCTGTCAAAAATCCTAGCTTCCTTCAGTACATTGCCAAGATTGATGTAAGCGTCCAGGAAATTGGGATCCAAGGCAACAGCCTTCTCAAAATGATGTATTGCCAGCCAGATTTCACTCTGGGCGTTAAATACGCATCCCAAATTACTCCAAGCCACCGCAAAGTCGGGTCTCGTCTCTATAGCCTTCAAGTAACAAGCCTACACACATGGAAAAACAACATTTTAATAACCGAGCCGGAATAACACATCAACATTAATGATCTGAGATGCTTTTACGCCAACACGTTCACAATCGCCTTGAATGGTGCTAGGTGTCGATAAAAACAATATAACCGAGCACCAGACAACGTATCCTACCGACTACGCCAAATGCAACCTAATGCCACGGTACTACGCAGAGTGCCAACATCAGTAGGAAATGCAAACGACTTGCAACATGCCGACGCACCAAACGACAGTTACGTATATATATATATATATAAGAAAAGAACGAATTCCGAATATCTATAATCTCTTTTGGGGTGGATAAACGTAGTAAGGTGACGCTTCCACTTCCTACGCGATGGGAAAGGATGAACACGGCAATGTAAGAAAACAGTTCGAGTTTTACCGAGAACCTGTCGATAGCGTGTCTTCAAACGTTGTCAACTTTACCTTTGCCGCGTCGAAAGCCCTCGGACGTGCGACGCGACCGCCGTATATACCCCAGCTATATACCGCACCTCACCTAGTCTCTTACCAGACAACACCTTGTGAAAATATAATACAATTAGTTGATTTTCAGTCAATCTATCTCTACACTCGTGCGTCGTAACTTCATTATTAATTCGCAAATCATATTTTTTGTATGAGAGGATCGATCCCGCTGACGCCGAGCTGGCATGATGTATGACCAAATTATACAAAAACAACACTACGTCATACAACTAATTATGGAAAACTACCCCTCCGATCCTCGTTGCTTTTTTATTGAAATATCGCTAGAAGCACAAGGAAAATTAAACTAAATGGAGGAGCTAACCGGATGTGTTTATGTATAATCCATTTAAAATCAACAATACATGTAATAATTTACGATTAGTTACTCTCTGTTCTTGTATTTTTCACACAATATTTTTGCGACTTACAATAAAAAAGTACATGCAGTAAATTGTAAATACCAATAATACATAAGCGCATTGTTGAAAATATTGTGTGAAAAAGTATACAATGAAACGGTACGCATTACGCTTATCGTAAAATACAGATAAAAAGGCATCTTCGTATCAATATTCTGCGACAACAGGAGCTTCAAAAACAAGGCTTAACAGCAAAACGTCAAACTCATTCAAACGGCAATAATGGTTTAAACAAACACAAATAAAACGGCAACTAGAAAGCTCTGAGTAACTTTGTTCAAACCATTAAAGATTGGACGCATCGCAGGGACTTTACGCAATCGCATTGACGCTTACGAAAACAGAGAGTAAACTAATTCTGTTCGGCACAAGAAAGGAGACTAGGCGGAAATCCTGTTAGCTCCCGAGCGGCGAGTGGGCCACGGAAGTGTGTTTACCTTAGCCTCGTCCAGCCGGCCTAATGCCTTCAGCAAATTGCCTAAATCGCTGCGGACGCAGTACAAATCCTGAAACAATAGAACCATTTGTTATTGCGCGAAATGGCATGGATTTAGCGCTCGGCCGTTGCTTTTGAAGGGCCGGATGAAAGGCTGAGCCTAATTGTGTTTCGTTTGGCGTGTTTGCTTGGTTAAAACATGGCCCAGAGTTTCCCACGTGTGTCCACTACATTGAGCGCTTACGTTGAATACGTACATATGTAGAAATGGCTGTATGCCCGAAATGGGATAGCCAAAACTTCAGAATCATAAGGGAGATCCCACAGACACGTTTAGCATAGCGGGAACAAGTTGCTACGAGTAGCAACAATTTACGGTGCATATTCAGACAGCGACATTTCAAAGCTTGAAATGTCAAATTCGCTTTATCGGTAGGTATTATGGAAACTGGTGGAAAGTATCCCTTACATGTAGTTATACTAACATGGGATCTTATTACATGATCACTACACGTGTTTTAATAATTCCGCATATCAACTATTTTTGTTTATACGTAGGTACTTTATACATGTTCAGAGATAGCAGCTATGCATGCATTACTTGCTTATGTACCAAAGAGCGAGTTTCATTTTTAACTAAAACCAAAATTAACGCCGTTCGAGGCTTCCAAAGTAGGTATACAAACTTTTTTATTAAAACTTGTGTTAAGTAAATCTTGTTAGGAACTCAAAAGGTACAAGGTTTCAATGAAAGGCTGAATAATTAATTACGCAACATGCGGCTATTACAATACAAATGACGCCTTAATAGGTCCAAGGTCGAATAGAATCTTGCATTGTTCTTGTTTTCATTATATAATTATATCAAAGTATATGTACTATAATAAAATAAGATACCGGATTTGCACCGAATTGAAATATAAACACATCGATGTATTTAATTTTTTTAGGTGATGTTGCAAAAGAAAGGACAAGAAATAATCTGTGCTGTTGCTTTACTAGAATACAACAGCTGCATCTCCTTCCGTGCATGTCGTAAGAGTCGACTAAGGAACTCGGGCAATCTCTCAGGCGACAAGCTAGCAACTTGTCACTGACCATAAACATCTGCGCCCGCTATGCTAAACGTGGCTGTGGGATCTACCTTATGATGCCGCAGTTCTATTTTGGGAACACAGCCGTGTTCCGTGTGTGTGTGTGTGTATGGTATATAAGAAAGAATTAATAAAGCAACGCAAAGGGGGCAAATCTTCATGACTAAAACAATAGGCCATTGCAACGGTTGCCTCTACCGGGGTTAGGTTCGACCACAGAACAGGTAATATACAAGCCAATTCTACCTATATTACCTGTTCTGTGGGTTCGACCCAGGACCGTCGTCGGCTCAGCAAGCAAGGTGACAACAGTCTCGTCGCTTTTTATCCTATATAGTAAATTGGGTTTGATTTGACTATACAGGGTGTAACAAAAGGGGTATGTGAAGCGAAAAGCTATGATGATCAGCTATGAAGATAGAGAACCTATCCTAAAAATTGAGAAAATCTCATTGTCAGTTTTCCAGATAGTATGAAGAGTCCCTAAACAACTCAGGAAGGTTTATACAATCTTCAAAATTAAACATACGATATCGGCTCTCTTTGTTCATAGGTTTTCTATAGTGGGCTACTTTCGTAGCATTTCGCTTAACACACTTATGTTAAGTCCTGTATAAACAAAACAACTTTTAAACACTAGTGTAGGTATTTAATATTATTTACTAGCAATTAACGCTCTCGAAAGTGACAAATGTCCGTGAATCAGCGGCCAGTCTCGCCAAGTACATTATAATATAATACAAACACATTATACTCGTAGTAGGAATAACACCGGCGGAATCTTACAGCGACGTAACAGGAAATTATACATACATACAGCTCGATAAGTCACAGCCAAGGTCGTCAACGATTTGTATTCGTCTCGTTTTATATATATCTAGATACAGATAATAATGGATAACTGCTGCTGAATTAGATCATGTGCTGATACGGGGCTTCACATGAGCTGCATCTCTTTAAGTGCATATCGTAAAAGGTCCACTGTAATGACCCTAAGAGCTCGTTTCCACTTATCTGCTGTCGGGCTCGGATTTTTATCGGATGTTTCAGTGGCAGAACATTCTACATCAAGCTAGTGTTCGGCTCCGATATCCGACAAGTGTGAATAATGTGCTGCTACAGAAACATACGTTAAAAATCCGAGCCCACAGCCGACAAGTGTTAACGTAACGAGGGGTAACAAACACAGTTCTCTCGACGATGAGCTAGAAACTTGTCACTGATCTTATAAATATGGGCCGCTATGTTTAGCATACAGCGTGACTGTAGATCACATTCGTCATGCTGTAGTTCTGGCTACTCCTATTCGGGAACGCAGTCGTGTGCATATGCAATATGCATGTAAGAATTAAAGGGATATGCTAAATAAAATAGCACCTATTTATATCAAGGAAAAGTAAATGAAATTTGTTATTTGCCCGGTTTAAATACATCTATGTATTCTATGCTATTGCATTGCATATAAAACTAAATAAAAGCTTTGAGCAAATTCCTTGCATAATTAAATCAGTATTGTCAGTCGATATAAAGCCGATAAGGTAAGCCTATAATAAAATCGCGTATATAGACAGAAAAAATTGCCTTGTCCTGAATGATGACTGACTGATGTATCAACGCAACCGCTGATCTTAGTAACCTGCAACTTGGAAGGTGTGATCTTTTTATGACGTAGGCATCATTAAGAAGCTCTGCTCTTGTTGTCTCATAAGTTGGTCTACTAAGAATGAATATACATACCTACCTACAAAATAGACAATACTCCGCTGATGTCATAACATACATACTTAATTATAAAGTAATTACATAACATGTGCGTCATGTGAAGGCATTATTTATAATGTGTCAAATGTACGCGTGAAAGTGAATATAAAAATGGATTGATAACAAACAACAGTTCGCCTAGATAAGGAGCCTTGCACACGATGTTTTCTTAATTCTCCCGACAACGCGCGTTTTCAGTGCGAATTAGCAGATTGTATAGGTTTGTATTGATACAAATGCTTGTATAGTAGGTACGCATCAATACGCACGTTTGTATCGTTACAATCAAACAACCCAGGACAACGTAATACTGTGGTCACAATTCAAAAGCAACTGCTCGCCGCGCGTTAATATCGCGCTATTCTATTGCGATAATGCAAAACATATCTGCGTGTTTGTATCGCTCTATCTGCGCGTTTTTAACATACAAGCGCGGCAATAATGTACAAAATAACGCGTCGACGGCCCTACGTTTGCTAGCCGTAACCATTGCGTTCAACGCGCGTTGTTGGTGCATTAAAAAGCGGCCAAGTACGAGTCGGACTCGCCCATGAAGGGTTCCGTATGAAAGGTAAATTGTAATTTACGATTTACGACGTATTAAAAAAACTACTTAGTCGATCTCGTTCAAACCAATTTTCGTTGGAAGTTTGCATGGTAATGTAATCATATATTTTTTTTAGTTTTATCATTCTCTTATTTTAAAAGTTACAGGGGGGACACATTTTACTGACACTATGGAAATGTCTCTCGCGCAAACTATTCAGTTTAGAAAAAAATTATATTAGAAAGCTCAATACCATTTTTGAACCTATACATAGACACCCCACATGTATGGGTTTTATTTAAATGCAAAAAATAAATTGAGTTTCAGTTCAAAGTATGGGGAACCCCAAAAATTTATTGTTTTTTTTTTACTTTTGTGTGAAAATCTTAATACGGTTCACAGAATACATCTACTTACCAAGTTTCAACAGTAGGTATCGTTTTTATAGTTTCGGAAAAAAGTGGCTGTGACATACAGACGGACAGACAGACAGATATGACGAAACAAATGAGGGTTCCATTTTTTGCCGTTTGGCTACGGAACCCTAAAAACGTCGTGTGCATCATGCACAGTGCATGCCTGCATGCATTCAGGTTGTCAGATATTGTATTTATCTTATCAACAACATGCTTTAAAGGTGAAGGTTAGGTAGGTAGGTACGTACTTAGGTAATTTTTTTTTCATTTAACAAACTATGTACCGAAATAACTTTCTCTGTGACCATTTGGTGACAATCGTTTAAGAATAGGTACAAGTAAGGTCTTAAATAATGAATATTAATAACAGTTCTTACTATTCGGCTTAAAAACTTCATACATGTATGTTGGCTAGATAGCAAATGAAGATGTCTCTCTTACTTGATAACTCTTATAATCCAATTTTTAGCCCCATTATGTCCTAACTAAATAATAACTTAGTTCCATATAGATTTGAATTATAGACATTTTTACTTTTCCTTTTTTTTTTCTTATAGACCCCTTCGAAAGTTAACTGATTCTGGTGGACCCCCTACAGGCCTACGCCACATACGAATTAATTGTTAACCACCATTTTTTCACGTCAACGTAGACCCCCGTCAAGTCTCCTGTGGACCCCTGGGGGTCCACCTGGACTACTTTGGGAACCACTGCTCTAGAGCCTGAGAAATATGACCTTTCCTACTACGCATACTTTACACAGATTTGTTTTGCCGACATTGTTTTTCTTCCGTGGGGTAAGCACGAACCTTATTACGCGGCGTAACGCTAGCGACTCGCTAGCAAAATCTATGGGAAATGACAGTTTGACGCTAGCGTTACGGACTATCGAGAGGTCCGTGCTTACCGCACATCCACTACTAAACAGAAAACACTCACCGGATTATACTGCAGTGCCGTGACATAAGCTTGCACCGCTTGCTCCATATCCCCCGCAGCCACCAGCGCGGCTGCCAGGTTGATGTACCCATCGATAAAGTCAGGCTTCAGGCGTACCGCGTGCCTGTAGTTTTCCAACGCCTCTTGAAGCTGGCCCCTCTCTTTGTACACGTTCCCCAGATTGCTGGAACAAGTTTGAATTTTAAATCCTTTGTTCCTATAAGCGCAAGGCATTTTAGGTAACTTGCAGTCTCGCGCCTCGCATTTTCGCTTTCGCATTGCTACAGCTTTGCTACTGCAATTTAATTGGACAAATTGGATAATAGCCTCACCCGAACACTTTCGATAGCCGATAGCGACGAGGGTTGGCGTAAAAATAAACGTCAAAGACTTGGCATTATGAATTTCGAAATTAACCATTTTGTGCTGACCCCATCATAAATAATGGAATAAGGGCAAGAAGATGATGAAGATTAGACGCGACGAATTCTAGCCTTTGGCTGTGAAGATATACCCAGATTTACATAATGTTTTCATAATGCTTATGGTTTTGGTCACCAAACTAATCAAATAAAATGTATCTATGCCTAAAAGTTTATGTGACTGAAACAGGTAATTAAGGTAAGGAAACCTTTGACTAGGTACATAAACCAAAACATTAGGCACATACCTACATATACCTGCTAGTTTAATAATAGCTTGTATGTAAGCTATAATAGTGGTCTGTAGATGCCAAATCATTTTAATTTATAGCACATAGCACAACATGTCTGAAAAACTGCTGTTTAAAAATAAACATTGGCAACACATTCTAAACTATTAGAATCTTGATTTGATGAAAATAAGATAAAATTTTAAACACACATACATATAGGATAAGATAACATCTTATCTGTTCATACTGTGAACATAAGGGAACTTTCTCTTTTAGGAAGACATGTGAAATTATGGGCATGGTACTTGAAGTACTTCTCAATTGAAGGCATTTGTATCTGTTTCAACTTCCTGTTAAATACTGGAATATGTGATAGATAACTATAAGGAAAAAAATAAACATCTTCTCATTATCACTGTGAATTTTTTTACATACACACAAACATTATATCACACCTGTTTTCTGGAAAGTTAGAGAAATATCAGTGATTACCCTTTGCTACAATGAATTTTAACTGTGATATTATACTAACAAAATGTGTACCTACATAATAAATCATGCCCTATTAGTAATATGTCACATTACCATGCAAATTAATATTGTGCAAATATTTTTTGTACTATGGAAGTGTACAATGGAAAAATACTGTATATTTATTGCTTTGTTCTGTTGTTTACCATAATCTTAGACCACTTAAGTAATCTATACCAATACAGGTTCTCCTAGTGTAGGATTGGCAGTAAAAACTAAATATTGTTGAATGTATTTTTGGAATTAAACCCCTTTTTACTTTTACTGAAAAGAAAATGTTCCTAATTGATGTTTCACTTCTCATTCATCTCGCTAGAATTACAAGATGACTCAAATTTGAGATGGCTCTAATGAAATATTCAGTGTGCGATTCAGGAGGTTCAGGGAAAGTTTAAAGATGAAATTGTACTCAGCAAATCTGCAAATCCATTACTGTATCAGTGAGAAGATGCAAAATTATAATGTGGCCTTTCCATCAGAGATGTGCTATAATACATTTAATGGAAATACAGTGGAATCCGTTTAGAATGACATAGAAGGGAATTGAGAACACTTCATAATAAGCGGAGGTCATAACATTTTGAAAAAAAGCCTATTTTATAATATGTGCTTGTTTAGATCAAGCTAGAAATTCAAGTTCCAATTGCTGAGATTTTGTGTTTTTTCACAAAATGACATGACAATGACATTTCGTCATCTAGTACGGGGGGTTGTGGTTGTGTTGTCTAGTGGAAAAACGCTGAATGAACCAATATTCCAACTGTCCGTCATTAAAACTAAATAAAAATGGTCACTGTAAACAA
The DNA here is from genome assembly GCA_014607495.2 of Carposina sasakii. Classification (NCBI taxonomy): domain Eukaryota; kingdom Metazoa; phylum Arthropoda; class Insecta; order Lepidoptera; family Carposinidae; genus Carposina; species Carposina sasakii. The sequence goes on from CP053161.1 coordinate 10,849,211, forward strand.
AGTCACTATAGCTGACTTTTTACAAAGAATTTTATATGAAAACTAAAGTTTGTTGTGTAATTGTGTCCATTATAAGCTGTAGGTCAAAATAGGCGGAGTCACAATAAACAGATTCATTACCTTCATAGACTAATGTGTATGGTTGGGGTATATAACATGCATCTATAGTAATGTAGCATTAAATCACATAGCACATCTGAGGTGGTAAAGTCATAAGCTTATTTATTTCACACCAAAACCTTTACAAACCTGTAAGCTTCAGCCAACAATGGGTTCTGCTTAATCGCCAGTGTGGAGAAGTGTGCAGACTTGTCAAGTCGGCGGCACTGGAAGTGAATGGAGGACAGGAGCAGCAGGACACCTGTGTTTGTGCTGTCCTGTCTCCACAGCTGCATGCAGTGATGCTCTGCACTCTCATAGTCGCCGCTTTGATATTCCCGATGGGCAAGCTCCAAAAGGCCTGAGAATAGTATAATATCATAACATGATACTGTCAGTCTCAATTATTTCACATCTGGAACTCAATTTAAGCCAATGGACTGAATTATAGTTGGGTTACAGTAAGGTTTTGTAATAAATAATAAGTTTAGACAAAGTGTTGAATAACTTTGAAGCTATCACACAAATACCAGATTAGCAATAGGCTAGCTACACTGGTATATGATGATGCTTAGTAGGTAGTTATTACATTTTCTGCTTAACTTATAAATACAATTAGATTTTTTAAACATTGCTTTTATGTGTGTAGTGCACCAACACCACTTTGTTATATAAACTGTGTCACCAATACAACAAGCAAAAATTTATATAAAACACTATCTCAGGCACCTCATAATTTCTTCATAGGTCCAACATTAGTAACACTATATTTCATTACTAAAATTCAGAGCTCGCAGGGCTCACATTTCATTCAGAGCAGCGTGTCTAGGTTTAAGCCTTTCTGAATGATTATGAAATGCAACTAACCTGCGGTAGATATTTGTTGAATATCAGACATCTTCAATATAACGGCATTTGCGGGAACTCCAACGATTTGTTGGGGCTGAGTGGTCACAGCTTGTGGCACGGCAACATTCGCTTGAGGTTGCATTTTGGTTATCATAGTTCAATCACAAACACATTAACACACATGTAAATACAGCAACAACACAACCAAAATCCATTTAATGAGGAGATAAGTAATTAGTTAGTTAATCCATCATAACTTCAAGATGATTTCACAAAATGCAAAATGCACGAAAAACGACAAGACGACGCGGCTGCAGATGGCGGAAGTTGCGTAAATAGTGATGTATGGAGGTTAGTACCGCCCAGCCGAATACTTTTTGACGAAGTCAAATATATCGATAAATTTACCTTTCCTACTCCACTGATCTTAATAAAATTATCAAAACGTTTTTGGTCAAATTTCACTTGTGCTCCGGCCACATTATCGCGACACAAAATGTACTTCGCGCCAGTGTCGGTAAATTGCCGCACATCAAAGGGTTTTATCGCGACAAAGTTCGTGTAGTTGGCCACACTTTGCATGCTTGAGTAGAGATGGGTCGGATTAGGTAAAAATCGTATATGTTCCACCTAATATTAAATTTAAAAATACCTGTTCCTAATATTTATGCGGTATGGCCGTTCCATTACTATTAAGTTATCCATTACGTATTAGATAAATACGTAGAATATTTATTAAGTGAATATTTAGTATCGGTTTTCGGTGACTGATCCATTACCAAATAAATAACCTACGTAGAAAGAATAGTTGTGGAAATAAAAAATATCGTGATAATAGCGAAATGCGCTTTTTATATTAGGTAAAATTTTTTATATTTAGTTAAATTTGTTTTTAGTTTGTATCACATATTTTGTTTAAATAAAGTATTTTAATTTTGAAAAAAAAGCAAATAAGTAGGTCTGAACCCGGATTCGAACCAGGAATATTTGGTTTCAAGTTCGTCCGATTTGCCATCTGATCTATTATAAATTTATTAGAGGTGTCGAAATTTACCTTCGTATTCTAATATTTTAGTATATTGTAGTATGTATTGCTGCTAAATAATAAAATTGAAACTTATAGTCTAAGCCTTACGGTTGTTTTCTCGATACGTTGTATTGGGTACCGTCTAGTATTGAAAAATACCTAATCCACGTACCTATTCCAATATTTATGCCTCACCTCTACGGTTCGAGGTTGTCGTAACAACAGGGATTTCTATGCGCGACAACGCAAAGTTTTTATAATGTGGCCAAGCGCTTCGTCGTAAAGTCAACACGAAGTTTTATCGCGACAACGCAACACGAATCTTGTCGCGACAATGTGGCCGGAGCATTAGGTAATGTAATCACCACGTCTGTCGTCGTAGTAGATTATTAAACCAACTACATACAGCTTGTGTGCTTTTAAATTAATTTCTTTGTATAGCCCCTCAGGCTGTATGCCCTATGCGTCCTCGGCGGCTGCCTGCCAGATACCAGGAGTAGGTATAGGGCCTCTTTTGTAAAGTTCATTTTCTTTTTAATATTTTGTTTTTTTATGACACTTGTTGTTGTCAGTTTTGAGTGGAAGAAAAATGTACTTTTTTGCGTCGTAGGTTTAAAATGTGCTTTTTATATTTATTTTAAATAGTTATTAATGGGAAATAAATAATAAAAAGAATATGTACGTGATTCTTTTTAACTACACCGAACCCCTTTGGATTATATAGGAGGAATCCATAGAATCCATAACATCTATATAGAGAGAGTCTATCTGTATTTCTATACTCGATACCTCTATATTTGAAGACTTGGCCACTAGCCAAAATTCTTTTAAGCAAATAAAATAACGATATTGTGTTACTGATAAGTTTTATCGATAGTTTGACATCTCTAAAGGAAATATTTTATTATGACAATTTGATTTTTTTTTTATGTCTGTTGTAATTATTTTAGTGGTCTGTTTTTGTGTTCTTGGTTATGTTTTACATTTATTATCCTTATTGTTCTCTGTAAAGTTATTTGGTTGGGCTGATGGTATTGAATACCAATGCCCCTAATAAATAAAAAAAAAAAAAAAAAATATTATGACAGCAGAGTTATATCCGGTCAAATGTTAATTTTTTTTATCATAAAATTATAATAATTCATAAAAGTTACGTTTAATTACAGTCACAGAATATTAAATAATAATTAACATTTAGGTATAATAAAAAAAATCCTGTATTTGTTGAATACAAGTACCTATAATTGCAATTGGAACGAAAACGATAAATGTAATCAGTGCCGTAAATAGGGCTGTGCCACCGGTGCCCAGGCACAGGGCGTAGACTCTGGGGGGCGCAAGAATGGTCACTTGGCCAGACCAGGCAGGACTAAATAGTGCGCAGTTATAGACGCTCGCACAGGGCGTAGAAAAGGCAATTTACTGCTCTGAATGTAATGCCTTCGTTGTCCTCACTTGATAAAAAAAAAACTACGAATTCTTTTTATTCTCACCGATTCCTTAAAAGGGAGTCATCGCACGCCTTTGATGATTAATTTTTAAAATAAAAAGATATGGGCAAAAGTGCTGCTGTCCTCTTTTCCTTAGTTAGACTCCACTCCCCTTAGTTATAGTCGTGGTTATTGTGGACTCCACAATCTAGATATCATAGGTATAGCTAGGGCCTAGGGTATAGCCATAGAGGAATAGGAGGTTAAAAGATGTTCTATATTGCTAGTGTCATACTAACTGGCCTCGATATCTATGGCCTCGGTGGTCTCGATGCACCTTTAGACATTTCGGTGCCTCACAATTCCAGTCCTTGACACTTAGATTGTATTACTGTAATGTACTACATTACTAATGTGCTGTAACGTACAGTAATGCTATGGTATAGCATATTTGATCTGAAGCTAAGCCATAAAACAAAAGTAAAACACAGGTCTTAGGAAATATAAAAATATATTTGACATTCCAAAAATATCACACTCTGGATGGACGGAATAGGTAGGTACTTAAAGATATAAAACTTAGCTTAGAGAAAATACATTAATTAATACTGAGATTCAATAACTTAACAAATATGAACATGATATTTTTAAAAAGTGCACTTATTTGTTTTTGCTGATAGATATATCCTCGATATAAAGAACAACGGACGAAGTGTTATCACTACAACTACACAGATTGAAACATCACAGTAAGCACACGCTATCCACACATACATACAAACCATAGTAAGCTCGGCGCCTACCAGAAAATATGCACCAATACAAAATGCGCCGCCATTACTGTGCTTCAATCTGCGCAGTGACAGTACTCTGTACTTTGTTGTTTATACTTTCGTGCTTGACATAACAAAAAGATAATTAAGTAGTATCAATTGTGATTTATAAGGTCTGACTTTAATAGCAACAACATTACCTATGCCTCCCCTGTACCAATAGGTATATAGGTATACAGGATGTTTTTGGGTTTGCCATCGTTTACAAGGGATACGCCCTCTAAAGTAAGTTTATGCCAATAAAAATTATAGGGGATTTATTTTAATTTTCTAGAATTTTTTAAAATAATGGAGCAACTTGCTTAACATCAGGCACGATGGCGGTCAAATGTTTGCCTAGCTAATTGTAAAAAAAAACTAGCACATTGTCCAAAGGAAGTATTTGGTGAGACGACGGACTCTACCTATAGTTGGCCATATTGGGTTTCAAATTGACCTATTCTAAATAGGACAATAGGTAAGCATTCCAGTCATACACATAGCAACTAGCGTCCCATCATCCAAAAGAACTATTTGGTGATTAAGACACACTAGTTTTCCTATGAAACGGACCCTAGTCGATATTGGATTTGAATTCTCTATTACTGAATTCTCTACCTATTCTAAATAGGACAAGAGGTAAGCTATTTCAGTCAGGTCTTGAGGTACCGACTCGTGGTAACAGACGTATAATTCACGCGGCTCCGGTTCACTGAACACTCGTCTGAAATTCAAAAAAGTATACATATAAGTAAAAAGTGTATAAGTATATCACTATCTTGGTTATATTGGTATGGAGTAAGAGAGATAGAAAACAAATATATTGCGAGAGCTGATCAGCATCCTTGAGAATGTTCTCGAAGATATAGGAAACGGTAAACTAAGGCTTAAAGCGGATGTTGAAATACATATATATATATATATATATATATATATATATATATTATTCCCGAAATGATAATCATAAAGACCCCACAGTCACATTTAGTAGCCAACCAATCAGATTATGGCGTGATGACGTGATATTATAAAAGTCAGAACAACGGCACTACGTGATTGGTCGAATAGATCAAATTGAAAACTCACACTAGCTCTTTGGTACTCGTAGAACAATAATTAAAGCATAGAAGGCGCTTCGTGACGTTAAAAGCGTACGAGGGCTGTTTGATAAGTCCTTTTAAAAACTATTTGTAAAACCTTTTTTCTGGTAAATGGCGTTAACACTGGCAGGCACAATCTTTCAAATGAAGACTGTCAAAAATTCAGCAAAAAAAACCAAGTTTTTGTCAGTATAACCATTGTTTAACTGTGATCACTCGTAAATATTCAACAACTATGGAAAAAACTGAATTTCGTGCCGTTATAAAACATTTTTTTATGAAGGGTTGCAGTGCTGCCACAATAAAAACTGAACTTGATTCTGTTCATGGCACTAACGCACCAACGTTGCAGACTGTTTATAACTGGATAAATGATTTTAAACGTGGTCGGTCAAGCACATCTGATGCTCCACGCTCTGGTCGCCCAATCGAAGTCACTACTGAGGATGTTGTTGAAGAAGTCCATAATATTGTACTCGACGACCGCCGAGTGAAGGTGCGTGAAATAGCTGAGAACACAGGCATCTCCACTGATCATAAAATCCTGCATGAAGATTTGGGTATGACAAAGCTGTCTGCACGATAGGTGCCACGTTTGTTGACAATCGAACAAAAACACGAAAGAAAGCGAATTTCAAAACTGTGTTTGGATATGATGAAGCGTAATCCTCGGAATTTTTTGAGTCGATTTGTCACTGTGGACGAAACTTGGGTCCATCATTATACACCTGAATCAAAACAGCAATCAAAACAATGGATGGCGACTGGTGAACGTGCCCCAAAGAAGGCCAAAACTGTTTTGTCGGCTGGAAAGGTCATGGCGACAGTCTTCTAGGATGGCGAAGGAATCATTATGATTGATTACTTGGAAAAGGGAAAGACTATCACTGGCCGTTATTACGCAGAGTTATTGGACCGTTTTAATGCCGAATTGTTGGAAAAACGACCAAAATTGTCCCCCAAGAAAGTCCTCTTTCATCAAGACAATGCCCCAGTGCACACGTCAACTATTGCAATGGCCAAAATCCACGAGTTGGGCTTCGAACTGGTTCCGCATGCTTCGTATTCGCCGGATCTAGCTCCGTGCGATTATTACCTATTCCCAAATCTGAAAAGATGGCTTGGAGGGCAAAAATTTTTGACAAATGAGGACTGCATCGCTGGTGTAAACGCCTATTTTGAAGACCTCGACAAAACGTATTTTTTGGAGGGGATAAAAAAATTGGAAACTCGCTGGAACAAGTGTTTGGCCCTCAAAGGAGACTATGTTGAGAAATAAATGTAAATTGTTTAAAAAAAATTTACTTTTTAAAACGACTTATCAAACAGCCCTCGTAGGTACCCTGTCGTCATTATACAAAAAATGCGATGAACAAAGTCATAGACAAGAACTTGACACGTTATATAGCTTTTTAACTTTGTATCATCCAAAGGTAGTCAAGGAGCAAAGCAAAGATAACCAAATTGATGTTTGCTTTGTGTGACGTTTAGCATTTTGAGGTACCTGCATCTGTCTCTTTCTTACTGTTATGACTTGAGTGATGAATTTTTCATCACATTTACTAAATCATGAGGTAAGTATTAATAATAACAATAACCATAAAAATCACATTTACCGTAACATATATAAGAAAAAAGAGACAACTACATTAGTTAAAATTCAGTTACTTATATGCTTTAGTCATTGTTCTGAGGGTAGTAATAATATTTATCTACCATTTCGAAACTCACCCAACGACCCAAAAAAGGTAAGGCTCGGTAGTTTTCTTAACAACAGTACTTTGGGCTAGTATAGAGGGCGGCACTTGAAACAATAAGCCGCATTCCTTTACAGCCACTAGTATTTTGTTTAGTGGTTGCGAGGGGGCGTGGTTACTTTTGAATCTGAAACAACCAAGGAACTTTAACATATTCTACAAACTGGAATGTACATAAGAAATTAATAAAGTATGCAAACATATCGCCTCTTCGAAGAACAACGTGATATTTTATAAACCACTACTTTATGAGAAGTTACGCTGTTCTGGCGAAGAGGCGATATACGCGCAGCTGCATTTCCAAAAAGGGGGTAGCCAGAACTGCAGGATCATAAGGGAGATTCCAAAGCCACGTTTATCATAGCGGGGACAGATGTTAATAAATAAATAAATATTCACACACTTCACAACACATTGACCTAGTCCCACACTAAGGTCTTGTGTCTCAATAATCAGTGGCAAGTTGCTAGCTCATGCCCGAGCTGGTAATTTATTACGCTATATTACCTTATATTATGCTGCAACATGTCATGTATCCGTCTACAAGCAGACCGGAATGTTTGCACGATGTACGAATACACCGCGTTATTAGCTCGAGCCTCGATATTCTTCACTGGAGCCAATAAGATGCCCTTTTCCGATTCCAACTGTACGTAATGGAATAACACGTTTTCATCGCCCGCTGTTATTCTGCGAACGTAAAGAAAAACTATGTAAAAAACTGAATATGAGTGAAGACTAGATAACCTCATTTATTTAAAAAAACCCGACAGTGTAAAAATTTTGACCTATTGTCACTTTCAGGACTAATCTAATGATACCTCCGTTGAGACTTTAGGAGCGTGCTAAAGAAATACAGGGTGATTTTTGGTCGTCAACGTTCCCGAAAACTACGGAATCTCCTCATCATCACGATCATTTTTCTCCATGGAAGCATACCTGGGAAGTGTCTGGTTTCCAAAATATTAGGGTCCAAAGTTGAGTAAATAGACTGCGTTTTTCTGCATAAATGCACATAGACGCGCGTAGCAGGATTTTTTCACGAAAAATAATTAATATCTGTCTATAAAAAAACTAACATAAACACTAGACACTATAAATTTCGCACGATCAAGGAATTTAAATTTTTTTTTCAAAAAAAAAAAAAATTCCCAGCATTTTTTTTGGCATAAACTTACTTTATTTCATGTATAGAATACGTACCCTTCGTTAAAGGTGGCCACAAAGAAACATCCTGTATACCTACATCCTACATACATACCTATACACTTGAAATACATAACGCTCCTTTTGGCGTAGTCGGGTAAAAAAGCTACATTCGTGTGTATTTTTTAAAGTTAATGATATATCTAGTATTTACATACCTATGTGTTGCTGCTTGATTAATATTATTAAGCAATGATTTCCTTATATCTGATAGGTCTATACTGCTACTGACTCTGCTGCCGTCCTTAAAACAAATAAACATTCCTTTATGAAAGAAAATGTAAAGACGGGTAAATAAAAGGTCCACAGCAGGCAAGAATCAGACAGTGATTACAAGACTAGTTGTCGCTGGCGGAATCGTGTCACGAATGCGGCGTGCACTTGCTTATAAAGGCTAATGGATCGTTATTATAGTCCAATCCGACATAAGGTAAACGTAATGTAATGTAACGTAATGTAATATATGCACAGAAATCGCCAACTGTAAAAATAAGACATAGTAGGGCTGCGCTTCCACCAGAGATGTTACATCGTTGCTAATCCGCCTATGGGTTATACCTATGAAATGTGGCTGTACGATATCCTTGGTGATCCAGCAGTTCTGCAGTGGCAGAGTGCAGAGGCATCCTCCCGTCCACTCACACATACTTATAAGTTTCGATGTCGCATTGTTTCGCATTTGATAATGTTTAATTAGGAAAGAGCCTTGCTGGCTACCCCATTTTGGGAGGTATAGGTGTCGGCTATCCGGCTCGAAGGATCATATGTTAATTGTATAATTATATACATACATACATACATATAATCGCGCCTTTATCCTTTACGGGGTAGGCAGAGCACCAAAGGCCGATAGAACCACTTTTGAGGGTATAATTGAGATGTACAAGTTCGGTTAGTAGTGACAGGTGGTCAGCCCATCGCCTAAAAAACACCAAGACCCTCTTGTCCCTCTACTGACTTGTACAATATGCCCGGGAAGAGAAGCAGCTGTAGTATTATACGTTATTTTTTCACTCCCAGAGCAGCATAGAAGAAGTGTATAATTACATGATGTAATAAATAGAAATTGATTTATAGAAAGAATCTTGTTTCATTGACTTGTTGATAGTAATGACAATTTGAATGTGAAGTGAAACCAAAGAGAAGATTGAAGGACGCGCACCATGCAGGATGTGACCGAACAATAGGTATTCCACTCAGGTGATATCATCGAATCAATGACATATTTATTTGAAGGTGATTTTAGGCTACCAAATATACAGTGTGTAAGTGACAGCCAGGCAAATACTAAACAAGTACCATTGTGTTGAGTTATACGACAGTGTTATTACTCGCAGGAAATGTATTTTTGGTTTGATTATCAGTAATCTTTGCTCTCCGCGCCAATTGTATCGGGTGATCCTGTGACTAGTTAAATGGGCTTATTGGTTATTGTGTGACATATTGCTGTTTGGATGTTTGGATCACTTGTGACTCTCCATTAGGGTTGATCAATTATTTGAACTTTTTTGGGTAAACTTATTTTTGAAAATATTTTTTTGATTAAAATTTTATTTTTACGCCATTATCTAAGGCCTAATTAAATTAACCAAACTTTTTTCCCTGAAAATATGAAAAAAATATCGGAAAATTTCGGAATATTCCTGCGAAAATTTTCAGTGTTTTTCGCCGCAGAATGATGGTCTGAAGTCATGGTATAAATATTTGCCTGGATGTCACAAACACCCTGTATAATTTTACTAGTGGACGCCCGCGACTCTGTCCGCGTGGACTAACAAAATGCAAAATTATCCGGGATAAAAACTTTTTTCCGGGATAAAAAGTAGCCTATATGTTAAGTGGGACCTGTCACAATATATTCCTAAAAACTGCATCGAAATCAGTTCAGCTGTTTCTGATATTAGCGTGCACAAATGCACAGACAAACCGACAAAAAATCCAAAAATCATTCTTTTGTGTACTATTGTGTTGATTGCGTCTCCTATAATATTTTTTCTCATATATCTTCCATGTACAGACAGCAATCCGTTACATTTTGTTATATGTATAGAAGATATAGATTAGGGTCCCCTTAAAATATTTATTTTAGTAAATAAATATATTTTATTGCATTGTATTTCTCACCTGTCTATCCCAGTCAGAATCAGAGCCGGAAGAATCACGTCGGTTCCTCTCCGCTCGCCTTCCTTGCACGCGATCGTCGCTTATTTCACTAAAATAAATAGCTAGTTTAGTTACAGGACATTCAAGTCAAATATGATATATGTACTTTAAAAAATTATCTGGAATAACATTTTACGTTATAACAATAAATAATGTGGAGAGCATCTATTAAAGACGTAAGCAACTATTGTTCAAATCCAATTTGTTACATTATTACACATAAGTATAAAAATTAATTTCATATCTATCTATCATTAAAACTAGAATTTTTTTTTCAGTCTGTCTTTGGGGCAAGGAAAGGTGGAAACGCTTTTTTATCGGTCTCCAGAGAATAAGCTGCACTTGTAAAGAAAAAGAAATACTTTAAATTGTGGGTAGTCATAACAACTCACCTATTACTCTTCAAACTATTGGAATCCTCAGAATAGCTGACATCCACACTGGAATGCCGGTATGATTTCCCTCCATTGTACCACTGGTACATACCGCTGTACGGCTCTGATTGGTTGATCTGTTCTGACGAGTTGTGACGTCGTTTGTCTTTCGGTAGTTTGAGGGTAGATGTCTTTTGTTCTTGTTTTACAGCTGAAAATGGTTAGAGTAACTTTGTGCTATGGCCAGGTCCAAGCGTCCAACAGAGCATATAGCATAGAGCATATAATCTTGTCCAAAACAATCTCTCCATACGTGGAAGGTTGGACAGAAAATAGGGATGTTGGACGATCTTGTGGAGCCGGCATTATGTAGGCATGCTTGCAGAAAGAATGGAGAATAATGTATAGACATATATGACGCTTTAAAATTAAACACAACTTCCTTTCCTACACGAGACTAATAAATAAGGCCACGGAAAATCCTTACACTTGGTTTACATATCATCCTCAAAACAGTGTACTTAATAAAAAGGTACCGTAACATTGGGGTACTTTTTAGCCCTGGGGATTAACTTTGGCCCAGAACAAAACTAACTGCAATAGCGGTTAGACTTCATCTTGTGACTTGACGCACACGCTATTGGAGCAAACGTGTAACTCGTATCGATTTATTCGAAAAATAATGGTACTTTGTCTAATATATACAGGGTGTAACAGAAAGGGTATGTTAAGCGAAAAGCTGTATAAATAGCCCACTATAGAGAACCTATTTCCAGAAACTCGAAATCACATTTTTATTTTTCAAGATTGTATGAAAATTCCTGAGATATTTAAAAATTCTCCATACTATCGGGAAAAATAAACATGTGATTTCGGATCTCAAATTTTGTGGATAGGTTCTCTATAGTGGGCTTATTACATAGCTTTTCGCTTAACATACCCTTTTTGTTACACCTGTATATATAGCCATCAATATAGTTGCTTCTCGTGATCTCGTCGATAAATAAATTAGACAGCCGTATAGGACGGTCGGTTAAACAGTTTTACGATAATGAAACAGTTACTGTCTGCCTTGGGCCAATGTTGACCCCCGGGGCTAAAGTACCCCCGATTTTACGTTATACAACTACTGTCTTACAATGTATATCCCGTAACTTCTTTCCGTGTTTAGTGAGGAACTCGGGCGAGGTCTCGAGCTGCGGCCGCAAGTTGGCACAGACCCACGAGGCGAGGTATTTATCGAGACCCACTTCATAGAACAAGTCGAGGCAACTCTCGCACTCTTCCACGTAGAACGGCGATGGTGGGGTTATGCCGACCGCCTGGATGATAAGGGTTTCACTAAATTAACCACTTTAAGTTTATGATTAAGTGTGACGATCAGAATTGACCACAATTTACAACACAACTTACATCCTCAGTGCATCCTCCGGCCTCCATCAGTGTGGCCAAAACAAAGTGACCTTTCCCAACCACTAAGAGAAACCATCGACTATCTAAAAGACTGAAAATAATGCATATTTGTTTATATTGTACCTATAAGAATATCTCCTTTTCCAGTAACTTTCGCCAGCATAGCTGTAGGGTAAGCAGGAACCTTTTTACTCGCCGTTGACTCTTAAGAAAAATCTATAAGATATGACAGTGTGACAATAGCGTTACGGACTATCGAAAGGTTCGACCTTACCCCACTGATTTAGTATTTGTATAGTGAACATCACTTTGTGTATTACCATAGGTGGCCATAGATGGTCGCTTTTCCTGACGCAAAACTGTGGGGGTCGATTTCGTCAATGTGCTCTGGCCATAGATCTGTCGTCAGACCACGAAAGTAACAGTAATAATATATTTTTGAAAGAGGATTCCTTTTAAATTAATTACCTATATTCATTTTTCTCTTCGTTTTTCTGTTCAATACATTCCGAAATATATACCTCCTTCCAAATCACGAGTTTTTCCATTTCTTTTTCGGCACTCAATGTTAAAATCCCGTTCAGTTTAAGAAAGGCATTTATCGCCTTCAAATCTTCGTTAGAAAAATGTGATGTTAACAAATGACCGGAATAATATGCGCAGGCGCCAATGACAGTGTACAATCTTTGAAAATTTTCCACATCATCTGTCTGAAAAATACAAATAAAATTATCCAGTTGGTAACAATCTACGAGCTCCTCTCCACTGAGTTTTCTCAGTTGTAATTTTAGGCCTGGGATACCATCACATGAGGAGGTAGAGTTTAGTTTTACATATAATCACGCCTTTATCTCTTACGGGGTAGGCAGAGCACCAAGGGCTGATAGAAACACATGGTGCCACTTCTGACCAATTTTAAGGGTATAGTTGAAATGTACAAGTTCGGTTAGTAGTGACAGGTGGTCAGCCCATCGCCTACAAAACACCAAGACCCTCTTATCCCTCTACTGACTTGTACAGTATGCCTGGGAAGAGAAGCAGCTGTAGTATCATACGTTTTTTATTCACTCCCAGGGTAGCATAGAAGAAAAATATAATACATACCCATTCTCTATAATCAGCTGACTCCAGCTCTGTTACAATATCATCAACTTGTACATTTACTTCTAAAGGCAATGCAATAGAGTAAGCGGCTACCAACTCTTCAAAGCTATCTTTACCATTCCTAGGGTTCACATCCATAACATTCATAAATATAAGGCTAAATAAATTATCCAACTTATCAACATTATTTGGTTTGGTAAAACATGACTTTAATGAACCATATAAAAGCTTTAATATTCTTACAATGTCTCTCATAACTTTCTTAGCAGCAAATAAACTTAATACTTTATTTGGGAATGTTATTAGAAACAAATCACTGCAATATGATATGTACATAATATTTATTAATGTATTTTTATGCAATATGGTTGAAGCTATTGGCTCACTAGTACCTAGTGACTTTGGCACCAAATGGTTTAATGTTACATAGCACCCTCTGGTATTATAAAGAAAATTTTGATTGAATGGCCGTGGATAGCAGTACAGGACCCCTTTATCATCACTACTGTTGTATTCTATATCATTACAGCATAAATATAATACTGAGCACATTTTGTCCTTCAATATTTGCGTAATATAGTTTTCTGGAGAACTTTTAGATGTCAATAGTTTTACAATGTCTATACTAGATTCTTTATTTGTAATTTGAAATGTCAATTTTGGATTGTCATAATCTTCTTTAACCCTTAAAAGAACATTGTGAATGTTGACTGAGCTTACTTCGATACCATTGATTTTGTGTAAGTAATAGCCCTTTTTTACTTGAGGTGTGTATATAGCTTTGGCTTCTGTTAGAAAATCGGCAACAACTAATCTTGTGCCATCTGAGTGGGTTTCTAATGAAATGCCAAATAAATTTTCTATTTGGCAATTCTTTTCACTTTTGAATATCATATTTCTGCTGACCTGTAAAGTGATATACTACTAAGAAAAAAACAAATAATGGTTAAATAAATTACAGGTGTTCATGATAATTAATGGGCATCACAAAATATTGAAAAGAATTGTACAACACGACAAATACAATATTCAAAAAGCAGTTTAGTATTTAAACACTACTAAATTTCAACTTTATCACAAACAAATAATAATCAATGTCATTTTTAGGAAAAGGAAATTAACAAGCAAATATGAAAGAAGTCCATGCCCATTATTTACCTTGCTTATCTGTAATTAAATCTTATTGATTTATATAGCATGCAAACAACATACATTTGTACATTACAGAAAATTGAGATCCTTTCAAGTTTGATGCATATGTTTCGTATTGGCTAGCACAGCACTTGCTAAATCTTTATAGTTAAGTAGACTTATAATTTTAAATCACTTTGATAACCTGAAATTTACAATATGGTCATCAGTAATTTACCTGTATCATAACAAATTTGTCATCAAACTTGTCATTTGCAACTGAACTTGAACCTGTATTTTCTGTTCTTTTAGCATCATCCCCAGTTTTACTTTTATGTGTCTTTAGGACTTTGAAGATCCTTCCTTTGCCAGACCTTCTTGTTGAGCTTCTTTTGAAATTATTCCTTAACTTAAAAGTTTCACAGTTTTCTAACAAAGGGGTCTTTGTGTTGCTGATGGAGTTATTGTTCACTTTAAGTTTCATGTAGAATAGTTCACCATCTTCACCAATATCAGAATCCCATTCTGGGACAGAACTGAAGTATAATTAAAACCTATTAAGTATGTACTTAAGCTGCATACCCGTATTATTTAGGAGTATTAACGATGACTACCTATGGTTTACAAGTGGATACCTCCCACAAAAAATGCGCGCTGTTCCTGGACTTAAATGAAGTCATGGTATAACGAAATGGCGAGGTGTCTAACTTTATAGCCATGTATGCAGCAGGATATGGCTAGCGTTAAACTATTGGAGTACAATTAGACATTGTAAATGAATAAATAAGATAATATGGCAGATAATACCAAAACTGAAATACCTTTCCGAGTCCGAGTATTTGGAATCGTCAGAAGAATTTGTCCAATCATTATCAGAGTCACATGGACTATCGTAAGTTGTTTTAGGTCTTAAATGATTCATAATGTATTGTTCTTCTCGTTTTTATTTAAGTTTAGTGGCAAAAATATCATTTGTATAAAAACGCTGCTAACCAGTCCACAAAAAATAAACAAACAAATGTCATTTTTTTTCTTTACGGAACGGAATTAGTAAATGGCATTGATGTCGATCGGCTCATTAGGTTTGAATAGCGTGTGTTCTGAGAATAATTGAATAAATGATGTTTGGAAATGATGTACAAATTTATAAATATTTTTTATTATTTATTTACTTTAATAGTTATTGTTCTCACAAATTATACATTTTCGTATTAAAAAATCAAAAAACCTGTAGATACAAGATACATTGCAATATTTATGATGACAAAATGCGATAAAATGTCTTGATCCTACCTTTTTGTGTTCATAAAATATTATAATCTTTAAAACAAAGTAAAAAGTCAGGGCGGGAAAACTTTGACTATGCGGGAAAAGCTGAAAGGGTGCGGGTGTAATTTTCTTGTGAAAATCAAAATTTATTTCTTAATGGCTTGCATGTGTTCGTAAAGTGATGTTTTCTGGTAGATAAGTTATATTTTTTTACTTGTGATGTGAATCTTGTGCGTGTTCATGGTTTTATATGCAGGTAAGCCGAGTAAAACTTTAGCCGGAATACGATCTCTTCATGGGCTCACATCATTTCGTTCTTGAGGATTTCCCCGTCGTTTCCATTTCATCATCATCATCCATCATAAATACAGAAATCATTTGCTAAAGACAATGGCTGTATGGGCATAGTTCCCCTTGCCTTTCCTTCGGGATAAACTCAGATAAACTAAACAAAAAAAAACAAAAAAAAAACGGCGGGAAAAGCTGGAAGGGAACGGAAATCATTTACTAAAGACAATGGCTGTATGGGCTTAGTTCCCCTTGCCTTTCCTTCGGGATAAACTAAACAACAAAAAAAAAAAAAAAAAAATCAAAAAGTTTCGTAAAAATTCCAAAAGCTCCAATGGTCCAATATTTTTATCTTTATATCAAATATCAATCTTATTACACAAATATTTGGTAGAGCAATAAAACAAGAACGTGGTAGGTACACTACACGACAAAAATGCATTGTGTTTGACCCGCAACAATGATAGATAATATTATTATTTTCGGTCCTTCGCATGAGCTCCCCTAAATCGATACCGTAGGTAAACAACATGCGAAATACATCTTATCAAATCTTATCATTCATTCTATAGCATTTCATATAGCATTTAACAATACCGTAAAGGAGCGCTTGGCACTGCAATAAAAAATGGAAAGTGAAGATGACGACACTTGTGCATCCAACACATCATCAGCTTTGTGCCTATCACTGTCTCTTTACGAGAAATACGTTATCCGTGGAGATGAAAATGATATTGAAAATGCTAGAGAAGATTTTCAAAATTTTGAACCATCTTGCAATGACACCCTTCGGAAGAATGATCCAGCCAGACCCATACCTGCAATGAAAGCTTTAATTGAAGATAAGGATACCGATAAAAAACTTGAAACAGTAGCTGATAGTTGTCATGTAAAGCTTGTAAGTTTCCGATTTGAATTCCTTATTATTACTATTCACTTATTTTATTTTGTAGCTCTAGTTTTTTTTTACGTAGGTTTAGTTATTATTGCAAATAATTTTAGTTCGTAGGTTATTGGTTATTTAGTATTTAATTACACTAAAATATATATTTTATACTATAACTATTCACTCAGAGGTTTTTTTACTTTTTTTGTTTTAAGGATTCAATTATAAAATTAAAAGACAGTACAAAGAAGCTGCTATGTTTAATAGAGGAGATTCAAGGAAAAACTCATGGAAAAAATGTACCTGATAAATTGGCAAATATCACTGAAATCATCAATACTACTGACTATAATGTAAGTATGAGAGTTTGAGTATGTTTCATCTATGTATATATAAACATAATTATACCCATTATCCCAGAGAGATAGGGTAGAAGTGTACACATTACACACACATAGCCTGTGAAGTACCACTTGACAATGAATGAGCCTACTGCGACCTTTGTAACAAATACAACAAAACAATCTAGGTACAATTAGATTAGCAATACATACATTCATCACTACAACACTCAAAATTATTACAAGAGCTTTATTTTCGTGCCTTTCAAATATTTTTATGCCAATTAAATCTACTATGAAAGCAAAATCAGTCTCAATCTCAAGTGGGTGACTATCAAATACGTTTTGCTATACAACCATGAACATATAAAGAACAACTTTTAATTTAAATTTTGGTACTTCTTATATTTCAGAACACAGTATCTCTTGAAGGACCCTATGGACTAAAATCATTAGAGAACAAAACAAAGGCCTTAGAAGGAATATACATTGAGGTTTTAAAATATCTATTAGTAGATAAGCAAACTACTAAATTGATTGGTTGAGTAGTTCCTCTTTTATAAAATTCACATTTCTTTGATTAGTATAATGTAGACAGGTATGTATGTAGTTACATATCACTTAAGTGTAGTTTTAGAACTTCATCTGTATTAAAAATAATAGCCGATATGTTATACTCATGATGTTATCTATGTCCTTCTCTGTACTAGTAATACAGTAATAGTAGGTAATGCAAAATTATAAGAAGATAAGTGGAGTAAATGTAGCATCAATGTAACAACCTTTCACATTCACATTTTTATAATATTAGGAGAAGCTGAGGGTTCTGTGTGTTATAAATTTGTTGTAACTTATTTGTTGTTTCATGATTTTAATGCAAATCTATTGAGTTATAATAAATGTTGTTTTTGTTTTTATTTTCAGGATGATGAGGATGTGGACTGTTCAATTTATAATAGACTGACAAGAAAGTGCCATTGTCTCAACAGGCAGGAATATAACGATTTTGTCATACATTTTAATGAGAACACGAAGTATACTACTACAGCTATTGGGGAAATCATAAAAAATCTGAAAATTCTCAAAAAGTTTCTTTACATGGGCGGCGTTTATACGAAAAATGCTTTGCACTTTTTAAATGAGGTATATATTTTTGAACAAATAGTAAATCTCTATAAATAATAATCGGACTACCCAAAGAGATCTTATCTTTTAATTTTATTTACAGGCATTCATAAACAGTTCACATTCCAAGAAGGTGGAAATTGCACAGGCGTGTTCACATACAGACATTTGCAATATATTTGATCCTTATTCTATTGTCATTTCCTGCATTTCTTGGCCCTTTAAATATGAATTTTATGGCGATGCATCAACACAGGTATTTGCATACTAATCATACATTCTACGTACTCGTACATACAGTATCTTACATACAAAGCGGTGATAGTCCAGTGGTTAAGACGTGCACCTTCCAAGCAGGAGGCGTAAGTTCGATCCCAGTCACGGGCCCGTGCCAATGAATTTATTTCATGTACAGATTTTAATGTTGGAAAATTGTCAGTTTGTAGCTCGGAAAGTACGTAAAACCATTGGTCCTGCGCCTGATCTCTCTCCGGTCGGAGTTCATTATCTATACTATAATAATATATATAATATAATAATATTATAAAGCTGAAGAGTTTGTTTGTTTGTTTGTTTGAACGCGCTAATCTCCGGAACTACTGGGTCGAATTAAAAAATTCTTTTTGTGTTGGATAGTCCATTTATCGAGGAAGGCTTTAGGCTATATATCATCACAGTGCGACCAATAGGGACGAAGAATAAGAGGAAAATGTGGAAAAAACATGGAAGATATATGAGAAATACCACTCCTTTGCGTCGCGTAGTCGGGTAAAAAATATAGGAGACCTTCTTTGTCAACGCAATAGTACCCAAAACAATGATTTTTGGAATTTTTGTCTGTTTGTCGGTTTGTCTGAGCACGCTAATCACAGAAACGGCTGAAACAATTTCGATGCAGTTTTCAGAAATATATTGTGACAGGTCCCACTTAACATATAGGCTACTTTTTATGCGGGGAAAATGTTTTTATCCCGAATAATTTCGACATTTTGTTTTTTCTGTAGTCCACGCGGACGAAGTTGCGGGCGTCCACTAGTTTTACATATAACATGACTGTGGAATCCCCCTTATGATCCTGCCGATCTGATTACCCCATTTCGCGAACACAGCCATACAGTATGTATACATGTATGTATGTATGTATACGTATCTTACATACTCACGCATAGTAAATCTATCGCACCTTTGAAAGTGCGCAGTGCGTAATGGTCTGTAATCGTCTGTCTGAAATCAAGAGTAGGCGTAATAAGCGTGGGAAGAATACAACCTTTTCACACTTGCAGTGCGCCTTCTATACATAAATTGTTGTCTATAGTACTTACCTACTTATAACCTTAGGTTATTAGGTTAGGTAGTATCCAAAGTTTACACTAGCCCAATATTGATTCCAGATATTAACTGCGACATTTTTGCTCAAACTCTGCCATATAGAAGAGGGTCGCAGATACCTAAACTTCACATCAAAAATCTCAAGTGATATACGCAGAATTCTCCGAAAAAAGGCATCAAAAATGCATTTTGAAACCTTTGCTACCCTAAATTCAATATTAAACCACATGATGCCCCCTGTAACTGCTTACATCAATGCAGCAAACCTCGGCAAGGCTCTTACTAAAGGTAATGAGAGTGTTCACAGTAATACTACAGGGACTCAGTTCGATAGTTTATGCCAAAGCTCAGGATCCAATCCCAATGTCACTGCAAAAGATTGTACAAATCTCACAGGATAAGTGTCCTTGTATAGTCAGTTTCAAGAAATAGTTCCTTTAAACGATGGTGGCGCTAGTTGCTTAGTATTCAACTGTGATTTATACAAAAAATGTGCACAGGATCTATTGTATGAAACATACTTTAGTTACAATGTAAGGATATTATTCTTATTACAGTTTTGATGATAAAATGTTGTTTTATTTCTTATAGGGATCGGGTTCAAAACAATACAGTCTTTAATAAAGTGCAGAAGATACATGACGTTAGACGAAGTAATGCTACAGCTAGATTTGTTATACACTTTATGCAGCCAGCCAACTTGGAAAAATGAAATATCCCAGTACTTACCGAATGTATTGTGCTTATTTAAAAACATGCTGATGGAATATAATAGCAGCGAAATGAATATCATGATAACTAATATATTGAATAATATAGTTTCTAAGAGTATGGTCACAGATGAGCCTGAAGACCCTGTTCAAAAGCTAGTAAACACTGCTACAGAGGTGAAGGGTTTTTTTTTATAATTGTAGTTACAACATTAAATCGTGTACGGGAACTATTCTATGAAACGAACTCTCAAATAGATTTGTCGCTAGTATCCATCTCATGCTTCGTATGCTCATCAAGCTGAATAATATATAGGATTCCCCTGGCTGGTGCACTTTCGCTAAATAAATATATACATATAGCCACTATGAGACTTGCTGGCATATATATTTATTTACTTAAATGATCATAGATAAGGCGGCGGACCCCCTTAATCTAGGGCAGGGGTTCCCAAACCAAATAGGTTTGTCTACTGCCCACATTGAGAATAAATTATTTTTTAGCACCCCCATTTTTTCACCTACTTAAAAACCACTATAACTCCCAAGCCTCTACACAACGCCCCAATTTTTTTTCTGGGTCTCTTACCGCCCCCCTTTAGGCCTGCAGCTTAGGAAAGGCTGCTCTAGGGGTTCGGGGACTACAGTAAGAAAAACTACATCAAGAATGTGGTCAATTCTGATCGTCCCACTTCAAACACTTCAATTATTTCTACCTGTCCCTTTCTGTGTCGCACCATTTACACTAAGTATAGAGAAGGACAGATAAAACTAATTTAAGTTTGTAAGTATATGTGATGGTCAAACAGAATCGACAACAATAATTGCTTTTAATTAATAACGATTGTACTTTGTAGCCTATATACCTTGATACAAACCAAAATACAATACAAAAGCTACAGAAGAAATTAACAAAGAAAGTGAATAAACCGAAAACTGGCACGGGTATAAAACAAGGTAAACCGAAATAGCATGGAGTGAGACTACTTTGGCATTTTCTAGTTTTCACACCCTTTATTTTATTTTAGTCGCCGAATGGGAGCCACGGAACAAGCACTACAATGCAGTGAGATTCGGTAAAGGTGTGTAAGTACTCATACAATGTGCCATATTTTATAGTTTACTCTATGGCTATATAGGTAGCCAGAACTGCAGGACCGTAAAGGAGATCCCACAGTCGCGTTAAGCGTAATGGAGACATGTAAATGATCAATAACAAGTAGCTACATTATCGCTCGAGAGAATGCCGGAGTTCCGTAGTCAACTCTTACGTCATGCACGGAAACAGATGCAGCTGATGTATTCTACTGTATTATTATTATGTATTAGCATAGCAGCTTTAGTTATTTATTAAAGTAGTAAAAAATGGTCCACAAAACAACTCGAGGGGAACTCTTTGTTTCTATTCCAAGAGATATTATAAGAAACTTGTAAATGTAGAGTTTCTGGACCTTAGACAAAGTAACATTATTTCTCGATAGAACATCGAGATTCGTCACCGACACATTGCTTTAGGAAGCCTTAATTTTCGGTCATTCGTCAAATCAGGTGATGAAGTCTAACCGCTATAAGTGGGTGTGTTGCGAATTGCAATAACGAACGTCGATGCCAAACGATGTTTCATTGTCGAAGCACCAGCAGTTTGGACCGGCCCCCTTATTACCTAACTAGCAAAAGCAAAGCGATAGCGAAAATTGTACAAAAATCGCTGATTGCTTGTCAAATTCGTATTACGTAAAATGAATTTCAAATGAACTTTAGACATTTCAAGGCGAATATTGTACAATTTTCGCTATCGCTTTGCTTCGGCTTTGCTATTGGTTTTACGTAATTAGGGGGCGGATGTGTAGACCGAGATAGGACGATTGGCTGTCCCTGTCTAACCAAGGCACTTGGCAATGAAGTACAGTCGTCGTCGCGACGCGACGGATGTTTTAGCAAAACGCGCAGTATTGACCGTTTCAACGTATAGTTCCGTTGGATGATGGCGCCAGTTACTATGTGTATGATCACATTTTTTGATTCACTGCATACAAAAAATGTTAGTTCCGAAATCAAGTATAGGAATTATTTTATGAAACGGACTTTATATTACTATGTTTCAGCAGAGAAAGGGGTGCTGAAAGACTGCACATTCATGACAGGGATAACTTCACAGCCACAGAGATTCTTGTATTCTTTATTGTACACACAAACATTGCACAATTTATAGTGACTTAACATAGTTACACAGACTGTACAAAGGCGAGCTTATCTCTTCAAGCAAAACACAAAGAGGGCAAGTCATGTGCACCGAAATTCCTTTGGGGAGCACAAGTTTATTGTTCAATAACATAAGTAAGGCGACTGCCATGGTATTGAAGAACAAGGAGTGCACCTCAAGTTTTTTTGGATTTGACTTGTAGTAAAGAGGTGCCATAGACATCTTGCCTAGGGCGCCCATAGTGCTAAAACTGGCTCTAGCTAACCATCTAGCATGCATAACTGTTTATCGAAAAACAACTATATTCCCAGTACTTATTTGTTTCAGTCACTGAATGGGAGTCACAAAATATACAGTACAATGCAGTCAAGTATGGCAAAGGTATGCAATATTATAATAACATTAAATATATACCTTAATGTAATGTACTTTATTAAGGAAATAAAAGGTTTATTATTATTATATACCTAAATAATGGGGATGCACATTTAAATAGTAAATACCTATCTACTATATCTTTGTAAAATCAGTATCGTTAAATTTGTTCAGAATAGCATAGTTTTCAACTGAGGATTGGCTTAGCTAATTTGTTGCTGATGGCATGACAGGTGTCCTCATTTTTCTTTAACTGATGGCCATTTTGAATTAATAACATTGAAAAGGTTAAACACACAGTGAAAGGTGTTCCAAAATGGAAGCCACAGCAAATTGGTTAAGCAAAACCTTATTCTTTCCCAATAAAAGAAATATTATAATCAATGTAAGTTAAGGTCTTTTCGTTATTTTCAGGTTTGAAAACTAGATGTATAGTGGTTCCAATTGATAGAAAACAATTCAGGGCATCCAGTTAAAAGTGTATATTCAATAAAAACACATACTAAGTATGTTATTACAAAGTAAGTTTGTTTATAAAACTTATTAAAAAAAACTATACAGTAACAAAACAGAGATTCTACCACACCATATTCCAAGAAAATAAATACATAAGTAATAAAGGAATGTATAAAAAAAAACAACTACCTGTGAATAAGTCTCCCATGATCCTAATATGTATTGTAAATTATTTTATTAACATTGTTATATTCTGATTTCCAATATATTATATCTATAATTTATACTTTGGTATTTAATTTTCAAATATATATCAAACAAATTGTCTCACAAAATATTATGATAATAAAAATCAGTCAATATATCTACTGGAATCAAATTGCTTGCTTTGACGCCTTTGATTATAGGGAATGGATCTCATATTTTGTGGAACCCTATTGTTAGGTTTAAAAAACATAGCTAAAAGTATATAAAACCCTCCCACAATCTTACTTAAAAAATCTAAGAAACCAAGGAAAAGGGGAGTGGAATTTTTTATAAATAAAGACATTTCTCTAATAAGGGCTAGTACAAAATTACCAACAAAATTAACAAAGGAGGTTGAACCAGAAAATAAAGCTATAATAAAAGCTAACAAGAATGTAAAGAATTCCTTAACATTAGTAATGCTCAAAGCAGTTTTGAGAGTAGCTACTATTTCTTTGTATGTCTCATCTACCCCAGTTACTCCAAAATTAGCACCTTCAGTGCTACCTTCTTTACTCTTCTTTTGCGAACCTAAAAGTATTGGCTCTACCTCCAGAAATGCCTCAGATATATGACGAAGGCATTTTACAGTGACAATAACTTCAAAATCTCTGTACTTTACACTTTTAACTTGGAACCAGAAAGGGCCCAAGGGTTCGTTGTCTATCTCAGTCCACAAGTACACTCCTGGCGAGAGACCCTGGCTGTCGTCTTCTGTAATTCCAATCCAGTGAGTGTGGGGATAAACAGTCAGGAGTTTATGCCTTGCGTCACTTAAATCTCGCTTTAGATCTACCTCAGCAGAACTAACTTGCACAACATCGCGATAACCGATACGTTCACTTATCAGTCGCCTTTCAGTGTAGCGGCCCAAGAATATTCGCGATCTCAGCAGCTGCTTCACCTGGTTTTTTACCTTTAAAGCGTCCATGTCTTCTGTTTTGTCGCATTGTGATGATGTAATAGATGAACTGTATGATAGACTTTGCTTATTAATATTACTCATTATTTTGTTGTAACTAAGATAGGAAAAATTTCTGATAATAATAAGAAAAATGTCAAAACAACAACAATGGCTCTTTTTTTTCTTTATTTATTTATCCCGATGAAGCCAAAGGAATTATGATGTTTATACCAAAGAATATACTTACTCGTTTATACAGTCTTATCAAATTTTTTTATTTTGTCATTCTTGACCATGGGTACAGAGACCTGGTTGGCTGGAAGAAATCTCTATCAGAGATAAGCTCGCCTTTGTACATTATCTTTTATATTTTGTGTGTACAATAAAGAATGTAATAATAAAGTAAGCACAGACGAAATAAGTTGGTTCATACTGTGGTTCATAGAAGTAATGCAAGATCTCTGTATAGGAAACTAGCTGCTGAAACTTGGCATGTTGCTTGTGCAGTGTGTGCGTGGGGAGCACTTTGAAAAGGTTTTCCCGTTTCCCCCATTTGCGACATGCCCAAAGAATATACTTACTCTCACACCCCAACTAGAACTGAGGAAAATTCTAACAGTGGCCATTGCATTGTATTTCAATGGGCCATTGACAGTCACATTTGCGCGTCACTCCACATGTTACCCCGGTGTCAGACATAGCTTTAAAGATTTGCGCACTTCTTTGAAGAATTTGCAAAGCTTTGAAAACACAGGCAACCTGCCACACATGCTTTGCAAAGACCTCCACAGTATGCACATCAAAATGCACATAGACAACAAACAAGATGGACGACGATTTTGTGGATGCAGTTTGTCTATCTTATATTATTTATGTGCATGTAATAATTTTTTACGTGTGCAATAAATTTAAGGAAACATCCGAGAACAAGACGCGAATGGATGTAAGAAATGTACCGTAATAGAAAAAGGCACTATGTATATTTGATGAATTTTAACTACCTACTATTTCTATACAGTCTCACACAACCGTTTCGCTCAACAATGCTCGCGCAAATGGTCTTTGCGCAAGTGTGGCAGGCTACGCAAACATTTGAACAAATACGACTTGAACGCTTTGATGTGCGCCAAAAAACCGACACCGCATGGCAAAGTGCAAATCTTTGTCCAAACTTTGGACACATATTCAAAGTCTCGTGCCATAGATGGCAATCAAACAAGTGTTCACTTAAGTGAAGCTATGTCTGGAGCCGGCTTAAAACTCTGGAGTCCATAAATAGATGCGTTAGCATCTCTACTTAGTTTGTGTAAATAGATATATAATAATATAAATCAAAGGCGTCACGTCGGTCGTGTCCTTTTCTTTGGCGGAGTCACTCCAAAAGATCGTGACTTTGGATCATCCATCATCGCTCCAAAGATCGCTCCAGAGTTAGAAAGTGACCACCTTTAGAATGTGGATGATTACAGTATTTTTCTGTATTTATACGCTGACGTTATCGCGAGCTGCATATGAACTGTATTAGGACTCTTATAGAAATTATATTTCCCGAAAATACGATTAGGTATCATAAATGGGGAAAAGCTCTTGACTTGCTTGCTTTTCGGTGATAGCACCTGGGTAATGGAAGGTTACTTGTCCAATGACAACTAGACTCTGCAGACTGGTAGCAAGTGGGATTAGGTGCATTAGGTGAGATAAAACAAAAACTATATTTAAATTGTATTTATTCCTGAAACATCATACATTTTCTGTTTATTTTACATGTAGGTACTTTTAACTTCAACACCTGACTGATAGATATCATCTCAAATAGAAACTGTAACATAATTGGAGAAAAACTATGTACCCCATTAGTAATTACTTACTACTTAAAAGGATGAGTACCGTTTGTAATAAAATATAATATACGTTATGTATTTACAGAAGTACTTCCTATCTACATTATCCTATGATTGCAATGCAAAGTGCGAGATTAAGAACAAAGTAGATTTTAATAACGCAAGCAAGGATCAGCGCACACCGACGAAAAGGGAATCATATAACTGAAGAACGAGGCACCAAGATAACGATAATAATATGACGAAAGGGCGCACGGTGGGCTGAAAAACGGCTTTCATAGACATAGGAATCAAAAGTGGCAAATACCGAATTTCTAATCGAATATCGCTTCTACTAGTTATTATCATATACTCAAATGATACTCGCATCAATCTGCACAAAAACAAAGGACTTATAATTTTTTTACGAAAAATTTGTATGAAGCTAGAATAAAAATTTAATTATCTCTTAAACGGCAAGGAAAACCGTAATATCCTTACAGGTAGTTTTAGTACTAATTATTTATGATTTTTTGACGTACTACAAATAACGGTTATCACTGCCGATTTTTTTTTAAAAATCATCAAAATATTTTTATTTATTTTTACATACGAAACGGTTCCTTTTCGTGTTTAAGTTGAGAAACACAGAATTTTAACAACGCAAAATATAAAATTAGCATCCCCTGTCTACTTCCAAAAGGGTAGGCAAAAGTTTATTGTACTTCCGCACTTAGACATCTATTTTCAGTGGGATATTCATCATCATCAGCCCATAACAGTCCACTGCTGGACCTGAGCCTCTCCCGTGGGAGAATGTTGCCATAATCTCCACGCTTGGCAGGCAGGTTGGAGATCGATGTAAAAGACCATAGTATAATGAAAATGCTGCTGCCCATTTTCTGGTCTATTGAGGCTCAGGCTAAACGGCGACTAATACAAGCGTATTAGTCGCCTTTTACGCCCCTGTGTATGGAGGGTTGGTGCTATTCTATTCTGCCGGACACCACACGGCCTCAGTGGGATATTGATCAACCAAAATAAGTTTTCAATTTTAGATACATTAAAAATACCATAAAGAATTGTTAAGTAATTGTTTAGTTTCATTGTAACTAGGTAAGTGATTAAGTAATTCTAATAATTTAGGCTTCTGAAGAGACTAAATAGGTGATTAAATAATTAGCAATATCGCGCAACAATGCAATCTTTGGACTGCATCACTTTTTTCTGATTAGCTAATGTGGTAATTAGTTGTGCTAATGTGTTATATTGTCGACTATAAGTTTTCTTTAGTACTTCTTTGAAAAGTCTAATGGGGGTAGTTAACTAATTATCGATTTTTTGCTATAAAAGGACTAAACTTTTGCTTTTAATTTAAATTGTTCACATCCGTGTAACTGTTAACACTAAATAATATTTGCTCTGTGATTTTAAATCAAATAATGGAAAGTTTAATCACCAATTTAGACTTGTTTGTTCTTCTAAAAAGTGAGACTACTTCATTTAATCATGAAGTATTGTTTGGTGCACTTGTATCCCGCATAGGCGATTGCCTTTCTGTCGAAGATCAAGTAACTGTTAAAGAATTTTGTCGAAGGTTTACGCGAGCTGCTTTACAGAGGTGGCAGAAATCCAGCAGATTCCTTGATAATTTCAGAAGACTGTACGGAAATTGGCTGCAAGCAAATATTGATTGGCCAAGTTGTGTGCAAACTTTGGTTAATCGAGAAACTATTGATGATATACACACCATCTCTCAAGAACCGTCGACGTCATCGTCCGTTAGTGCAGTAACATCATCGTCTGTTGGGACAATGACAAAAAGGTCCCGAAAACCCTTTGAAGATCTAGGAAACAAACAGAAAAAGAGAAGATCTGATGACCATACAAGCGAAGATTCCAGTGAATTGGCCTATGCAGCTGCAGCACGTTTAAAAGAAGAAGGGCATGGAGATATCGCTTCAGTGATCGAATATATGATGAAAAATCCTGAAGCAGCGGCTACAATTAGTGAGACGCTTAAAAAACCAGTGAAAAAAGTGGTTTTTACAGCAGAGAAAGCGCTTGGATTGCTTCTTTCACTAAAACTATCAAAGTGGCAATATATTACATTGCGAGAGGCTGCCATTCGCGAAGGTGCTAATGATATATATCCATCTTACTACAAAGTGCAACAAACTAAGCTTAGTTGCTACCCTCCGAATCAATCAGTGTCAGTTACGGATTCATCGGCTCGAATTACACTTCAAGCTTTACTGGACATCACAGTGACGAGGATTCTTCAAAGTCTTTCTGACGATGTGCAAAATAAGCAGCTAAAGCTGATATCCAAGTGGGGATTTGATGGTGCCTCCAACCAAAGCCGGTACAAGCAGAAAATGGAGGGCGAGCAGGATGATTCCAGCATTTTTATGACCTCTTTGGTCCCACTAAAACTGACAGATGGAGATAATACTTTATGGACGAACCCAAAACCATGCTCAGCTTTGTATTGTCGTCCAGTCCAGTTTACTTTTGTAAAAGAGAGTGAAGCAGTTGTAATTGATCACAAAAGACAAATGGATGATGAAATTAAGGATCTTATCCCCACAGAGAGCAGTAATAATAACAGGGTGACTCATCATCTAATGATGACAATGATCGACGCTAAAGTCTGCACGTACCTTTCTGAAGCCAGATCAAACGCATCGTGCTACCTGTGCTTAGCAAAACCAACAGAAATGAACCGATTAGATGTTGTAACTTCGAAGACTGTGTGTTCTGACGTATATGAATTTGGTTTGTCATCCTTACACGCCCGTATAAATTGCATGGAATGTCTGTTACATATTGCGTACAGGCTTGACTTCAAACAGTGGGCAGCGAGAAGTAATGAGCACAAAGAAATGTTGCAGACAAGAAAAAAACACATTCAGGACAAATTTAAAGATGAGCTCAATCTGTTGATTGATATAGTAAAACAGGGCTCGGGAACCACCAATGATGGCAATACCGCACGAAAGTTTTTCGAGTTTCCAAATACAACTGCAGCTATTACCGGGTTGGATGAGGAGCTCATAAAAAGATTTGCTGTGATTTTGCAAGCAATAACATCTGGCGAGAAAATCGATGTGAACAAGTTCAAAGATTTTTCCCGCAAAACGGCAGAAAAGTACGTAGAATTATACGATTGGTACTACATGTCGGCAACCGTACATAAATTGTTAATACACGGGGCTGACATCATTGAGAAAAATGACATTGTGCCCATTGGGGCTCTCTCTGAAGAAGCCTCAGAGTCGCGAAATAAAGATTTTAGGAGGTTCCGGGAAAATCATTCGCGAAAAAGAAGCAGGCAAGATTCAAATCAAGATATTTTAAATATGCTTGTCATTTCCTCTGATCCCTTATTAAGTGCACAAAGGCCTAAGCTAGATAGTAAGAGAAAACTAAGCTTTTTTGGTGAAACTCTCGACTTAATCCAGTTTCAGGAAACTGAGTTCGAGTTTTTAGATGTAACTAACTTGGATTCTGACTCAGAATTGGAATCCGACAACGAGAATGATGAAAATTCGTAATATAAGAAAAATATACTTCTTTTCTTTCTTTCTTTCTAATGTAAAAAAAAATACGAATTTTCATCACTCTCATTTTTCAATTTTTTTTATTAATTATGTAAGATTACTGTACTATTTGGTTCAATTATAATTTAATTGAATATTTTGTATAATTAAGAACATTTTTGTAACTTAAAATAAACAGCATTTTTTTATATTTTTCTTGTTTTATACCTATAAATTCATATCATTTGAGTTAACCACATTCATAATATCGATTTTCTTAAGTTAGACAATAAAGGGAACCGTTTCATATGTAAAAATAAATAAAAATATTTTGATGATTTTTTAAAAAAAATCGGCAGTGATAACCGTTATTTGTAGTACGTCAAAAAATCATAAATAATTAGTACTAACACTACCTGTAAGGATATTACGGTTTTCCTTGCCGTTTAAGAGATAATTAAATTTTTATTCTAGCTTCATACAAATTTTTCGTAAAAAAATTATAAGTCCTTTGTTTTTGTGCAGATTGATGCGAGTATCATTTGAGTATATGATAATAACTAGTAGAAGCGATATTCGATTAGAAATTCGGTATTTGCCACTTTTGATTCCTATGTCTATGAAAGCCGTTTTTCAGCCCACCGTGGGGCGCCGCGAGTGAGTTCGCCTCGAATTCGCCGCCAGAGGCGCTAATGTAGCGAGATGTTTTTTTAATTTCGTTTATCTCGATCTCCAAGGAAACTAAGGAAAGGCAAGGGAGACTATGTCCATACAGCCACTATCTTTAGTACTAGAATAATTTCTGAAAATACGGTGTTTGATTAAAAATCATCAAGTGTGTGTCATCAATCATCATCAACTAATGAAACTTTGACATGTGTTTTTAAAAAATCTCATGCTACAAAGGCTCCAACTAGTGAGCACAAAAACGGTGATCCCCATTGACGATGGCGTTACGGACTTTCGAACGATAAGTGTTTGCAGACACAATTTAGATACCGACATTTCGCCAAACCACGCTGATCCTAGAGATTTGCTTTACAAACATAAATTAGGCATATTTATGTTCAAATTTAGGTTAAATATTTTTAACAAAATAATAAAGCATTTTTCCTATAACTTTCAAATGGAATCGTGTCTGATATGTACAAAAATATATTTACTTAATTTAATTTAAATATTTTAAAGATCTTTCAAGCATTTGACCGCTTTTGTGATGGTCAATTACACCAGTACAAATAAACGTGGAATAAAGTTATTCCAAGGCAAGACAATTGAGTCGTATAAAATTAAAGTCGGCAATGTAGGTTGCTGGGTGAAAATGAGATAAATATATGGCAACACTGAAAATTCAAATGTTTACCAATTCTTTAGTCGCTTGAAAATCATATACGGCCATAAATCTTTCAAAATCGCGTTAGAAAACTGATTTTGGGATCAAAGACGGACATCGACTGGTCTTTAAAACCATAATCGGCAATCTTTCGCTGTCAACCAATCAGAGGTCTTGTAGAAATGGCGTTTCAAAATGGCGGATTCTGTTAATTACATAGAAGATTGTCGCACGTGTTTTGTTGAATTATTCCTGTTTTCTTAACTAAATTAAAATAACGATCTCAATGGAGGTTAACCCAACACCGGATAAAAACAATAGAGCAAGAAAAAGGAGCAGAAACCCTGAGAAATGGAAAAAAACGTGTTGAAAAAACAGAGGTAAGTACAACAGTAAACTTACATTATTTTTATGCTAGGGCTGCGTGCTGCGTGTTATTTTTTTTTCATATAGTTGAAATAGGTTTAAATGTATCTACTAACTTAATGTTATTAATTACATTCTGTAAAAATGAACTTATACCTATAAGTAACATGATACTAATATTATGCACTTATATGAATATTACCTACTAATAGTGAATAGTTAATTTTTCTCAGTTTAGCCTCTGATTGGCAGGTATAAATGCCTATACGCATTAAGTCCGGTAATTTGTAACATATTTTTATTGCATTAAGGTGTAAATAAATAAATATAAGCAACAGATATCAGTCATACTTACTCGCCGCTGAACGTTGTTGCGATTTCGAAATTTCTTTATTTCCATCTTCACTTTCCATCAGGTGAGATTGTTGACAAATGCGGGCCTCAGGCATAAAAAGGTTTTTCTTTATTTTATGAATGAATCACGTGACACGTCACGATCTGCCCAATTCGACGATCGGCCCACGACATAAATATCTTTTATTTCACTTTATTAGTTTATAGGCGTGCTAATTTTATATGAAATTTAAATAAATCCATAACTATTTAATAAAGCAACTCTGTCATGCCTAAAATGTTTTGCCGATTTGAAACATACTAAATGTTTCTTAAGAGAACGTAGAGAAATGCCGCAAGTCTAGTATTAAAAGTCTGGTTGTTTTTTATTTATTAACACCTAAACCCTTGAAGCTAATGATTATTGTTTGCTTTTTGCTTCAGGTATGCAGCAAAATACTTACCACAACGCATTTGTAACCATGACACACCATCGTTTCAATGCTGTAAACTGACAATGTCTGATTTGCTAAGAATACATAACAATTTTTATTCTCATTCAAGCAAGAAAGAACAAGATGCTATTATCTTAAAATTTTGCACAATTACAGCATCAAATAAAAATTCGAAAAATCAACATAAATATAAAGGAAAAAAACAAACAATAATTAAATATGCAGTAATTGCTCATAAGAGAAGAATACCTGTTTGTCAAAAATTTTTCTTACATATCTTCGGTATCACAAAGCACAGAGTGGCATTTGTCATGCAAAAGTTTTATCACAGTGGAGAAGTCGGCACGGAACACCGTGGAGGTGATCGCAAATCAGTGAAGTACGTCGAGAGGAAACAGTCTGTGCATAACTTTATTGAAAAACTAAAATGTGTAGAGTCCCATTATTGTCGCAAGTCCAAGACAGCTGAACGAAAGTATTTGCCATCTGAATTAAACATTTCTAAATTATACAGGATGTACGTAGAAAGTGAATTTGTTCTTCCAGAAGTAAAGCAATCATACTTTCGCCGTATTTTCAATAATACGTATAATATTGGATTCGGAACCCCAAAAACTGACGTGTGTTCGACGTGCTTGGAATTGATCGAAAAAATTAAAATAGAAGCTGACCCAGTCAAAAAGAATACCCTAATGGTTGAGAAACGTGTACACAGTTTACGAGCTAAAGCTTTTTTTGAAAAATTAAGGGAGGCACAAGACGATATTAAAATAATTTCATTCGACTGCCAAAAAAATTTACCCCTCCCGAAGTTGCCAGACCAATCGACATATTACAGTCGCCAATTGTACTATTACAATTTGACAATGGTAGAGGGTACTTCAAAAGATCCCCTGACTCCTCGTAACGTTTTCGCATATTATTGCACTGAAAACGAACACAACAAAGATTCAAATCTTATTTCATCAGCCTTATATCACAGGCTGAATGTGACGGATAAATCTGGCATTTCACATATACGCTTGGTCGCTGACGGATGTGGTGGCCAAAATAAAAACTGCATAGTTTTAGGAACTTGTTGTAAATGGTTGCTGGAAAATAATACCATCAAATCCATAGAATTGGTGTTCCCAGTTACGGGACATTCCTTCATGCCCGCTGATCGGCAATTTGGAGTAATTGAAAAGAAGCTCAAGAAAAAGGATGTAATGTTACATCCCGATGAAATAACGGACATTATTAAGGAAACTTCAAGTGTTGTCAAATTCGGAGACGACTGTATCGTTTATGACTGGAGAGATGCCGTTAAAAAGGTTCTAAAACAAACAACTTCCTGGTCGATTGCATTTAAGGAATGTAAAAGGTTTATATTAAGACGATCAAAACAAAAAGATAATGTTCTAATCCGTGGAGAGCTAAATTATAAAACAGACCTGGGTAAATTTGAAACTATACAGGGTATTTTTTTGTGCCAAACGTATACAAGAGGTACGTATTCTGCACATCAAATAAAGCTAGTTTATGAAAATAAAAATGCTGGGAAACGAGTTTAATTTTTGGGGTGCATTTTTTTTATTGAATCGGTAGCAAGCAATGTACCTAATACATATTGACGCTACGAAACGTACGAAAATGGGGCAAGCGAAACCGAATGCCGGGGCATGTCTGCCTTATGTTGTAAACCTCATGTTTATCATCATCATTTACAGCCCTGAGAAGTCCACTGTTGGACATAGGCCTCCCCTAACAACCTCCACTCCGACCGGTCGGAAGCAGCCTGCATCCAACCGACGCCCGCGACCTAGCTTGGCCAGGTCGTCCGTCCACCTCGCGGGTGGCCTTCCAACGCTGCATTTGCCGATACGTGGTATCAACTCTAGAACTTTCCGACTCCATCGGCCATCAGTTCTTCGAGCTATGTGCCCTGCCCATTGCCACTTCAGCTTGCTG
This sequence comes from Carposina sasakii, assembly GCA_014607495.2. Taxonomy (NCBI): domain Eukaryota; kingdom Metazoa; phylum Arthropoda; class Insecta; order Lepidoptera; family Carposinidae; genus Carposina; species Carposina sasakii. The sequence continues at coordinate 10,883,607 of CP053161.1, forward strand.
GACGGTTGAGCAATGTCGGTGATCTTTGTACGTCTGCGGATCTCCTCATTTCTGATTCGATCACGGAGAGAGATCCCAAGCATAGCTCTCTCCATCGCTCGCTGTGCGATCCTGAGCTTCTTTATGAGGCACATAGTTAGAGACCACGCACTGGTTGAATACCTTCGTCTTTAAGGACTGGGGTATCTTGGACACAAATAAGCTTAGTAGCTTCCCGAACGCTGCCCAGCCGAGTTGGATTCGCCGATTTACCTCCTTCTCAAAGTTGGACTTACCTAGTTTGACCGTGTCTGTCGCAGGTAAACATACTCGTCAACAACTTCGAGCATCCCAACCAGACATAACTTACCAACGTTAATTACCTACCTACTTAAAATGGCTAGGTATGTACCTACACTTACCTAATGCTGCTGCACTTTTGTGTCCTGTGTTAGAAGCCACTAATCATCACAAAGACCTTCTACACAGAAAGTTTCACAGAATTTAGAACTTCCATTTGAATACACTCGTGTGTATTCACAATTACTAACTAAAGAACATTAACACTATCACCTGCTTTCACCACTATCACTCAAATCTTAGAGAAAACCGGTTCTTTTGTTACTTTCAGTGCTTCTGTATTTCCGTAACCAGTACAGCAAAACAAATAATAACATAAAAACACACATACTATTACTATAAAATAAGCAAATTACAAAGTTAATGTTATTGTATTTATTACTACTTATTTCGCAAAAAAAAAATGGATATGCATGCGCGCATCTCCTGTGACGCACAGACCGGAACTGAATTTTAAAAATAATTATTTCTTGAAGGCACAGACTACATAGAGAACTAGCTTCAAGACAAGGACACAACGCACGGGGGCTAGGGGCTAAGATTGAAAAAAATGAGAATTATGGATTGAAGTTTGCAAATCACGTCAATTTTTTTTCTATGTACTCATTTTATCAAAACAAACAACTTTTATTTGAAAAACTTTTCTTTAAAAAAAATTGTTTTTTTTTTGTATGGAGAAAAAGTAAAAACTGTAAATATCGAAAGGGGTAAAAGTGTTAGCAGTGGCGGTTAGTTAGGGTTAAAGTAGATCTCTTCTATGACTTCCACTAGCCGCTATAGCCAATATTTGATAAAGTCGATACTCCCCATACTAAATGTATGGGGAGTATCGACTTTATCAAATATTGGCTTCTAAATCCTGTTGAGGGCAAGGCGGTGGACTTATTAAGTAGACTCCCAGGCACGACATGTCAGCCGTCACCTTTTCTATAACTCTCACTAACCGCCATGACAGCTAACATTACATTTTAATGGATGCTTCCCATACAACATTTATTATTGGGGAACTATTAAGTCCTGTCAAGGCCAAGGCGGCAGACTTATTACAGAGACTGCAAGGCACCAAATATCAGCCGTCATCTCTTCCATGACTTCCACTAGCCGCCATAGCCAACATTTGCTGAAGTCGATACTTTTCATACATTTAGTATGGGAAATTTCCTGTGGGACTCCTGTGGACGTCAAGGCGGACGACTTATTAAGTAGACTCCAAAGCATAAAATATTTGCCGTCATCTTTTCTAACACGCCCACTAACCACAACAGCTAACAAAAGATTGAAGTCAATGGTCCCCATACATTTTGTATGGCGATGGTCTAGGTCACGTGAAGCCCAAGGCGGCAGACTTACAACATAAATTCCAAGGCATGAAATGTCGGCCGTCAACTCTACTTTAACCCTTATAAACCGCCACTGCTAACACTTTTACCCCATACAAAAAAAAATTCAATCTTTTTTAAAGTTTGAAAATGAACTTTTTTAGAAAAGTTTTTCAAATAAAAGTTGTTTGTTTTGATAAAATGAGTACACAGAAAAAAATTCGATGCGATTCGCACACTTCGATCCGTAATTCCCATTTTTTCAATCCTAGCCCACTGTGCAGCGGCGCGCACAAAAATTCATCCAACTAGGTTTGTGTTTACTCGATTTAGTATTTTAGGACATTATCAATATTAAAGATTGTGCAAGGAATTGCATTTCAGAAGTCTTTTGATTGCTTAAAGTGCTGTGTGCGTACTCACGAAGAGCTAACGCTGCATTTCCTTCGATTATACCGTAGCAATACACAGACCGTGTGGTGTGCCATGTGACTTGTCGATTTTAGAAGGTTGAAGAAGTTTTTGATTATTGTGATCAAGGATGTTGATTGTGTTATTCAAACTTCAATCGCATTCATTCATTGAAAACAAAGTACGGACAAGCTAAATACCTAAAGTACCATTACATACTACATACTACCAAAGGTTTCCTCAAAAAATACAAGTGTAGCTTATAATAATCACGGAGTATTGTAATAAATAATTAAACTTTACTTACGTTTGTCGGTTTTGTTTTATCCTAGGTTTCGTGTTGTTTGTTATTACTAGAGAGAGTACCTAAGTAGCCGGTATTTAGGTATCTACCTACGCGCTGGTACGGTGTGTCTTTAGCATAACAGCTATTTTTAAATAGAATGTGATTGAAGCTTGAGTAGGTACCTAAACGAACCATATCTTAACTAATGTATTGAACATTAGTCTCGGTAAATGTGCGAGAGATGGCGCGCGCGCGATGCTTGTCGGCTGGTCAAAGGATACCGCTCGAGTTCGCGTACAGGTTCAAGGGCGGGCAGCGTTACACGTGCCACTTTCTAGCGTAGTAGCGTTCGGATTTCGATACCTAAATGCTAAAACAGACGAATTTCTTTCTGTTGTTACGTTAATTTTGACAATGGTGTTTAATTAATTTTCCGTTATTTATGTTATGTGTGACTTCGTCATTTTATTAAACTTGAAGAAGTTATTGATGAAGAAGTTTGTGATTCGTGATTTTTGTCCTAGAAAAGGTACTTACCTACTTACTTACTCGATTGTAACTTAGCTTAGTTAGCTCGAAAGAGCCTAAATTAAGGATGTTTCCCGCGTATCGCGTAGGTAGTCAATAGTACCTACTACTATTATTAATAATTTACACAGTACGTACTGTACTTTCAAGTTAGTGTGCCTACTCGTACCTAGCTAGGTTATTGCTGTATGTTATGATGATTAGTAAGAAATAGACACTGGAAACTGGAGAAGTTTCGATCGATAGCCGGCAAGAGCCCGACCGGGCAATCAGCTGATCGCTAGCGAACCACGTTCCTGTCATACCTAGTAGGTATTGTGCACCATCTCTCATTTGTGTGTCCTCGAACTTTTCCACTAAGAATACGATCGTAAATGTAGGTAGGTACCTACTTAATTAATAATAAGAACTAACTTTTTTGTGTTAGTAACAAAGTAGTAGTTTTGTCTTAGCTGGATTTTTCGTGTTGGTTGTTGCTGCCAGTGTAGCCTAGTGTAGGTTTCTAGGTTAGCCTAGGTAGTGTGCTTCGCGCGAGAAGCTAGAGTAGAACTACTCGTAGCATTACCCACCGCGCGCTGTAACTTTTGCCTTGGATTTTTGATAGGAAATGTTTGGAATTTAACCAACGTTTCTTCGGGAAAGATGTTTGTTAGTCATGCCTACATGCATTTCTGCCAAAAAATGCAACTTGATAAGTAGACTTTAGACCTCAATATCTTGGAAACCAGACACTTCCCAGGTATGCTTCCATGGAGAAAAATGTTCGTGATGATGAGGAGAATGCGTGGTATTCAAAAACGTTGACGACCAAAAAATACCCTGTATGTCAACGTGGAAAAAATATCTCCATGATAAACCCAAAACCCTTGTCCAATATCGTACCTGTTAATAAAAACAAATTACTAGACGTGAAGAAACTTCTTAGCAAACATTTTGGATCAGACTGGTCAGCTTCACCACACCTGGAATTTTACAATAAAGTTTTCGAAAGTCAGGAAACACTAGTCGCGCCAACAGATGAAGAACATTCTTTCTGCTCAGAACCTATTGAAGAAAACATTCACGTTTATATCTAAAAATATGCTCATCATTCGTTTTCGTTCATTTTTTTTTAAACCGTACTTTAGTAAAAACATATTTATATGTTTTTATTTATTGCCAACCCTAATTGTTATGAAATCTATCAGGATCAAAGACGGCCATCTTACCGTAGTTTGGGTTCAAATACGGCAATCTTTATAAATTCAAAACCAAAGTCGGCAATCTAGTAAATTAAATGTGATTTTAAATCTTATTGCTTAACTTTCACACATATTTTTGACTGTCTCTGGTTTAGTACATGTTACAGTAATATGAACAAACATTTGTCATTAATGACTATGGATTAAAATGAAAAATAACTGTTTTTGATCAACTACCAAAATTTAGGTCAACCCTACTTTGCCGACTTTGATTTTATACGACTCAATTCTTATAGTAGGCAGAGGTTATTCTTGCAGTAAATTTATTCCATGTTTGTTCCTATATTGACTATGGAATACACTACAATCATAGATTACCTCCTAAAGATACCGTTTCCAAAGATTTTAGTATGAACTCTAGTTCACTGAATTTGGCGGAATGCAAAGAAGTGCGGGACGTAACACTGCACTGTGATTAGCTATTTCAAGGTCGCATTGAAAATGGCGAGGGAAATAGTGATGCGACAAAGTAGAACGAAACTATCTAAGTATCGATATTTATGCACTTTAAGCGATTTTTATTTTATCGATATCATTTTATTTTACATACATACATATTCACACTTCTGTTCAATTCAGATTAATTTAGAAGGTCTCTGCGATTAAATTCATGTTTGCTTGAGTTGACAGAATTTTATTCCAATAACAAGTAAGAAAACAACTACAAACTTCAATAAATTTCAGTACGAAATTTGATATTATACCAATTCGCTCCGTTTTACAGTACACAATGTTTGCTATTATTTTTACCCAGCTGCGGCAAGACCAAAAAGGTATAATAATTTTAGCAGACTATGTATGTATCTAAATTTATAGGTGTGTTCTACAGCGGCTAAACTAATAAATTATTTTTTGTAAATGAGGTGTTAATCGATTTTTTACTATGATCCGGGTGACAGACTACATTTTCTAGTAAAAATATATATACGTATATACAAATGTATATTACGGAATTTACAGCCAAAAAAGTAGGATGTTAAATGAAAGCAAATCCTGAGTTTAAAAATATAATAATAACACAATCAATATTAATGCGTAAAGCGAAAACGTTGTGCACTAGAAATACTTTTTATTAAATAATATATCGAAATACTCTAATATGGCCAAACGACCATGTGGTGACCACTTGAATCCGTTTCATAAAATAGCTCGTATGCATGGTTTGGGAATTAACATTTTTTGTTAGCAGTTACACAGTTAATGTATTCGGAAGTTCAAATCTCTGCAAACGGTGTTCGCCCACCACCGGTTCCTAGACCCTCCACTGACCCTCGAATCTGACGACTAATGATTACGATCACAGGCAACTACAGTTGCGATAAGAAACCACATCCCAGCACCTCGCATACGAATACGTAGGTACATAGCTGATACTCCGAAAAACACTAGGATATAGTGAGTTTTTAACTATTTTCTGCACTGTTTCGCCAGCACCTTCGTTGCTTCGGATTCGGGACATTTCTTTGTTATTCGGCTATCCTCGGTAAATATTGTGCTGCGCTTGCTATAGAAAACATGGTATAGAAAATCTAATCTGAAGCAATAACCTATTACGCTCGATAACTAGTTACTATAGCTGTCGATATTGTATAAAGATTATTTCCCTAATAATTGGTTACTGTAACTGATTACAATTTGCAAATACCTAGAACTACGTCAATGCAACGTACATTCAGATATGTAGACTTTGGTGGTGAAATTAAAACAGATTTCACTGACGAATGCACCGGACCTGGAAAAGAACAATTTTTATTATGACAACTATACACATAAACGAAGTTTATAAAATTTATTTTTAAAAAAATAGGTAATCAATATTTTCTCATACTATTTTGAGACTAGTGTAGACTATTATGTCACATGTCACGTCGTTTTAGTATGGAGAGCCGGTTACTCCATAACTGCTTTGTCATCGAAACTACTAAATTACTATAAAATAAAATATTTTATTCTATTGTTATCGATACAAAGTCGATTACGTTATACATTCACTTCACTAGCTCACGACGTACTATTACTGTTGACAGTGACAGTGACGTTGACATATGTAAGACAGTGACAACAATAGTGATTAATGTGTTGAGGAAAAGAGACGATATATTGTAGTGCGATTATTGACCAGTATAAACTGATCTCCGCGTCCATTGAAAAAAACATAAATAAGAAAATTTAATTTACTTACCGGTGAAATGTTATGCCATCTTTTTTGTAACTTGACGTCTTAGCGTTCTTTCCACACCATTTCACGGAACAAGAACCCATGATGACACGGTTATTTAATGAAAAGTAATAAGTTTTTAAATAAAAACAATGCAATTTACACGCACGTGCGCACGGGTCATTAACTTGGTAACTGACTGGGGCTAGCTTTCCGAGCGCGGAATTATATACAACCCAGATACAGTATGAGTGGCGCGCGTATTTTATCCTGTATGAGGTATCTTTAGGAGGTAATCTATGACTACAATACATGTCAGCCCAAATCACTGCAATCTCGGCCACAGCCGATTTTAACGACGATAACACATTATGTAAGACATCTTGTACACATCAAATTGGTATAGATTACACATAGTAGCTATACGCAATGTTTGGTACAAATTTTTAAATTGTTTATTTTCTAATAAAAATATTCCTAATAATCATACAAAATTGCTATAAACTCATCTAGCTAAGGACCAAAGAAGCTAGTGAGCGACACATTGCTTTGCCCTCCATATCTATCAGGTACTTTAGCTTGTCTAAAGTTTTGCGAGCAGTGTACATCATCTAGTAATTATTGGATAAAATCTGAAAGACCGATACTTTTTTTTACTAAAGCCCAATTACGAAGCACAACAAATTTTGTAGATCTTAGTTACCGCATCTGTGCGAACGGGACGGCAATATATTTGTGCGCGAACAACAGAAACGAATAGTGCCGGGTCATTGAACGAAATTCGTTATGGTCCACGAAAAGACTTTACTAAGAAGCTAAACTCAAGAATGGCCGGCAATTGCAGTAAGCTTAGTAGATATGAAAAATAATTAAATTAATTTAAATTGTGTATAAACGTTGTAAAGAGCACGTTCAAATTCGCACCGGAATATAATTATCTTAAAGGAAATTTTTCCCAATGGTCAGATAGCCCATGTGAAGGATAACGTTGATGCCGTCTATCTTGATCAGATTTTAGAGAAAGACAGCATCAAATTATCTTTCAATATAGGCTATCTTTCCATAAGCTTATGGAAAGGTCAATGCTCGGAATCTCGCGAATGGACAAATTCCGAAACGAGATTATCCGGCAGAAGACCAGACATAGTCTCGAAATGTAGCAGACTGAAGTGGCAGTGGGCCGGCCACATCTGTCGTAGAACCGATGGACGGTGGAGTAAACGGGTTCTCAAATAGAGGCCGCGCCTCGGCAAGCGTAGCGTTGGGCGCCCTCCGGCCAGATGGACCGATGACTTAAAGAGGATGGCTGGTAGTGACTGGATGGCAAAAACGGGAGATCGAGCCATGTGGCGTGCACTGGGGGAGGCCTACGTCCAGCAGTGGACTGCAATAGGCTGACGATGATGATGATAGGCTATCTGACCATTAGAAAAATAGCTCCTAAGTGTTTGAAATAATTATTATACTTTAATAAGTAGTTCAGCTATTGAAGAAAAAAAATATTATGGAATAAATTTCTAAACTGCTACCTAATGAGACTTGAATAGAAAAGGACAGATAGAGAAAGAGATAATAAAATAATGAGTGAACTCTTTAGTTCTCGAAAGAGGTTTCTTTAGAAATGGCAACCATTACTGATATTTCATATTCTTGAAACATTTTGGCGCCATAGACATCATATTATATTGCATATTGCACCAATATGCAGTATTATGTTAAATATACAATGGTTTTATAGAAAATAAAACTTATTTACACAATGGATACTTATAAAATAAGCTTGAAATTATACAACAGGCAGTGATAATAACTGAATATTGTCAAACTTCATTAAAAAATTGAATATATATTGGAGACATACCAATTTGTATATTATATGATGTAGAGGGAGAAATGTGAGGAAAAAATCTATATATTCTACACCATTTATATAAAAATTTAAACCTGTTTCGTTTGCAATACAGTATATTTTTTCTGTATGAAGTGCATAATTTAGGACCATCTAGCCCCTTCTCCCCCTACAATTCCCCAGTAACATGTGGAAAAATATTGTTTGCTTAAATATAACTATGTTAAGACCATAAAGTCTGAAAATCAACATAATATATAATCCAAAAATGGTACTTTTCAACAATAGAAATAAACTCAGCGGGGTACCATGAACTCTTAAAGCAGATTTGTTTTCACTGTGGGAGCGAGATGGCGTTTTAAACTGCTTATAGTGCTTATATCTGGTCTCGCTTCCACAATAGATTAAAAGTTCATAATTATGCTACAGATCGTAGGTTTATTCTACGATTTTTAGTGCAATACTTTAAATAGACTATAGACGAAAGTACTAAAAGTGTACTTCAAAGTTCTAGAACCTAAGTAATAGGTGTAAACTATAAATAGTTCTACAGTAAAATCGTTAATATGACTTTACACTTTCACAACCGCTTTGCCGAACATTAACGTAATAAATCGTTGAAAACATAACGTCACTTAAAATGTAAAGGAAGAGTAACTTATAGATACAGTTATATAAGCCCATACGATTAGATATGGTCGCCATACGTAACCACAAAGTTAGTTACCCTGATGGAAGAAAATTACAACTAACATATAACCACAGAATACCTACACATATTCTATAAAAGAAATCCAAAAACATACAAATTAACTTTGAGTCTCGCTGCACGTTAATACCGCTTCCACACGTTACAATTTATTTATTCAGTTTAAAGATTTTAGAATTAAATACAGCGTTCCACAAAGATCGCTCTGTTTGACTATTCCACAGTCAGCTGCGCCGTAAGTCCTTGACTAGATTTGTACTCGCATTGTGTGGATCATCCCGAGAGTCTGATTGGAAAATTTGATTGTATCGTGTGGATGGACGGGTTTGAAGCTCAATTCAGCTCACACACCCACAGGTCTGGTTCTTTGTGATGTGTTTTCTTTTTCTACACTCTAACTCTATCCTTATCAAATTACTGTAAAGCGCGGATCGTTGTTGTATTTGTAGTTATACCTAAAAGGCAATGTGCGTCGTATGACGTGAGCAAATAGAATTTTTTATGTAAATTATGTTGTAGTGGGACTAAAATGTAACGCTATAAAAATGGCGACAGTATCTAAGAGAACGGACGTCACGCAGACAACCCTGCATTAGGCCAAAACCTACATAAACTCGAGTAAATAATAACTACCCACAATGGCACCAGATAAAATTGTTCCATCTACACACAATAGTGTCTAAAGACAATTCACACAGCCCAAGGATGGACTAAATCGATACCTAGCTTAAGACTCAAAAATCGAGCGCGACAAAATCGCCAAGTCTCGTACCTCTTTCGGTTCGCGAACGTTCGAACCAATAAATTACTTACGCTAAAGTCTGCGCCGCAAACAGGCGTCTTAAGATCGGGAGCCTCCAAAAAAATACTAGCTAAACTTACTTGACTATAAGAAAACCGTGCACATTAGCTAGGAACTTATCGAAATTGTCTTGGAAGCGTATCCGATGGGGTCGTGAACCGTCGAATAATACGCCGTTCGTTAGAACGCCGAACGCTTCTTCTAACCTGGGTACGTTCGCGGGATCGTTCGCCGCGAACACTTCTATAAGTTGTCTAGCTAAGCCCTCTAATAAGGCCGGTTTTACACAAGTTAAGGCGTAGATTGCCGCGCCGGCGGACGGCATAGAGTCCGGGGGTATTTCCATTTTGATGATCAGCATTAGAAGGAGCTCTGCTAGGGTTAAAAGGGAGAGAGAGTAGGGGTTGTTGTCGCCTAAAGTCCTGGCCTTGTTGGAGAGGCCTACGATGGTGTCGCAGCAGAGAGTCGACACGTCGCACGACACTGCGGTGAGGCCGACTCGTAACGCTGTCACTACCATGTTGAAGTCGTCTATATCCAGGTTTGTGAGCTGGAACAAAAAAAAATATTTTGAAAACATGTATTAGTTTTAGGACAGAGTGCACTGTTTGAAAACTTATCGACTATGTCCTATTGCGTGTAACGTAACGCAAACAAATACAAAAAGACTGGATAAATAGCGTTAGCTTCTGTTACAAATCAAAGAGTTTTGTAACCAGTTCTTGAATTCCAGTTTACAACGGTCAACCCTTTTGGACATTAAAAATCAACGAACCAGCAGCGGCGGCGTCAGCAGCGGCGGCGTCAGCAGCGCCCGCATGCTCAGCGAGTACCTGTACACACCTGGGCGGCGTGGTCCAGCGCGCGCAGCATGCGGTAGGCCTGCGCCGCCAGCGCCGGCAACGCCAGCAGCGGCGGCGTCAGCAGCGGCAGCAGCAGACGCAGGCCTCGCGCACACGTTTCGCCGACAGCGCCCTCTGCGCCCGAGCGCGCGATGCTGCTTATTATTTCCATTAGGGCGCAGATGTCCTAGAAAAACAATGTTGACTATGCTATAACAGCGCAGCATGAAGTTGTTGAGAGCGGGATACGAGAATCTTACACTTATACGACAAATCCACAGAGCAATGCATTAGGCAAGTATGTACTTAGCGTGTAAAACGGAAATGATTCTTTATTTGCTCAAAAATGGGTGTGTGTAAACATCTACAATTACACTGTAAGTAATGTGTGTAATTACCTCGTAAGCCTCTTCCTCTGCATCTTGCGGGATACTAGAGATCTTTCCGGAATTCCACCGCATGTAGACTTCAAACGTCGTATTGCACACCTCCAGAAACCTGAAATAGGAATACGATTATTTCAAGAGCTCAGAACGTCACCTTAACAACATCTTATGTGAGGTAATAAGTTAAACTTTAGACATTATGCCTTCCTCCCACCAGAGATATGCCATGCTACGAATGCGTGTGATATCCACGAATCATATTGATCGATGATGTCAATACCAAACTCATTCATAGCAATGTAAACACATCTCTGGTGGAAAGGTAGCCTTAATTTGTCGTGTGGTGTCGGCAGAGTAAAATAGCACCACCCCATGTCTGCCCATGGGTATCGTAAGAGGCGATAAGGGATTCTGGGAGGTGGGCAGAAGCGCCTCACGTGTTGACAACATAGTCCGAAAATCATACTGCGGTCAGCAATCCGCCTGCCCAGTGCGGTGACTATGGGCAAAAACCCCCCTATGGAAAAGCCTTGAGGCGTGTCCTGGGAGAGGCCTACGCCCAGCAGTGGAATGCAATAGGCTGTGATTTAAAAGACCAACAGATTATCTTAAATACATAGTAAAACTTACTTGTTAACATTCTGTGGTTGGACCGAATGCAGCATTCGCTTAGCGCTTTTAGCCAGCAGCGTCAACGCGGGAAGCACTACGCCCGGGTAGTTGTGATACTTGAACAGAATACCCGGGATTCTCTCCAGAGCACCGACCAGTATTGTGAATTGTGCGTCCATTGAGCCCACCTATAAGATAACAGTATTAAAACCAAACCACTTATTAAATAGAGGATGGAAAAATTATGGAAATATTACACAAAGAATGGTAAATATCTACAAAAATAAATACATTATATACAATCTTAATAAACCTAATATAATTTTATTAAGATCCTCGCATTGTTGCTTTTCGTATCCTCATGAAGAAACCTTGATACTGTAGTGCGTCTAGCATGTTCGCCGAGGCGATGGTTCCCGATTTCTTTGCAGTAATCAGATCGCGTATTGCATCCTTCTGGAACAGGCTGAGGAGCTCTAATAACGCAATCCTCAAAGTCCTTCACGAGGATATTACGAGTCCTACATTTTCATACTGGCTCTCTGTACATCGGAGCGCGAACCGTAAATAATGACATTTTATTTGGTGTCTATATTGTGCGTGTGTGTGTGTGTAATATACATTTGCTGACCGATACTTATGTTGTATCGTCATATATGGGTCTTTTGTAATTTATTTTATTTTACAATGTGCCTGCAATAAATGATTATTATTATTATTATATTATTATTATTGTATTGTGGTATTTTATAAAATTATTAATAAAGAAATGGAAAAAATTCCTCACCCGGGTGGGAATCGAACCCACGACCTCTGCATTCCGCGTGCCAGCGCTCTCACCACTGAGCCACCGGGTCAATTACTCGGATGACGAATTTTACCATCTCTTTTCTAAATTACATATTGGCAACGTTATTTTTCATCCCGATAGCTATACACTAGCCAAATCTCGGCAAACAAAGCTGAATCCCTCAGCACAATGTTTAAAGATTGTGGTATTTTATTTACTAAGCATGGCCGATATCTTTTGAACAGTTCACTCATAGATAAAATTACCAATTTTTAAATAACCGTCTTTTCTGTGACTTTTTAAAAGAGAAGCGTTTAGGAATTTAGATAGAAACAAATGATGCGTGCGTTGCTGGTTACTTCAACTTTTTTCTTTCCTTCTCGATTACACATAGTAAGAGCATGTTGACTTGAAATTCATTTTTAAGATTGTTAGTTTCAATTAGAAGATTCGAAATATTTCCATACTTTCAAGTTAAATTTGTGGACAGGTTCTTCAGCAGTGCATAGGTAATGTATTAAATATTTTTGAGTTTATTCTCCATCCGTTATATGTGCTATGCTGTATGTTCTTAAGTAATAAATAAACATACACCTTGTATACTAACCTCATGCACCCCCTCAGTGACCCCTATAAAGCAGTCGAGTGTGTCCGCTAACATATTTCTCACAGGCTCAGTATCAGAGTCCATGTTGAGAATGCTTACTAATTTCTCTTGTAGTGCCACTGTACTACCTAATAGACGGTTCCGCACTTCACCTGAAAGATGTATTAGTATTTAAATACACGTTTTACAGAATTTGTACTGTTAGCTTGACTAAGAACATCACTAGTCGGTCACTTCCAATGAATGTGACAGACAACACTAGTGAGAGGGAGACAATGGTCAAGATGGCGCTCGGCGGGAAAAACTGGAACGAAGCGGGTGTTTTTTGTTTGTTAAAATTAAAATTAATTCTACAGATCGCTTGCATGTAAGGTGACGTTTTGTGGTAAATACATTTTATTTTGTAATTTCTTCATATGACTCATGCACTAGAGTCAAAACTGTATGAGATTAACCCCAGAGACCGACATGCGGGAAAGTTATATTTGGTACTGTCTAACACAAAGTTACTGCAATATAGCATTTTCTGCATGGGACCTAAAATATATAATAAGTTAGCAGAGATCCTACGTACCATGAAAAATATGAAATTATTTTGCTATAAACTTAGGACATTATTAATAGGAAAAGCTTATTACTCAGTGAAAGAATTGTTCAACTATAAGAATTTGACATAATTGAAAAGTTATATGAATTTGGTGTACTTATTTCAGTTGAATTTATTGCCTTATTCTGATTATGATTATTGTGAATTTATGTGATTGTATTATAATATTTACTTAAGAATGTAATGAACCAAATTTGTATGCCCACTGGGCGGGACACAGAGAAGAATAATTTAAGACCAATTTTTTTTTATACCTGTGATCCACAAATAAACGTATTTGATTCGATTGGAAAATATAATTAACCTATCTGTAAAACTTGAGTCAGAACACAATTTCTTCAAGGGCACATGTAAGTTGTTTTTGCAATTGTCTTTGTTTTTCACTATTCAAGGAATTTTCCGACGTTTCCATTCACATCACAAATTCAGAAATCATTCTACTAAAGACAATGGTTTTATGTATATCGTTTCCCTTGTATCAATATATATGTTGTACTAGTGGACGCCCGCGACTCCGTCCGCGTGGACTACAGAAAAAACAAGATGTCGAAATTATCCGGCTAAAACTTAGATGAATATATACGGAACGTCCGTGATATGCTCAAAACTGTCGAGCGCAGATTACAAGATTTAGTTAATCTATGACAACGGTATAGACAAGACATTATAATAGCAAAAAAATCCTGAAAAGTGAATGTTTCTGAGGGAATATCATACTTTAAGTGAATAATCTTCAAAAGGTTTCATTCCATGTTAATAATCAGCGGATAATATCACATTTTCAATCAAAAATACTTTAAAAAAAAAAATTATTATGATTTTTTATTACGATGATCGATGTAAACATTGGCCTAAAATGATATATTGGCCCAACGTCAATATAAGACCTCACGTGTGTTGGTGGTGGGAGACCAACTTAATCAAACTCTGCAAATAGTGGTCACACGTCAACGTGTTACTATTTTATTATAAAAAAACATTTAATGTTAATAAATAAATACATTTTAAAACTAGCTTATTACACAAACTAAAATAATCATTGTAATGTTGAAGTTTATTTTTCAAATTAACACCAAATAGGTACCATTTTTAGTCATCAGACCTTTTACTTTATACGTAAAAGATATCTCTGGTCAAAGTTAAAAAATCATAGCATCATATCATAAAAATTACATGATAATAATGTTATTTTTAAGCTAAATTAATCACCGGGATATGGTCCAGGATTCCAAAATTTGCATTAATGGGAATTTAAATAAAAGCTTGTATGAAATTTTACAACTAAAAGTCTTCCTATGTTAATTTTTATCAAAGCACCAATGCTGTATAGTTGAACACGCCAATGGTGATTTGTTTGACCAAATGTTCGACAAACATGTGTCTCTGGCTAGAACATCAAATTAGTGTAAGCTGAATAAGTGACAGGACACTGCTGTAAGCTGCATAGGGTGATAATTTGTTTCAAGCAAATTTATGTCTTATGGTAATTGCATAAGGTTTAATTTAAAAATGTTGGTTATAACAGTTATTACTTTTTATATATAGATTCCGTGGTCCCAATTTTTTGATAAATTTTGTATGTGACCCCGCGTCTATCTATAATCACGTCACTGGGGATAAAAACATTTTCCTGGGATAAAAAGTAGCCTATATGTTAAGTGGGACCTGTCACAATATATTTCTGAAAACTGCATCGAAATCGGTTCAGCCGTTTCTGAGATTAGCGTGCACAAACGCACAGACAAACCGACAAACAGACAAAAATTCCAAAAATCATCGTTTTGGGTTCTATTGCGTTGATAAAGGTCTCCTATATTATTTTTTTATTTTTTCTCATATATCTTCCATGTACAGACAGCGATCCGTTACATTTTTATTATATGTATAGATAAAACGTATTTAAACTATCAAGATGCAGTTAAAAGCTGTAATTTTTTAATTAGTTATAAATACCTTCAGCATAAGTAGTAGCAATGGCAAACGCTCTATGCAGCTCCTTCCTAAGTTCGGCCGGTAAGTTACTGCCACTCGCCTCCCACCCGACTAGATTTAGGAACTCCGTGCAGTTGCCGAGAGGATTCTGTCTAGAATTAAAACAAGACAACAAACACGATTAACACTCGGTTGCAGAAATATTAATCATCTGCATGCAGGCTGATTTTATAACTTTCAACCGGTCGCAATCACCAGATAGTGTAAAAAACCATAGCAATAGATTACATAATAGGATTCTTTAAATAAGTTGCGTTGTCCTATTTTGCTGTTAAGCAACGACGAAGGTTGCCGATCAATCGAAAGTTACAAAATACATCTACCACCCCCATTCCATTCCATGGTCTGCTAGATAAGGTTTGCCTTAATATTTAAAACATGTTATGGTCAACCCAGCCCAATGTCAACATTTTTTGCAAAAACAAATACAGTAGTCGCGCAGAGGATGTCGGGTCCAGGTTGTTCATCGGCAATTACGACATTCATCAAATAAATAAATAAAAAATAACACAACCAACTTTAGCTTAGACGTATCGTACAAATCAGCGCCATCTATCTTTAAGCGCCGAAACTAAAACGCAGTCCACTGATTTGTGATTCGCGTGCGCGGCCAGAAAGGTGAGCAGCAGAGCCGCGTGCATGGCGGCCGGCGGCTGCGCGGACAGGTGTCGCAGGCAGACTTGTACACTGTAACATCACCTGCACCCATCTTCGTAGAGATCGGCCGCCTTGCCCGAAATATATAATGTATATGTCGTGGCCATATCGTAGAATTGATCATTTCATGAAATGGTCGAGCATTTCATGAAATGGTCGCATTTCATGAAAAGTTCAACTGTCTATTGGCCACATCATGATATGGTTTGGGCAGATCGATGATTAAAAATCGTTTCTCGATATGGGCAACTAAACGCCCGATCATTTCATGAAGTGGTCAAGATTATTGATCATATCGTAAAATAGTTACATGAATCACCGGTAGAGGCGCTGCGCGCGTTTTATTTATGTGTGAAGATGGCGGATTTTTCTTTTTAGGTTATAAAACAAATTAAAGAGAGTAGGGTGACTATGCAGAAGAAGTTCACGGATAGTGTGTTATATTGTATAATGTATATTAGACTTAATGGTGGTTTATAATAATATTGTTAAACAAAAACCTTAGATTACGATAGGTTAGGTTAGGTTAGACTATGACAAATGACGCACGAGCCGAGCGAGCGGAGCGAGCGTGCCCAGGCAGCGTCCGGCGATGTGCCAGATGCGAATCGCTTTTGTAAAGTCTTTTATGTTTTTAAATATTATATTGTGAAAATATCACATAAATAATAGCAAAAAAAATCATACCATCATACCTTATGGTATACTTATATATGGTGTAAGCTCTTACCACATTCGGATTTTATGGACACCCTGTTAATACGATTTGGCCAAACGTGGATGACAAAATCGTGAAATGTAGACGATTTAACGATCTGGTCAAATTGAATTGGCCACTTCATGAAATGCGACCACTTCATGAAATGTTCGACCATTTCATGAAATGATCAATTTAACAATATGGCCACGACATATATATAATGGCTAATAACTAGAGATCAAAATGTTTTTCCATATAAAATGTCTGTGTACAATAAAGAATATAATAGAATCTAGATTGAAATTGGTTGTAAAAGATAGCACAACCGACAGATTTTGTACGATAACGATACGTCTAAGCTTCAGCCAAATCAGCGCCATGTATCCCCTTAATTAGCGCCATCTATCCCCCGGCGCCGGAACCAAAACGCGCAGCACTAACTTGTGGTTGGCGTGCGCGGCCAGCGACGTGAGCAGCTGCGCGGCGTGCATGGCAGCCGGCGGCTGCGCGGACAGACGACGCAGGCAGGCGGCGGCGCGCGCGCACAGCCGCGACACCACCCACTCGCAGCCGCGCGACGAGCGCCCGAACGCGCACTCTATTATCGGCGCCATCTGTTGGCGGGGTAGCGAATTAATATTTGTTGTAGCGAATATAGTTCGTTTCATAGAATAATTTCTATGCCTGATTTCGAATATAACATTTGTATGTAGTGACAAATAAAAGAAGGATGGGATTTGATGGGATGGATGGGCCCTGCCCATTTACATAGAAACCACCTTGTAGTGACTAGTCAAACTACTTCCTCATTTTGGTTTAAGATTTTTTTACTAGTGCAATTACTCATCACTAGATGGCAATATTATACTACGATTTAGTAATAAAGTACCCTGATAAAAGCGCTAGTGTTTTTGTAATTTTAATACGGTTACATTTCGGAGAACAAGCGTGTGGTTACAGCTACCGCGTTACACTGGCGCTGAAGCTCCGCCCCTATCATGACGTCATGGCCTCACGATTGCCACACGACTCACTTCATAGTCCCACCTCCTCTTTTATACCTTCTTCATGGTATGACTACATTATCTGTGTCACTATACAAACAATGATAGTTTCAAAATCAGCCATAGGAGTTATTCTATGAAACAGACTCTTAACTGGATGGAGAAAACGGAAGGCCAAGCCCTGTGGCGTGCTCTAGGGGAGACCTACGTGGAGCAGTGGACTGCAATAGGTTGATGTATGTATATCCAGTACATGCCGTATGGTGTAGGATAGCACCACCGCATGCTGATATGTAGCTAGTATTATACTAGTGTAATGACGTATGAATCATAAAAATCGGCCGAGGCGTTTGGTCTGTGTAGTGCTTCAAAGGAACATACAAACATACATACATAGGCTGTTAAACACAATACCACTCCTTTGCGTCGCGCATTTGGGTAAAAAGAAACAATGATACTCATGAACTAAAATCCAAGTCAGCTTTTAGCAATTACCTCCGAATATAACTGCGTTTGCGGCATCAGATACGAGTTGGCCCATATCTTGAGAAGCCACGACATTGTAGCGCTAAGCTCTGGACTAAACACTGTGCTAAGGCCAGCTTCTAAGGCACAGCATTCCCAGTAGCTTATGCGCAGGATCTCACCGATTAATCTGAGAGAAAATACAATTCCATATAAAAAGTTATATTATATGTGGAGGTGGTGATAAGGGAAGCTCTTCCGGCTCCACTGGGTCAGTAGTTATTGATTGGCCTATGTATATAAGGTCTATCCAAAATTAGTGATTATCTTTTGACACGAAACTAGGTAGGTAAAAAGAAACAACTTTCACTATGGGATCAACTCTGAAATATTGAAAAAAAATCAGCTGTTTCATACAATCTAGAATAATTACTGCACTGAAATGTATGGAACAGCTGATTTTTTTTTATATTTCGAAGTTGGTCCCATAGTGAAAGTTGTTTCTTTTACCTACCTAGTTTCGTGTCAAAAGATAATGACTAATTTTAAATAGACCTTATATATTCTGTGAGAAAACTTCGATATCGCGTTCAAGGATTTCAGTGGTTCGGTTTGCGTCCTGTAGATGGCTCCGCTTAATGGGATGGTATTCTAGTGAAGTCCCCCACATCAGAATTTTGGAAACTTTGGTTTTTTGAACAGAATTTTGGTAAGTTAGCTTATTTACATAGTTCAATCGTTAGTTATTTAAAAATAAACATGTATCATATTGTAATATTAACATTAGTATAAGCCGCGCAGATAAAGAATTGATTTGAAAATGGCGGCGGTGACGGAAGGTATGGTTGGTAAAACCATTACTAAATGTCATATTATATAAAAGACACTCTAATAAGCACGTTTTAGCAAAAAATACGCTGGAAATTTACTTCGAAAGAATTACAGATTGTAAATCTGCAATAAACATGAAAAAATGGGCTTTCAGACGATCAACAGCAATGAGATTAGTCAAAGCGAATTTTTTTGCAGCGCGTACTTCACTGCGTGACCATGGGCGCGCGATAGATGTGAGAGAGATAGCATGCGAGCGGACGCCATTTACTATCAATTTTGTTTATCTGCGCGGGTTATAGCACTCACTTTAAAATAGGATCAACATTATCAGTACTAGTTGTCTCTCCGACTAGATATCTCAGTGAAGCATCCACGTTGGCGTTCTCAGATATACTGTAGTGAATGATCTCCGGAGGAATCATTACTGTCTCGCCTTCTATACAATCTATGGCTAGAAAATGACCTGAAATAGCAAAGTTACTAGTAGCTAGTGTATGTATAAATAACAAAATATATGGTCAAGCGTGTGTCAGGTGGTACGTAAACAACGAAAAAAAAAAACGGTGTTAAACTGTGTCTAAAGTTAATATGTACATATTATGTATTTTATCTTTAGCTAATTCTTTACTCAAGAACTCACAGCCTGACATTCATTATATACGAGGGGGCGTGTTAGGTATAAGTTTCATATTCGGCGCGCTTTGTCGTGTCAATTCCTTGTATTCCCTAATCCTTTCCTGCCCTAATGGAAACGCGGGTAAACAAAGAAATATATACCCAAACGTCAGCTGTCAATGAGCTGGCGTCTTTGCATTTCGTCGGAGTATCTACCCCGGTTCGGTCGACATACCGATTGTCCCGTCAACCAGGAAGGCAAATCATCGGGATACCTCGCGAGTGTCACCCTTTTACCTTATGTACGGATTGGCGAAGGAGGAAACCCACAATACTGGCAAATTTACCAACTGGACTGCCAGGCGCCTGCGCAACTACCAACACCAGATACAGTCCACTTCGAAGGTAGGCGTTTCCATCCTATTTTCCACTTTTGCCCCTACATAAATTTTGTTCCTTCACCCGGATTATCCACCCTTAATCCTGAATTTCATTTTCGTAAAATCATAATTTTCGCAAATCATCTTTCTTTTGTTCGCTAACATTTTATATTTGGGGGTAACTTCATATAATGCTACCTGTTCAATGTCATACTTCAAACCGATTCGTGGTTTAGTCTATGATCATTCGATTATTTGTTTAGTGAACGCAACCAAATAAATAATTTTGTAGTGGCAGCATTGACGTGAACTGTCAGATATACTTGTCACTTTGACGTTGATTTGTTTTTGTTAGATTTTGTTGTTTACCTTTCGAACAATTATTTTGTTGTGTAATTTCATAGTTATTTAAGTAAATTAGTTACGTTAATTAGTTTATAATGAGTAAATCAGCAGAACAAAGCGTTTGCCTTGTTGGTAAACCCGCCAAAGCTATGGTGGTAATGAAAACGCATGAATCCTTTATAAGTAAGTTGTACAAGATTGCCTACGACTTGCAATCTAACCCTGAGAAGGAACCACAGTTACTTGCGGCTTTTAAGGCTAGGTACAAAGATTTGGACCTATTCCGGGACCAATATTATGATGCTTTTTCTACTTTTAGTGCAGAATGTGTTGATCAAAGCTTACTCTCTGATGTTAATATACGGTTTGACAAGTTTTATGATATGTACTATTCTATCCAAATGTTGCAAGAAAGTTTTAATAAAACAGACAGTAAAACTTCAAATCCTGAAAGCACTAAATTGAGTCAAAAAGTTTCCTTGCCTAAGATATCTCTAACTACTTTCTCAGGTGTTTATACAGATTGGCCTAACTTTATCGCACTCTTTGATAGCTTGATACATTTTAACAATGATCTTGGCAACGTGCAAAAGATGCATTATCTACTTAGTGTTGTAGATAAGGAGCCGTTAAATTTGGTGAAGCATTTAGAGTTATCAGATTGTAATTATACGGTAGCTTATAATATTCTAAAAGATAGGTATGAAAATAAAAGATTAATTGCAGATAAACATTTAGAATCAATTTTATCACTTTCTTCTATTAATCAAAATCAAGCTAACTTTGGGCTGCGCAAATTTATTAATATTTTAAAAGAAAATACACAGGCTTTAAAAGCATTAGGTTTCAATGTAGATTCTTGGAGTTTCATATTGCTTCACATTATTTCTAGGAAACTTCCCACTGATCTACGCAGTCGCTTTGAACTAACTTTTAGTGATCCTAAAGAAGTGCCAACTTTCAATTGTTTGTTGAAATTCTTGGAAAATCAGCTATGTGTCCTTGAAACTGTCTCGGGGTCAAAGTCATCACCTACTGGTACGGCTCAGGTGAATCCCGGTCAGCGTTCATCTAAATCTTTTACTGTGACTGCGGTCACATGCATATTGTGTAAGGGTGACCACAATATCTTTAATTGTGATAAATTTAATTGTATGACACCAGCTCAACGTAAGGAGCTTGTCATTGATAACAAACTTTGTTTTAATTGTTTAAGGCCACATTTATCAAGTAAATGTAATTCTAAGAGTACATGCTATGTGTGTCATGGACGGCATCACACAAAGCTGCATATAGATAAACCTTCCTATAATTCTAGAGAACATTCTGCTCCACAACCTACACCAAGTGAGGATGCTGTGGCGAACTTTAGTTCCACTGTCCAACCTTTTGTTAGTCATGGTATTCACAGTGAATCTACCATGCTATTGGGTACGGCTTTGGTCGGAGTCCAGGATGTCAACGGTCATATCTATACAGCAAGAGCCCTTCTAGATAGTGGCTCTCAGGTTACTATTATTACTGAACACTTAGCTCAGAAGTTACGGTTACCTCGTTCAACTTCTGGCACACTTTTAGGTTTAGGAGGTTTTAGTAGTCAACATACTAATGGTAATGTCAAGTGTGTTATTTCCTCACTTCATTTTCCTAACTTACCCGCTCTAGTGACAACTGCTGTTGTACTAAAACGGATTACAGGATCCCTACCGAGTACTAGGGTATCTTCTGTTGTCTCATCCAAATGTAGAGACATGCATCTAGCCGACAGCCAATTCTTTCTTCCTGGTCCCATTGATTTATTGATTGGAGTTGATCTATATAATGAGGTTCTAGATGGTAAAATGCTAAATCTGGGCCAAGGATTACCAACAGCATATTCATCTATGTTTGGTTGGATTTTATTGGGTAAAGCTCCCAAGGTAGAGTCCTCCATTGTTAATGTAAGTACTTCACTACATTGTAATCTAGATAAGCTCCTGACTAGGTTTTGGGAGGTAGAGGAGCCACCTGCTAGGATCATGCAGGATCCAGAAAGTCTACTCTGCGAACAGCATTTTGTAGAGACGCTTACACGAGATGAAACAGGCAGATTTATCGTTCGTCTTCCATTCAAGTCAATTCGTAAACCTTTAGGCGACACGCGGGCTACTGCTCTAAAACGGTTTTATAATCTTGAACGTAAGCTCTCCAAGGATTCTAAGCTTAGAGAAATGTATGTAGCTTTCATGGCCGATTATCTCGAGACTGGTCACATGCGTCCAGTATCTAATGAATCCGATCTTAGATATTATATACCTCACCATGGAGTACTAAAGGAGAGTAGTAGTACAACTAAACTTCGGGCTGTCTTCGACGCTTCAGCTGCCAGTAGCTCTGGTGTTTCACTTAACCAGATTCTAATACCGGGACCCAAGCTTCAGCAGAATATCGAAGATATCATTTTACGTTTTCGCACCCACGCTGTTGTGTTTACTTGCGATATCAAGCAGATGTACCGTCAGGTTCGATTGCATGAGGACGATTGCAAATATCAAACTATTTTCTGGAGAGAGTCTCCTGATCAACCTTTGCAGCCGTTTGAACTCACAACTGTCACCTACGGTATGGCTAGTTCTGCATTCTTGGCGATGCGTGTCATACATGAACTCGGTATCTTAAATAAAACCTCATACCCAGAGGCGTCACGCGTTCTGCAAGAGGACACTTTTGTTGATGACGTTGTTACTGGCGCTCCTGATGTAGAGTCCGCCAGAATCTTGCAGAAGCAGATAAGTGATGTGTTGGCTCAGGGTAGGTTTACTTTAAGGAAATGGGTAAGTAACTACGATGAACTCTTGTGCGATTATCCCTCGGACTATCTCGAAACGCCTCTTCGATTCGAGGAATCAGGGGACAATATTTTTAAGGTTTTGGGAGTCGAGTGGAATTCTATTTCTGATCGTTTTGTTTTCTGTGTGCCCTCTTTAGATATATGCTTATCTAAGAGGCAAGTTTTATCTAATATAGCTAGGATCTACGACCCATGTGGCTACTTGGCGCCTGTAATTTTCTACGCTAAGAGCATTATGCAGAGTCTGTGGATATCGAATACTTCATGGGACGATCCCCTCCCTGAAGACATTTCTGAGCATTGGAACTCTTTCTCTGCTGGATTCTCATTTCTCAATTCTGTTCATCTTGATAGGTTTATATCCTGCAAGTCGCCAGAACAATGCGACCTTGTTGGTTTCAGCGATGCTTCCGAGAAGGGTTATGCCGCCGTAGTTTACTTACGCGTTCAAGATACCAGCGGTGAAGTAGGCGTTCATTTACTTCTAGCCAAAACGAGAGTCGCCTCTTTGAAAAAGAGATTTACGATCCCGCAGCTAGAGTTGAGTGGTGCTGTTCTCTTAGCTCAACTCATCGATCATGTTCGTAGCGTTTTGCGAAGCAAGCTGAATATTTCAAACTCTATCGCTTTCTGTGATTCCAGCATAGTACTGGCTTGGCTTCATAGTTCCCCCCACAAGCTTACAACTTTTGTAGGGAATCGTGTCTCCCAGGTCCAAGGATTGGTCCCGTATGTCACGTGGCGTTACGTTCCTTCTTTGCTCAATCCTGCTGATTGCGCGAGTAGAGGTTTACTACCACAGGAATTGGTGTCTCATCCATTGTGGTGGGCACCAGCATGGGTAAAGGAGGACCCTGACAACTGGCCGACCAATATCTCTTTCAAATCTTCAGATGAGTTTTCCGAAGTTATTCCAATTGTTTCTTCTGTAAATGTCGTCAATCAGTCTGAAATTAGTTTTAGTTTTTTAATTAATCGTTATAGTTCGTTGTCTAAGCTGCAACGTGTGTTCGCTTGGATTTTGAGATTCGTCAATAATACTCGAAATCCAAATTCCAAATTAAAAGGTTTTCTTGGAGTTCAAGAATTGGATAATGCTTTGCATAGGGCCATCAAGTTGGTGCAACGGGAAGTGTTTGCTGAACATCTCAGTTCAATACTTCATAAAAGGTCTCTGAAAGGGCATGTAGCTTCTTTACATCCTTTCATCGATTCCAACGGTCTCCTACGCGTCGGCGGTAGGCTCATGCACTCCAACTTACCTTATGCAACTAAGCATCCAATCTTACTTCCCAAGTCACATCATCTTACTAATATTATCATTGATTATTATCATCAGGTTCATTTACATGCAGGTCCTGCATGCCTTATTACGATTCTACATCAAAGGTTTTGGATCTTGTCGGCTCGTCGAGTAGTCCGACATAGAGTTTTTCTATGCCATCGTTGCTATCGTCTCAAAGCGAAGCCTTTGGAACCGTTTATGGGTAATCTCCCACCCAGTCGTATACGCCAAGCAAGACCATTTGTGAAGGTTGGCATTGATTTCGCCGGGCCTTTCTCTATAAAGGTTTCTACGGTTCGAAATTCAAAACTGCGCAAGGCCTATATCTGCGTCTTCGTATGTTTAGCTGTCAAAGCTATACATATTGAAGTCACGTCAGATTTATCTACTGAAGCCTTCCTTGCCTGCTTTCACAGATTCATCTCTAGGAGAGGCATGGTGTCGGACGTATATAGTGACTGCGGCAGAAATTTCCAAGGCGCTAAACGTTATTTGGACGAGGTAGAGTCCTTCCTTAATAATAATAAACGGGCAATCAGCGAAGGTCTATCTAAACATAGTGTCAACTGGCACATGAACCCACCTTACAGTCCCCACATGGGCGGCCTGTGGGAATCATCGATAAAATCGGCAAAAACAATTATTCAAACGATCTATTGGGAGTCAAGTTCTTACCTTTGAGGAACTGACTACAGTTTTTGCTCGAATTGAGGCCGTACTCAATTCGCGACCACTGTGTCCGCTATCCAATGATCCCAGTGATTTTGAAACTTTGACACCGGGACACTTTCTGATAGGTCAACCCTTAGCTTCGTTACCGGAAACCAGTTTCGATAACACTCCCCTTTCTCGGCTTAATCGTTGGCAATTGACTCAGCAAATTTCGCAACATTTCTGGCGTCGATGGCAGCTAGAGTACTTGCATACTCTACAGCAACGCTCGAAATGGCGTAGAGATGCTCCTAATCTTCAATTGGGAGACTTAGTTCTCATCAAAGAAGACAATTTGCCACCGCTTCAGTGGCGCAAGGGTCGAGTGTCCAGACTCCATCCCGGCAGTGATGGTGTCGTTCGGGTAGCCGAGGTGCAGACTAGCTCTGGTTCCTATCTCAGGTCCGTGTCAAAGCTGTGTCCATTACCTAAATGCGACACACAATAGGGAAATCAACTTTATATTTAAATAATTTAATGTTAGGTTAGCTTCTAAGTTATTCGAATTAATTTAAGCTACCTGTGCACTCTCAAGTTTCTATTTAAGGTTACATAAAGCGCTCTACCTTTTATTTATTATTGGTTGCCGTTTCATTTATTTTAAAGAGCTTAGTAGCTCTTTGGGGGGCGGTTTATGTTAGGTATAAGTTTCATATTCGGCGCGCTTTGTCGTGTCAATTCCTTGTATTCCCTAATCCTTTCCTGCCCTAATGGAAACGCGGGTAAACAAAGAAATATATACCCAAACGTCAGCTGTCAATGAGCTGGCGTCTTTGCATTTCGTCGGAGTATCTACCCCGGTTCGGTCGACATACCGATTGTCCCGTCAACCAGGAAGGCAAATCATCGGGATACCTCGCGAGTGTCACCCTTTTACCTTATGTACGGATTGGCGAAGGAGGAAACCCACAATACTGGCAAATTTACCAACTGGACTGCCAGGCGCCTGCGCAACTACCAACACCAGATACAGTCCACTTCGAAGGTAGGCGTTTCCATCCTATTTTCCACTTTTGCCCCTACAGGGCGTTTTTAAGTTCGCGGAATCGGGGGTAAGAGGTGGAAATAAAAATACAAGTTTATTTTTCCTTTTTAATATATTCTCCTGCAACCCTAATACATTTTTCAGATCTTTCAATTAGCTTATGTATACCCTCGAAAAAAAATGTTTTTTTCTTTGTCTGAAAAATAAGCTGAAACTGCTTCCTTCACTTCTTCATCGCTTGAGAACTTCTTCCCCGAAGTTCTTTTTTCATTTTTGGAAAGAGATAATAATCACTGGGAGCCAGGTCAGGACTGTAGGGTAGATGAACCAAATATCGAAGCCCACCTTATGCAGGGAAGCCAACGCAACACGGCTCTTGTGCACAGGCGCGTTGTCGTGCAGAAGGAGGACACCTTTGGTTAATTTTCCCCTTCTTTTTGCCTTGATTGCTTCCTTTAATCGCTCTAAGATTGAAGCGTAGTATTCTCCGGTTATGGAGACACCTTTATCTTTATAATCTATCAACAAGATTCCTTCTGAGTCCCAAAAGATTGTCGCCATGATTTTTCCCGCCGACTGTGACACCTTAAATTTCTTTGGTGGTGGTGTACCTTTTTTGTGCCACTGCATAGAATCTTGTTTGGACTCAGGTTCATAATGATGAACCCAAGTTTCATCCCCAGTAACAATTCGAGTCAATACTCCATCGTGGTCTTCATTACAGAGGTCCAAAAACGCGCGAGAACACTCTATGCGCTGTTGTTTTTGAGGCGGCGTGAGCATTCTCGGCACCCACCTTGCACTGACTTTGGTCATGCCGAGATGATCGTGAAGAATTTTAAATATGGTTGTATCGGATACTCCAACCATTTCTGCGAGCTGTTTCTTCTTTAGTCTAGCATCTTCCAGTATTAATTTTTCCACTTTTTGAATTATTTCCGGAGTGGTCACCTCGATCGGCCGTCCTGGCCGAGGATCATCTTCAAGTGAGGCCCTGCCTTGCTTAAAAAGGGTATGCCACTTATAAACCATGGTTTTACCGGGGCAAGACTCCCCGTAAACGGATGACATCTCTTCTAGTATGGTTTGAACCGATTTACCTTGCTTGGTAAGGAACTTTATGACAGCGCGGTGCTCGATTTTCTCCATTTTTCACAATTTTCTTCCCAACTGAGTTGTCTGATCGACGATAATTCAAATAGTAATGGCCCGATTAAAACAAAACGTTCTATTTATACTAATAATGAGCTACTTAACCAGTTACGACTAAGGAAAGTACCCTCATTTATTAATTACCTACCCATTCCGCGAATATAAAAATGCACCCTCGTATACTTGAATGTTATTAACTCACCAGTTATCATTAAAATCCAGTGCAAATCCTCAAACAGGGCAATAAGTTGTTCACCCCCACTCAACGGCAACTTTCCCATGTGCATCAATTGTAAATGATTCTCCAACCTGACAAAGAAAGTATGTGTAACAATCATAGACAAAAATACACTAGACTCAGGTTTGCTAGGGACATGCTTTCACCAGAAACAAATCCTACACTTTGTGCCCAGAATCCCAGAAATTATTTCCTAGAACCGCTCTTGACTGCGACGCATGCATCGTGAACGGAAAACAAAAGTGTATAACCAATGTGCCATTTAACTTATTTATGAACATGAATAAACATTATGGTCGATTCTGGCAGTCACACTAAAGTGTGTAGGTCAAAACCAAAATGTAAATTTAGTCCTACCTGTCCTTTTCTCTCTCAGCCATTTATGTTAAGGACGGAGAGAGATAGACCTGACTAAGATTAGATTTAGGTTTAAGTGTGACTGCCGGAATCAACCCTATTCTCTGCGTTTAAATTTGAAATATTAAGTATAAGTACCTATTTCGTATGTAAGCATTATTTCTAAACGGCCACCTTCGACTTTGTCTGCATGAACATTAGAATTCTTTTTTTTCCGTATCCGTGTAAACTTCAGAAAATCTTTTCTAAAATAATGCTCGCCTACATTCCCCAAGCTTACACGTGCCACGTAAATTTCAAGTTCGCCATGAATCGTTCATCAGTCAGTTAGTTACAGAAGAGTTTGAAATAAATAGATGCCATATTAACAAATAAAATAAAATAAAAACGGTTGTTGGCGAAACATATGTAGATTATTTATCTAGTTTTTGATTTCGGAATGGTGCAATGTATCGTCTTGCATGCTAGGTGCTCGGGTCTGGTTTCTCATGGCGATTGTAGTTAGTGCAAGTGCCTGTTGTCGCAATTATGAGTTATCAGATCCGAGGGTCAGTGGAGGGTGTAGGGCCCGGTGGTGGGCGCACCCATAGTGAATGTTTGAACTTTCCGAATTGTAACGCCTAATACAATTTCATTTAAATAAAATCTATCATCACTCAAATAATCTCTTACCTCTTACTCCTATCCTGAAGCAGGGTAAAGAGTATATGACAGCAATGCCTCGGCGCTTTCCTGGCGATAGCTCCGATGGTCAGTAGTATATTACTGTGAAGTTTTCTTTCATCCTCTTCTATCTCATCGCGAATGTCATCTGCGCAACCATCGCTGCTCTCTGTCCCTCTTAAAAGTGAGAAAAATCCGATATAGTGCAGAAACCATAAACAGTGCGGTACCATAAACCTCAAGCACGTATCCAGGGGCGTGGCCCAAGGGAACGCCCCCGAGAGTATTGTCATACAAAGTAGGTAGAGTATAGGATGCATATTTAGGACTAAAAATTGTGTGTTAAAGCTACACATCAGCATATTGCAGGTCATAGCTGGACGTAGGCCTTCCCCAAAGCACACCACAAGGCCACAGGGAAGTTTGGTGACTGCAGTGTGATTTTAGCACTATGTTGTCAACACGGGAGGAACTGCTGCCGGCCTCTAGGAAATACTTAATCGCCTCTAACGATACCCACAGGCAGATATATGGTGGTGCTATCCTACTCCTGCCGACACCACACAGCGTGTAAATACTAATAATGTGAATATTACCGTAACTTTTGTACTACCTTGTACCATCAGGCGGCGCCAGTCTACACTGGAGATAAGTATTAAATATCTCAATACACGGGTTGTGTAGAGTTTCATTGGAAAACCCATCTGTGTCATGAACTATTGAGCTCCAAGTGTGGAGAAATTTGTTAAGAGTTTCCCTCCAAACTGTGTCCTCATTTACCTTAAAATAAATGACAGTAATTTAGTAATGTGGTCAAAAAGTCCAATACATGAACTAAAAAAATTTATAAATGAAATTGTATTAGGCGTTACAATTCGGAAGTTCAAACATTCACTATGGGTGCGCCCACCACCATGCATGCAAGGCGATACATTATGTATCGTCTTGCATGCTAGGTGCTCGGGTCTGGTTTCTCATGGCGATTGTAGCTAGTGCAAGTGCCTGTTGTCGCAATTATGAGTTATCAGATCCGAGGGTCAGTGGAGGGTGTAGGGCCCGGTGGTGGGCGCACCCCATAGTGAATAAAAAATTTATACTGATATCATAATTATCTAAAATCATTAACAGACTAGGTACTTACAAATGGACATAAAAAAGACCTAATGTCCATAATTTTTCTCACAACTAATCTAACAAAGGAACTTCACATTAAAAAAAACTTAGGCATTTAAAAATTATCTATTCAGAGTCAAAATGAACTTACCCCTTCTTCCACAATAGAACCTCTGATACTAATACAGGTGTAAGCTGTCAAGTTCTGCAACAATGCAGGTGGAGATGCGGCTATCATAGATGGTGAGAAGAACTGAATCAGCCTCCGATAGATATCTGCAATTCCATGCATCTCCTTCTCATTAGGCTGAATATAACTCAGCATATTCAAGAAGCTGCTTACATAGTTCTCCAAATACTGCTGTTTCAAGTTTGTTGTTGATACTACCACCCCACATAAACTAGCCAACTGAACTAAACATGTCAATGAATGTCCAGATAACTCTGGATTTGTTCTAACATACATGTGTATTTCAAAGAACAGAGCCAATAGTTCAGGCTGCATAATTGTGTCTTTCCAATTCATACTCAATCTCAAGGCTGGGGCTGTATCACTTTCGTAGATAGCTTCGAATGCACCTATCAGCCGTTTTGATAGCAATGGAGAGACATGACTCCAACATAGTATGGTCTCAACAATAGTCAAAAGCTGCTTTGTTAGTGATGCTTGCTCCCCTTCTGGACGATGTCCTGAACGGATTATCTGTTCTAAAACTCCTACAGTAAACCTAAATATTTTCTTCAAATCTATTGCCTCAAACGATTTCTTTAATCGAAAATGCACTTCCCATATTAGCCCCACGTCAGCTGATTTTACGGTGATGGCATACTCCTGCATTATGGCTAGGATTAGTGAGCATGCTAACTTCTGCTGGCTGATTGTGGAACTGAGGATTATTTTCTCTAATTCTCCTAGTAAGGCCTTTCTCTCTCTTCCTCCATCATCAATGCTGCCTCTCTTTATTATTATAGCTATTGTCTGAAAAGGTAACAAGATAGAATTGAATTTAGTTGAATTAATCAAAATTAAAAGATATATCATTCTATGAATTGATGGAGCCATAAAAAAAAGTTGGAAGTTAATAATGCCATAAAGTTATCTTTACTTAGATAGGTACAAAATAAAATATTTGTACCAATTGTTATTTAAATATTGAAAATGTGGGATATCACAAAGTAAAAAATGTTTAAGGTTCATAAAAAGTTTAAAAAAATATTCACAGACAAATGAGTCCATAGTTTGTTAGTATTACAAGATGTTATGTCTATGTTCATAATATATAGATGAATAATTACTTACCTAGCTTGTTAGATTTATCAGCTATAAAAGATATTAAGATAAGAATTACTTACCTGTAGCAATTTTTCCCTTAAATATGGGGGTGTATCCTGCCTCAACAGGTAACTAAGCAAGTACTCTCTTAAAGAATTGATATCATTCTCTGACAGTAAACTCCACTCCCTTATAAGAGCTGATTTTATTAGACTAGCAGCTTCAAATAGCACATATTCAGCAGATGACTTTTCCAAGATTTCTCGGCAGAGTTCATAGGGGTTCTTTGTGCTTCTGAATTCAAGAAACACACTCTCTGCCTGCCGCCGCTGGTCAGGGCTGACCACGTTCGGAGGAGCCTATGAAAATTTTCTCTGTGTAGATTTTATTTAGGGCAAGAGAGGTAAACCAAATATACAACACAATAAACAGATTATTATTATGTGAACTGTAGTACATATTTAAGTCTAAGTGATGGTATCAACTATTAGCTTCTGCTTCAGCGTGCCTGATTTTCATGCAAGAGCAGATGGATGGTTTGTAAACATTATCTGAATGTGCATTTAACATTTTGCCATGAAGATCTTATGCGTGCCCTTGGTTTATTCTTTCAATTGCAGTATTAAATTAAAATATATAGGTAATGAAGAGTCTTACCATAAGCACTTGTGCAGCAGCTTCCAGTGTTTGTATTGCAGAGTTGTTGTCCATTTTTGTAGATTTCACACAAATATCGGCCAGAAATAAAAACTACACTAAATGAGTCCAGGATTCTAAAATCGTCTCCTTCTCTTAGCATACCAGCAATCACATAATTTCATTTATATTTCTAAAAAAAATACCACGAAATTGTACCAACGACTGACCACAAAGAGAGTAAGTCAGTATATTCTTTGATCAAACTACCGTTGCGTTCCACTAACCATTTTACCAAAACTTAGAGCGGTATAGATGACACAGAATTTTCCTTACACTTTTCATAGAAAGTGACAGAGACAGCATGTGATTTTTTTGTAATAATTCCTACGTGACCAAACTTTTTAAGGCCTTTCAAGGGATTTTACACAAAATGGTTTGGTTCCGTAGAACAAATTATTATGTTTTAAAATTACAATTAACTATGTTCGATATCAATACGCACTTGTTTGTAATGTGAGGGAACCTGCCTGTTATATAAGGGTATGAATCCCAGTAGTTGTGAACATTGGCCCTCTGTAAGGGGACCATTGACGTTATAGCCTGAAATATGGACCTACTGTACCTATGTACATTAGGTCCTCTAGTAATTAGCTAGTCGATGACAAACCATGATTAGATAACGAGGTACAGTAGACAAGATAATTAGTAATTAGTCAATTATGATATTTAATTTAACTTCCAGTTAGGGTTCTACTTAATCACTAATTATTATTTCCTTAGATTATATTTTCATATAGCTAGGTACATAAAGGTTATTATACATAATAGCAAAGTACATATTTACATTTTATTTACTAAGGTTGTTCCTTCCTTTTTCAAATTTATTTAGTTCTCTCTAATATAAATCTATCCAATCTGTGCATACACAAGAATTTACCATTTAGAAACAATACTGGTATATCACACCTATAGAGCCTCAACCATCTGAGATTCTCCTTCTTAGTTATATCAACTTTTTCAATTACAATTCTATCTTTATATGGTTCCAATTCTTCCATCACTATATCACATAAACCACAGGGGTCTTTTGTGTAAAAAGTCAAAATTGGGGATCCCTTTACATCTTCATCTCTGTAAAAAATGATACACTTAATAAATAAAAGTACAATATGAACAATTAATTGATTTATTGAGCTCACATACCTACATAACATAAAATAAATTCTTAAATAAATAGATAGGTACAAAATGTCAAAAAATTGTCTTTTATTTACAGGAATATAAAACTATAAATTCTTCAACAATATGTAAGCTTAAAGCTATGTAATTATTTAACACACAGTCACTGTTATACAGTTACAAATGGCAAATAATCTAAAAAGGCACAAGTAGACTATTAAAATGTTAAGAAAATCAGAACACCCATACTAAACAACCAGCCATTCAATTTACAACTTACAATTTCTCAATCATTATGGATGATGCACACCTCCCCACCATTACAAATTGATGCTACACCCTTTTCACCCTTCTTTAAAGCATGACACAGGTGGACTACGATTCTAGCTCCTGACATTCCAATGGGATGGCCAAGGCTTACTGCACCTCCATGTACATTAATCTTGGCAGGATCAAGATCTAATAGTTTCTGGTTGGCAACAGCCACTACACTGAATGCCTCATTGATCTCCCATAAGGCAACATCCTCCTTTTTGACTCCAGTCTTTTCTAGTAATTTTGGTATAGCTACTGCAGGGGCAATCGGAAAATCAATGGGGTCACACTCCCCATCTGCAAAGCCCACTACACGAGCTATCGGTTTGATATTTAACCTTTGTGCAGCATCAGCTGTCATTAAAACCAAAGCTGCTGCACCATCATTCAAGGTTGATGCATTGCCAGCTGTGACTGTTCCATTTTCCTTCTGGAATACTGTTGCCAGTTTACTAAACTTCTCAAAATTACTCTCTTGTATTCCTCATCCTCTGTGAACAGGATAGGTGGGGCTCCTCTCTTCTGTGGGACAGGCACAGGTACCAATTCATCTGCAAATGCCTTAGCTTCATATGCAGCAGCACTTCTCTTGTAACTCAAAATGGCAAAGTCATCTTGTTCCTTCTTGGAGATCCAATTTTTTGCTGTATTTTCAGCACAATTACCCATATGAATTTATTGTAGACATCAGTGAGACCGTCAAAAACAATGCCATCAACTAACTGCATACCACCGTAAGCAGTTTCACCCCTTTTCAAATAGAAAGGTACATTTGACATAGATTCCATTCCTCCAGCTAAAATTACATCTTGTGCTCCTGTTTGCAGGCCCTGAGCTGCTAGCATTACAGACTTCATGCCAGATGCACATACTTTATTAACAGTTGTACAAATGGTACTTTTGGGTAAACCCAGCAAATATTACTGCTTGTCTTGCTGGAGCTTGTCCTAAGTTTGCAGAGCACACATTTCCCATGTAAACCTAGAACAATAGATTTTGTTATATTGTAAATAAGGTTACTTACATAAGTCTTAATTTATGATTTACACAAATGGGAGTCTGAGTAATTTAAGTATTCTGCTATTATATTTATGTACTACAAAAGATTATATTAGCCATTGGTTAAATGAATGATTGCAATATCTAATAAATAATGCGAAAAAATGCAATATTATATCCTTTTCTCGTAAAAAAAATACTGTTTTATATAAATATTATATCAATAACATACATGTCAGTCGGGTTTACGAGGTGAGGGATTGGGTGTGTACTTGGATGTGGAATAAACGTTTACAACACATATATAAACACAGTAAGAGCGAGAGCCTACCGTATGCTCGGTTTCATTTTGAGAACAGCAAAGAGATTTAAACTTTGTTCAACATTGATCCTTTTATTCCAATCATATGTGAGATCAGTTTTGGAATATGCGTCAACCTGTATGGAACCCGCACTACGATGTTCATATAGACGAGATCGAGACAATCCAGACACAAAATTTCTAAAACATCTTTCGAATAAAAGCCAAAGACTTAATCAGCCAATGCCAAAATTAATGACTCTCTCTGATCGTCGTGCAGTGAGAGATCAGATGTTTTGTGTATAAGGTTATATATACTACCTATAGATTCTCCGTTTCTTCTCGTAATGTGGGTTTTAGATGTCCCAGACTTGGATCGCAGCAAATACGTTGTTTAATGTGCCGCTCACTAAGACCAAATATATGCGAAATACTTTTATTATCGATCGCGTGACTCCTACAATTGGCGTTTCAAGGGCATTGATTTGTTTAATACAAAATGTAATATTTATAAAGTAAAATCATTGCGGCCCTTGATCACATAGTTGATTGGTGGGGGTTTCATAGATTCAGTGTGATGTGTTGGTTGGAGCTTCAAGTTTTTTATGTGTTTTTATTGGTAGACACTTTGCTGGTTGTATGTGCTACTTATGTATTGTAAATATATTTGTGTAATAGTACTGTT
Source organism: Carposina sasakii (assembly GCA_014607495.2). Lineage (NCBI taxonomy): Eukaryota > Metazoa > Arthropoda > Insecta > Lepidoptera > Carposinidae > Carposina > Carposina sasakii. The sequence goes on from CP053161.1 coordinate 10,918,810, forward strand.
TTGTGTCTCATGAAAATAATAAAATAAAATAAAAAAAAAAAATAAATAAATAGTAACTTCTGATAATTTATAAAAAAATATATTATTCAACAAACATAACAATCTTATCTTGATAAACCACCTATGTAGTAGGTGCCTACTTTATAATATCTGTGAAAGTAAATTAGGTATAATAACGGTAAAAACGCGTGATTAACTGTAAATAAAATGAGAAAGTAGGCAAAACCAATTAACCTCTTTCACTTTCCTCCTTTGGAATGCCGGCTCTTTCGATCGCCGCTTTGACAGCTACGGCACCAAGTTCTGTGGCTGAAACACACCAGCCAGCTCCCCCTGAAGGAACCCATCGGTTTGTCCTTACAGCTGAAGCAAATAACTACTTCGTTCAGGGACACTTTTGTGGAGTACCGCCATCATCTTTTACAAGCTATGCAAATAACAAAACAAAAATTAAACAAACTCATCAAGTAACACACGTCACTTCATTGTGTTTCACACAAAAAATTATCGTCAGGAACTCGTCACCTGTGTCGTTAATTCAAGTCACCACAGAAAACTTGTAAGTCTGGTCAGGCAGTTCATAGACGACTGACTGCGTTACAGCAAAAACAAACTTGAAAGTGGAATAACAAACCTTTGACTGCATTTTAATGTTAATTAGTCTGTTTCCTATAAGGAAAATTCATGATTGTCTCGATCTTAATCCTCATCACGGCTCAATTAGAAAAGAAAATGATAAAACCCCGGGTCTAAAATAAATAAAATGAATGTTATCGCAAAACTAAAACATTTAATAAAAATTATCTTCGATTTACGGTTCAGAAAACAATATTTTATGAGCTAATGCTCTTGGTATAAAGTTGAAAATGCTACCAAAAACTAAACTCGTTTCATTTTCGTATAGAACTTTGACCCTTCCCCCCTCTTTAACTTTAGTTCCCTTTTCTTTATCTCTTTGTGAGCAGTCAAACACCGTCATATGAAATATCACGTAATATTATTAAGCTGGTTTGTGTCAACTGCCTTGCAAGACATAACATAATAAATATAAAAATAATGGAATAATAAATATGAACTATTCTACGAAACGAAAAGCTCCATTTTAAGAACACACTGTATTCAACTGTATTGTATATGTTGGTTGTGGACAGTGTAGCCAACCCAACAGTTTTAACTGTAGATCTACAGTTTTTTGAAAATTATCTCAGCTTTTTAGTTTACGGCCCTCGATATTCTACAGCTTGTGTGATTATGATTCTAGCGCCACCTTTATTTGCTACGTGGTAGTCCGTGCACTCAGCTTCAATGAAACCAACTATCATCGAACCTGAGTCATCAATCGATTTAATAGATGGCGTTAGTTTTGGATCGGTCACCAACCCGCCTGCCCAGCGTGGTGACTATGGGCAAAACCTCCCCTGTGGCAGTAGCCTTGTGGCGTACTCTGGGGGAGGCCTACGTTTAGCAGTGGACTGCAATAGGCTGAAGAAGAAGAAGTATTGGATAGTCGTAGATTGTTTCGGTCGATGTCTGTTTTACTGACATTCTATTTTTCTTACTGGGGAATCCCCGCGGATGCTTTGACAATCGAGATATATGTACTTGATATTTTTTTTTTAGTTTATCCCGAAGGAAAGGCAAGGGGAACTAAGCCCATACAGCCTAATCATTGTTAAGTAAAATGTATTCTGAATTTATGATGGATGGTAATGATGATGATGAATGGAAACGTCGGGAAAATCCTCAAGAACAAGTGTAAAGTTAGTCAAAATGAAAAATTATTGCAGAAACAACTTACATGCGCCCATGAAGAGATCGTAATCCGGCTAAAGTTTCACTCGGCTTACCTGCGTATAAAACCATGCACACGCACTAGATTCACATCACAAGTAATCAAAATATAACTTATCTACCAGAAAACATCACTTTACGGACACATGCAAGCCATTTACAAATAATTTTTGATTTTCACAAGAAAATTACACCTGCACCCTTCCAGCTTTTCCCGCCGAATCCATATGTACTTGATTTCCTGAAATGTTGCAATATTAGCTCGTAAACATTACTAATTTTATTTGACATAATGTAGGTCCCTATCTTTATGACTTTTGATATTAAATTTTATTAAAACTTCGATAATCACATGAATTTTCTTGTTTTTAATTGCCTCTCTAAAATGTATTCTATTTTATTACCATCATTAAATTATAAAAATATTAAGCTGTAGATTTACTGTTTATTAATTTGATATTTACAGTTTTCTACAGTTTTTTTTTTTAGTATATCTACAGTTTAGCGTGTCCTGGGGGTTGGCAACACTGGTTGTGGAACTATAGTTAAACTGCGTATTATATGGTATGTGGGTCGAAGTATACGGGTATGTATTGATTGAAAGTCCACGGTAGGTACACGGTCTCGCAGAGAAGCAGAGATTGGCATTCTCTAAAAGTATTTTACGTTACATAAATACCAGCTTCAATCGGTAATAGTACATCTCTATTACTGTCAAAGTCAAATGTGAAATAAAAAAAAATTGGATTGCTTTGTATTGTATTCCTTATTTTTCTGTTTTTCATAATTAATAAATGAAACAGTCTTGAAAGTAATAAATGCTAGGGGCATTATTGTGTAGCTATGTTATATTATAAATGACATAACATTTAATGTGTACATAAAACATCGTGGTCAAGCATATTCTCCACAGGTTAGTTCTACTTTTCTATCTTTCAACATATCCATCAAATAAATATTGTTAATATATTTTTCAAACGTATTTTCCTCATTGGTTTTATCTAGCATCTTTCTTGAAGTTATTAAGTACATAGGAGTTTAATATTGTTATTCTAGCATTTTTCTTGAAGTTATAGGTACATAGGAGTTTAATATTGTTATTTAAGAGTAGCCTATAAAACATTTCTTATATGGTCAAGGTTCTAATGTCATTATGAAATGCAGCAAATTAACTAGTATTTTAGTATAATATTGATTTTTATGTACCTACCTAGTGCAAATTATGTTAAGTAGATTCTTTGGGGTCTAAATCTATTTGAATAATATAATATTATGGATTGATAAGAAACACTCATCACTATCTTTCCACATTTAAAGGTCCTTGATTTTCTTAGCACTACTTTTAAATTGTTATATTTCTTTTTGGTATAAAAAGTTATGTATCTACTTATAGCACTATTCCCTAAAAGGACTAAAGAAACTTCCAAGCTTAAAGAATTTCTTTTTCTGAAAATAAAATAAGGACAATATGGTAAACTAAGTAATAGTAAATTAATTTTATAGGTACCTACTTGTAGTACTTAATCAGCAAACATGTTAACATAAAATGTACAGTATTTTAAATTAAATGTTATTCTACCCCCTCTTACATTTGTAATATTTTGTTATTTCAGAGTAATAAAATGCAGTAAAATTTAAGTAAATTAATTTGTGATAATACCTATAAGAATATAAGCTGTGTGGGATATACTTGTAACAGAAGCTACCATCTGGTAACAATTTGGTTTAATTATTTAGCTATGAACTATATGATTATCTACTAGAGCAGGGATTCCCAAACCTTTTTTCTCCTAGACCCCTTTTAAAAGTAGACTGGTCCTGGTGGACCCCATTTTTTCACACCAACCAACGTCGACCCCCATCAAGTCTCCTGTGGACCCCTGGGGGTCCACCTGGACCACTTTGGGAACCACTGATCTAGAGATTGTGCTGTGTTACACAATTTAATCACTTTTACAAATCTTAATCATCCAATTCCTCTAAAGGAGTTACATACAATAGATATAACCTTCATACTTGCAAAAATTATATTCTTGGTACTTTTATAGATAAGATTACTACCTTATCTTGTAATAGCTACTTTATAAAAAAATTATACTAAGACTGAATTTTCCCAATGGTCAGATATACTATTTGAAGGATATAGTTGATGCTGTCTCTATTTGAAAGAAAAAGTGTATAATACTACAGCTGCTTCTCTTCCCGGGCATACTCTACAAGTCAGTAGAGGGCCAAGAGGGTCTTGGTGTTTTGTAGGCGATGGGCTGACCACTTGTCACTACTAATCGAACCTGTACATCTCAACTATACCCTCAAAATTGGTCAGAAGTGGCACCATGTGGTTCTATTGGCTCTTGGTGCTCTGCCTACCCCGTAAGGGATAAAGGCGTAATTATATGTATGTATGTCTCTATTTTGTTATAAATATAATCATTATGCAATAAGTAGGTATACTAAATGCAGGTGTAAGTGTAACCCGGGCAAACTTTTTAATTCTCATTGAGAAGAAGTAGCAAAAACAATAGGTGAAAATTCCCAGGCCAAAGGGAAATGTGATGTTCAAGATTATACTAGCTTTTGAACAAAGTAATTGTTCTAATTGTCATGCTTCTCATATTCACTGTCAAAAGTACTTACAGAAATAATTATGTAAATGCAATAAAATTTCTTGAGCAGCAGCTTAGGGCTTGAAATATACAAATTATAGTCACTCGGGTGATTTTTTTTTATTTTCTTCATAATTTACAAACTATAGTTATTTATTTTGCTATAGAATAAAATTAGAAAAAAACCTTATATTTTAAATATTAAATATAAAAAAATATATAAAAATCGACGACGTAAGTACACTACCGGTTAGTGCCAACATATAATAGGAAGAAGTTTAGATAACTATCTGGGGGATAAGCACGAACATTTTTACATGCGGTAACATAGCGCAACGCAATGCAAGCAAAATCGATGAGATTTGACAATGTAGCGAGAGCGTTACGAATTGTCGAGGGATTTGTCCCTGCTCTAAATTCTACTAATTTTTTAAATCCACGCTGACAAAGTCGCGGGCGCCTGCTAGTCTGATCTATAATATCTTGAAACACGTCATGATCGCTAAACTATTTGATTCTGTAATGTTGGTTCAAAAGAACTTATATTAAAAGGCCTGTTTATTTAAGATGATGGTTTGGTTCTTATCTCGCTTAAATTGTCTTTATTATCATAGAGTGAGTATGAATCACCTTAGCTACATACTATATGTGGCAGACAGGTGTAAAGCATCCTTGCAGTGTTAGTAATTAACGTACTCTAAAGGCGTTACCTGTCGCAATTAGGCTTATTAGCCCGCCAGTTCTTATGTAAATATTGAGCTTGTAACGCTCACATGTTCAAGCTCAAGTGTGGAAAATTATTACGCCGAAATATTGTGCGTTTTGTGTTGTTGACGTATATTTGGCCTAAAATCCATGTGTAGTGTAAATTCGTGCATTCATAAAAGCCGACTAAGGAACTCGGGAGTTTTCTCAATCAGGCGATGAGCTAACTTGTCAGTGATCTTTTACATCTGCTCTTGCTATGTTAAACGCGCGTGTGTTCCTTCGTGATCCCACAGTTCTCGCTGCCCAATTCGGGGAACATATTCGTGTGTATTATATTTATACTGTAATTGTTCTGTTCCAGGGTTCTCACCAAGAAGACAAGGCTATGACTTGGGTCATGCTATAAAAATGGAAGTGGTTAATTTGGACGATGGAAGATACGAGCTTAGAGAGAATTTACCCAGAAGTAGCAATGACAGTGAAGTTTCCAGCAGTTTTGATAGGGATTTAACTGAAGATAAAGATTCGGAAGATGAAGAGGATCTCAAAGAAGACTTACAGAAGACAATACCGCAATGTTACAAGTCGGATTCCAACTTTACATCACAAACAAGTACCTCCAGTGATTACGCGAATGACGATGAGTTTCAAGCTACCGCTTTGTGCCAGTTTATGGATATTCTGAACGATTTAGATGCAGTTCTGGACAAATCTTTGTTAGCATGCCTTGACGATCCCATAAAGAATTTTGATAGCGATGAGGAGGATCTCATTTGTAAAATTAAGGAGTGTATCAATGAACCTCACGTGGATTCAGAGCAATCGTCGATTGACGACGACGTTCAGGTCATATGCGCCACTGTTCAACACACAACACCTTCAACGGAAGAAGCTGCCACGCCAAACATTCCGCATCGGGTTCAACTTGCCACTTTAGGACGTTCGAAAAGCTTCTCAGATCTGTCTGGCACGCGTCGAGAGGTATTCTCAGTACCCCTAGAGAGAGCGGGGACGACTAATGACAATCTACGGAATTCAATGCGAAGACTGGACCCGATCGTGCTGCCGGAAATAGCGAGTGAACCGTTGACGTTGCCGGTTATATTGTTCTTGGAGCATCATGTGAATCTGCGGCCGACCAGCGCGCCTATTCAGGTGCAGGTGACGGCTGCGAATTTGACTAGCGACGGGTCGTCCGGGCCGTTGATAGTCGGCCGAAGAACGTTGCTGATGAACCGTGCCTTATCCCTGCCGTCTCCGGTGGAGAGTGCGAATACGGACGAGTATCTGAACAGATATACGGCCAGAAGTATGAGCTTGTCGAGTTCGTCGAGCGAGTCCTTGAATGCAATGCCTGTGCCGAGCCAACCTTCTCCAGGTGCCATAGATGAGAGGTGAGTAATAACAACTGAAAACGTAATCGTAAAAGCTTTAACATTCTGACGCATTTTACCGTAAAACATGAATCACGGTACTTACATATCATATTTTTTTCAAGAATTGGCGATTCTCTTGTTAGTTAAATCCATGTAGCTTATCAAACCCACTTTCCTTAAGACTTAGCTATACTAACCTCAACCTACAGTAGACTTCCACACAGCTAATTGTCAACTAAACCATTATTATTGAATTGTATCAGGCGTCACTATTCGGAAGTTCAAATCTCTATTGAGGGATCGGTGGTGGGCGATCCCTCAATAAACCATTATTATTATTCCATATTCCAGAGCCGATGAGACTGAAGAGCCGCCGTTCGGAGTGTGGCCTCACAGCATGAGCGCGATGCTAGCATGCCTCAGCTGTACTGTCGGCCTGTTTAATATCTCGCGGTTTGCTTTGTTCAGCGTTGATTTTGGAGGTAAGCAATCTACTTATCAACTGTGCCAGTTCGCAAACTTTAACATCCTAAATGTGGTAATAGGATGTACGATTTGCTATTCTGCCGTACAGCCGTATGTATGTAAACTATATGCACCCCAGTGCCATACTGAGATGTTAAAATAAATATGCACATATTATAAATGCCACTCTAAGATCCCTACGGTCGTGGGTACAAGCATTGGTGTACATATAATTACATAGACATAATCATAGAAACATCCATGACTCGGAAAGAAACATCGATATTCGTCACATCAATTGTTTTTTGTTCGCACTTACCGGGATTCGAACTCAGGACCTATGACGCGGCGGTCAGGGTCACTTCGCCTATTGCTCACCATATTTACATGAGAAAGATGACATAAATACGCTCTAATATTAATCCCACCTTTGTTTTTCAGCATCCTTCATAGTACAATTCCTAATCCTATCCCTACTGATCGGTATACCGCTCTTCACATTACACCTCTGCCTGGGCCAAGTTCTAGAATCAGGTCCAATGGACATGTGGAGGATATCTCCAATATTCCAAGGAGTGGGCATCTCTTTGCTGATCACTCAAGCGGCGTTGGGCATCTACAGTATTATAGGACTGTCGTGGGTGTTCGTGTTTTTCCGTGACTCGTTCATTTCCGCCGGCGATAAGTACAAGTGGGCATTGCCGCATGAATTTAACTTTGAAGGTTCGTTGTGTTTTATAGAATATCCGATTTTTCCTATGGTCGGATAGCCAATCTGAAGGATAAAGTTGATGCTGTCTCTATCTTGATCAACTTTATTCTTCTGATAGGCTATCTAAACATTGAAAAAATCGGTATAATATTATTAGAATTAAAGAGGCATCAACAATTCATTCAAAATGAGGACGGTTGGCGTCAGACAGGCAGCAAAAACGAAAGCAAAAACTTTGGCAATATGAGTTTCGAAAGAAACCATATGATGATGTATAACTTTTGCGTCACACGTGCGGCGGTGACCTAAGAACCGTGTCATTTTCATGTAATCTCGTCATTTACATTTCAATCACAAGTATCGGATCATCGTTTGTTTTTGTTTATTTCCGATGTAAAGTAAAGTAGATTTCTTTGACTACGCCATTTGTGCATCGTCATCATCATCATTATCATCATCAGCCTATTGCAGTCCACTGCTGGACGTAGGCCTCCCCCGGGGCACGCCACAAGACTGCCATGGGGGGTATTTGCCCAGTCACCACGCTGGGCAGACGGGTTGGTGACCGCAGTTTGTATTTTGTGCGTCGTCATCGGGTTTTATTCTTAACTAGTGGACGCCCGCGACTCCGTCCGCGTGGACTACAGAAAAAACAAAATGTCGAAATTATCCGGGATAAAAAGTAGCCTATATGTTAAGTGGGACCTGTCACAATATATTCCTGAAAACTGCATCGAAATCGGTTCAGCCGTTTCTGAGATTAGCGTGCACAAACGCACAGACAAACCGACAAAAATTCCAAAAATCATCGTTTTGGATCCTATTGCGTTGATAAAGGTCTCCTTTAATATTTTTTCTCATATATCTTCCAGTTCCATGTACAAACAGCGATCCGTTACATTTTTATTATATGTATAGATTTTCGCTGAATGCATATTCGTTTTGCTGGATTTATTTATTATGCTATCCTAGACGTGGCTGTGGGAGCTCCTTTATGATCTTGCAGTTCTGGCTACCCTGTTTCGGGAACAGAGCCATATGTATATGTATGTGAATAAGATTACACACGGAATAGAGTTTGGCATTTAAACTTTTAAACAGTTTGCTCGAGTCCGGCACTTTATTTATAGATATACCTACTTTAGTTTCAGATGCATTTATAAAAAACACCACCTTCAAAATAGAAGAGACATTGCCCCAATACATATATGGAGAGATGTTGCAAAAGAGCCCAGGACAAAATGGAAATGTTTACGGGTCAATAAAGTTCCAGGTTGCATTCAACCTGGCCGTGGTTTGGATGATTATTTTTGTTGCGCTCAGCAAAGGATTGAGGTCATATGGAAAGGTAATATACCCTTAAATGTATATGTCATTAAACGTTTACTCAAGTATCAATCACACTCAAGCATTGAAGAATACTCATACTACAGGAATTCTATTGTTTTCTAAAAATCTCTCACACAGGTATGATACTACAAAATATGATACTCTCTGTTTTTAAAACCTTTTCAGGCAAATCTTAACCTTAAAGCTGCCTTCCCAGTGCTAAGTTTCTATGGTTGCGTTTGATATTTACCAATCAAAATCATTGACATCATGGACCAATAAATGTTATTGGTGGTTATGATACACATACATAGTTAGGTAGCATAGCATATCTGATGGGAAGGCAGCCCAACTTATTTTTTATTCTATATTTTCAGGCGGTATACCTGTTGGTATTTCTGCCAATATGCGGTACTCTAATTCTGTGCACCAAGCTACTCACTTTGATACCATACGACGCTGTTACTAATATCTTCTCGGATACTGACTGGGGCGAATTTTTTATCAATAGTAATGTAAGTAAATATTGTCTAATTTTAAACAGTTTTATCACTATCCTCCCATAGACATGTCGAAGGCTCATTGTAGAATCCGCTGTACTTATTACATCGAGCGCGCGTCTACCCAACATTCAGGCGGTTCGCATTCCGATCCGAATCCGATTTAATGGAGACAGCGTAACTGTATAAATAAAATTAATTACTGCGTATCCCTATTGGCAGTGTTATACTGATTAAGATGATTTTATATGGAGGCAATTATGAGTTTCGAAAGAAACCATATTGCGCTACTTCATAAATAATGGTATAAGGGCAGGAAGATGTTATATGTAAAATTCTTTCACCAGAGCTGGGCAGCAGCGGCGCAAGAGACCTTCTTAACCTGGGGTTTGCTAGGCCCGTGCGTAATGCAGCTGATCTCGCACAAAACTATGAAGAACCGAACCAGCAAGATACTGCAAAGGGAATGCGCTTGCATCGTCGGCTTCACTATAACTATACTGTTGTTGGCATCGTTTTTGGCCAACGCTTGTGTGCAGATTTTGAAGGGTGCCGGCTACGCGTATATTCCGGGCAGTTTTGGTGAGTGATTTTATAAACAATAAGTTTAAATGTAGTTTGTGTAGTGCCGTCATGTTTATATAATGTCGTGGTAATATGACACACACACACACATTTTGCATTTCTTAATTTTCTGAAGTCAAGATACATAATGTAATTTGCTTATTAATCCAAATACTGAGCCAATACAGTAAATAAGAAATAAATATTAAGTTATTGGATGTTAGTTCACTTGTTTCACGCGCTCTATCATATTTACATTTCTTTACTACTGTATAATGCGTAACATACAAACAAATGAATATTCTATTTTAGTCATTTTTGTATGACAATAAAGATGTTATTGAGGAAGTTTGAACTTGAACTGTTATTGTTATGTTAATATTTGATGAACTTGTAACATTTTTACTAATAATGATCTATATTGTAATGTTACAATACGTTGTTTGGATCCGTTTGCACTTCAAAGAAAATGTTATGAATTATTCAATAATTTTTATATTTGTTATGACATGATAATAGTGTTTTTAACACCTCGAAAGGAAGTGAAATTGGCTATTTCTCTTTAGTTCACATACATAAATAAATATCTAAATTCTTTGCACTATCAAAAATTTCACACAAAGGCGAGGGTAGTTACACAAAGTACTAGAATTTGTTGTTACATAGGCCTACATACACTCGGCTGTGTTACCAAAATGTGGTAGGCAGAATCGTGAAGGATATCCTACATGCATGTTTAGCATAGCGCCCGTTTTGCATAGCCATATATAAACTTAGTTGCTAGCTTATCGCCTGTGGGAAAGCCCCTTATTTGACATGTTTTGTGTCTGTCTGACGGCGTATGGACTGCTACCATGTTTCAGATCCGCGGTTTACTGTGCATTGATCCGTTCATCATTCAGGACGAAGCACTTTATAGTATGTATGTTAAAATTGACATAATTCCACAGAGACGCTAAAATCATCCCAATTCCTCTGGCCGACGTCCCAACCGATGCCGGGGACGGTATCATTACCCGTGCGGTACACCACTCACTACGGTAACTTAGTGGGAGTGAGCCGGGCGGGTGCGGGTGCGACGGGTGGGCCGGGGGCGGGTGCGGGTGCGCGGGTGTTGAGCGGGTGGACACCGCTGCATTTACTCACGCAGCTTGTACCCGCCGCGCTTGCTGTACTGCCTAGTGATAGCGTGAGTTTTAATTTTAATAGTATATATATGATGATATTTACTCTTAAGTTACATAATATTGTAATGGCTGTGTTACTTCCGATAAATAAATAAATGATGAATAAAATCTGCCGTTTTATCGTGAAAAGCCAGCAGTTATTATTCTTATGACATAGAGATATCAGTGAAATGATAGGCTCTATTGTGGACATTGATTGACAGTTATGTACTGTACTTGGAAAAAAAAATATTTGGTTAAAACATGGTACCAAAGTTATTACCTATTACATTTATTTACACATTACACCCGTGTGAAGCCGGGGCAGGTCCTTAGTTATCATGGAGAAGAAATAAAAGAGGAGTAGCGGCTAAGTATATTTTTATACAAAAATAGTGTGCCGCGGCGGGGGTGAAGTATGGGACGAGGGGAGCATTGAACACTGTAGCCCTGCCCATTTACCTACATAGAAACCACCTTGTAGTGACTAGTCAAACTACTTGCTCATTATCAATATGGTTCAAGATTGTTTTACTAGTGCAATTACTCATCACTAGATGGCAATATTATACTTCGTTTTAGTAATAAAGTACCATGATAAAAGCCCTAGTGTCTTTGGAGTAAGAGCGTGTGGTTGCAGCTACTGCGTTACACTGGCGCTGAAGCTCCACCCCTATCATGACGTCACGGCCTCACGATTGCCACACGACTCACTTCATAGTCCCACCTCCTCTTTTATACCTTCTTCATGTTAGTTCTTGAATCACTCTTCTATTTAAAAATCGCATCAAAATCCGTTGCGTAGTTTTAAAGATCTAAGCATACATAAGGGCAGACAGCGGAGAGCGACTTTGTTTTATAATATGTGGTGAAGATAGATAGGTAGAACAACTTTATTAATCAAAATTGCCAGTTTCACCACTGGCTATTAAGTTCCTCTAATAACCTAACTGGTACCTGTCAAAAAAGTTCCAGTTACTTTTTTGACAGGTGCCAGTTAGTTTCACCAAAACTTGAGAGCAAAAACTGTCGTCTTTCCGCAGCTATCACCGATCTGGGCGGTGTTGTTCTACTGGATCGTGATCTCGCTGGGGCTGGCGCAGCAGGCGGGCGTGTGGCACTGCGTGGTCGCCGGCGTGTCGGCGCTCAACGCGCGCGCGCTGCGCTGCTGGGAGATCAGCGTCACCTTTCTCAGCTGTGCGCTCGGCCTGGCCGCGGGCCTGTGTCTCACTACTGATGTAAGTACTATAGATTACGATACTTCTCTATGTACATACATAATTCTATCCAAAGATGACACAATAGTAGTAACATTCTTGAAAGAATCAGTTCGTTCGTGGTAACGCGCGGCTTCCTTGTTGCCGCGGGCTGTATTATAGTTGTACTCTAGAACATGATGGTGAACAGTCTATCCGAGTCATTCTCTTTCCAACCCGATTTGTAGTGTCTTGTATAGGATAGTGTGTCTTTATGATCGCTAACGTGTTCGCGAACCTTCAATCCACGTAGTAGGTAAAGATTCTTTTTTCTTGTTAATATAGGGTGTCTTTATGACAGCGTACGTGTTCGCGCACGTTCTACTCACTCCCAGGCTTCTTCTGCTTCTTCGTGATTTCTTGGGTACTGTAGCTTGTCTTATGATCCATTTGTAGTGTCTTGTATAGGATAGCGAACCTTTCACCGGTGCATAGGTTATTACACGTGTGTATAGGTTAATACAATAGCTTCTTCAGCGCTTGCGATCCCCTAACCCACCGGTGCCGTGTCAGGCGGGCGTGGGCGCGGCGCACTTCCTGGACTACTGCAGACGACACTTATGATCCATTTGTAGTGTCATGTATAGGTTAGCGTGTCTTTATGATAGCGAACGTGTTTGCGAACCTTCTATCCACCTCCCAGGCTTCTTCTGTTTCTTAGTGATCTTTTGGGTACTGTAGCTTGTCTTATTATCCATCTGTAGTGTCTTGTATAGGACAGCGTATCTATATAATCGCGAACGTGTTCGTGAACCTTCTATCCACTACCAAACGTCTTCAGCGATTGCGATCGCGAACGTGTTCACAAACCTTCCCCCAGCGTGGACAGTTACACTTGTGTCTATGGGTTCAGTCAATTATCTCCCAGAGTGCTTGAACTCCCTATAATAGCTGGCGCTATGTGTCAGGTGGGCGTGGGCGCGGCGCATTTCCTGGAATACGTGCTGGCGGGCGCGTGATGGCACTGCGTGCTGCAGACGGCACTTATGATCCATTTGTAGTGTCTCGAATTTGGACAGCGTGTCTTTATGATCGCGAACGTGTTCGCGAACTTTCCACACGCGTAGACCGTTATGCTTGTGTCTATGGGTTCAGTCAACATTTCTTCAGACTTTCCCAGCGTTTGCATCCTCCTAACCTTGTCTTAGGCCTTTCTAACCTAGCCGGTATCGTGCGTCAGGCTGGCGTGGGCGCGGCGCACTTCCTGGACTACGTGCTGGCGGGCGCGTGGTGGCACTGCGTGCTGCAGACGGCGCTGGCGGCGGGCGTGTTCGTGGTGCGGGGCCGGCCCTACTGCCCGGAGACCGTGGCCGCTTGCTTGCTGCCCCGGGGCGGGGCGGTGCTGGGGTTTACGTGGACGGTAGCGCTGCCGGTGCTGTTGTGTGTAAGTATAAATCTACCGCGAATACGTGTAGATTACTGTTATTCTCTCTACAGTAAAATCTCTCAAACTAAGCTAAAGCTAGTCGATTCCGACCATCACACGTAAACATAAAATTTGTTAGGCCTGTCCCTCTCAATCCTTAACATAAATAACTGAGACAGAAAGGGACAGGTAGGACTTATTATGTGTGACGGTCAGACAATATTGTCTAATTTTGACAGATATTCCATACATTTTGCTGTAAAAAGACATTTTAACTTGAGACGCGGTTTGGTAGATAATGTGGTCGATTCCGGAAGTCACACACTTTAACCTAAACTTAGCGTAAAAATATCTAAACTTAAGATTAGTTTAAATTTAGTAAATTTAACTGTACGCGTAAATTCATGTATTTTGATCAAATTGGAGAAAAACCACGCCTAAGATATTCTACTTTAAAAAAGGAACATCATGACATCTTTTAAATCACGATAAAACCTATTATTTCTGCTTAAAACAATAATATTGTTGTTTAAATTTTAAATTTTAGTCGCTAAAGCTATTCTGACCGCACTCTTTATCCTAAACCTAAAAAGCCGACACTTGTAAATCGAATAATCTGTGTTGCCATTATATTCAAAAAAAGAAAAGAGAAAGAGCGAAAAATGAATGATAAAAGAAAAAATATACTTTTTTTTATCCTGAAAGAAAGGCAAAAAAGTCTATGGACCATGCGTCCATGTCCATGTTTTTAGTAAAAAAAAAAATATCTAATTATCAGGGAAAGTAATGAACGGAAACTTTTTAGAAAACATTGGAAACTGTTTCTAAAACATTAAAATAAACAAAATAAAACCGGCACAGGAGTTCTTAGAAGTGGATAATCTTGTCGTCTTTTTTACCATTCTGGTCCTTCTTTAACAACGTTTATTATAATAACCTTATGTTTTAACAACATATCATGTTCGCTGATGCGCTGACGACTCCAAAAAGACACCTTTATTTTTAAGAATAATTTAAACGTAAACTTTTAGATGCCTCCTAAACTTAAGTAATTTTACGCTTCTAATGTCAAAACTTTGACCACCAGAATAGCTTTTTACGTATAAACCTAAAGTGAATTTAAAAAAGTTTAAACGTCAAATTAACGTAATTCAAATTAAATTTAGTCACCACCTGTCAGGATTCGGCGGGAAAAGCTGGAAGGGTACAGGTGTAATTTTCTTGTGAAAATCTAAAATTATTTGTAAATGGCTTGCATGTGTCCGTAAGGTGATGTTTTCTGGTAGATAAGTTATATTTTGATTACTTGTGGTGTGAATCTAGTGCGTGTGCATGGTTTTATACGCAGGTAAGCCGAGTAAAACTTTAGTCGGATTACGATCTCTTCATGGGCGCATGTAAGTTGTTTCTGCAATAATTTTTCATTTTGACTAACTTTACATTTGTTCTTGAGGATTTTCCCGACGTTTCCATTCATCATCATTGTCATCATCATAAATTCAGAATACATTTTACTAAACAATGATTAGGCTGTATGGGCTTAGTTCCCCTTGCCTTTGCTTCGGGATAAACTAAAAAAAAAAATCACCACCTGTCAGAAAAGTGACTGCTAGAATAGCTTTTGACATGCTTAAACCTAAATTTTTAGGTTTAATTACGTTTAGGTTTAAGTTGTGACTGCCGGAATCGACCTTAATAACAATTTAAATCTAATCAAATTTTGATTTTTGATCTCAAACTAGTGAGTCTATTTATTTTTGGAAGTGAAAATTACACTACTTATTTGTTCATGAACAATTTTCAGACGATAAGCGTAATGGATTTCCGAGTTGGACAACAACGTCAACTGTATACCTGGAGGAAACCAACCGGGTAAATTAAATTTTTATATTACGAGTACATATGTAATTTTAATATAATAAATGAATAAATATTTATTCGTTCTTATATTCGCCTTTCATGGTTATTTTACCCTATAATCATGGTAAGGTATGGATCTATAAATATAGAAACTGCTAAGACTCGGGAATTGACTTTCATGTTACGTTTTTATCAGCTACTGGCCCATATGGTGTCGGCAAGTGGCCGTGGCGATACAACAAGGAATCCTTCTTACCATACCCGCCACCGCTTTCATACAAACATGGAGGTACATTAGCAAAGGACCGCCTGATATTCTGGACGTAAGTGTAGCTCAACATGTTACTGATCTTTCCATTGTGTTTCCACTAACTGCTACAAACTATATATTTATACATAATGTGATGTATACCCTTAAATTGTGCTTGCTAAACATGTTTTTTAAAACTGTTAGAATTTCTTTACGTTTTATTCTTTCATATAATGGCTAATAACTAGAAGCTACTACTTTTAGCCTGGCTTTCCACTAGAGTTGTGCTATATTAATTTGCTATGGATGCATTTGATATTCTCTAAATTCACCAATCAAATTCATTGGTATCATGGACCAGTGAATATGATTGGTGGATATCAAACTTATCCGTAGCAACGCAGCATAGCGCATTTTTGGTGAAAAAGCAGCCTTATATTGTATTTTACGTGTAGTAAAGTAAACTTAGTTTTTAAACTAAAATATATGTTGTATCTTACACGCGGCTAGGATTACGGCCCTAGTGAGTGTACAGAAGAGTTGGTAAGGACTTCAATATGTATTTGTTGTAGAACATTATCTTATGCTTGTTAGAAATTATTCTTTGGTCATAATAGCGAGGGCTTTAATCAATGGACCTTAACTACCGTACTTTGTTTTGGAGGGTAGTTGTTTGATTTTTTTTCTATTTAGACCAAACGTTAAAATACTAGGCTTGAGTCAGGACAGGACTGAATGCCTTTGCTGAAAGAAGTACTTTGCACTCTCAATAAGAATGAGGAATTTAAACACCTATTTGTTGAAGGTGGTTAAAGCTCTAGATTTGACGTACATAATATATGTGTATAATAATTCACTCTGATCCCATGCTATTTCCACAGATCCAAGCTAATTTTGTAATTTCAATTCACAGAGAATACAAAACCTATACCGACCGCGAATGGGGTCCACCGCTGGGACACTACCGAGAGTGCGTCCCGCGCCCGCCCCCCGCGCGCCCGCGCCCGACCCGCCGCCCAAGTACACACCCCCGCCGAGCTACTCCACTGCCACCGGCGCCAGGTGGCTGCGCCGCTCACTGCGCGCCCGGTACGTCCCCCCCCCCTCACCCCGCCCCGCTACTCCACTGCCACCGGCACCAGGTGGCTGCGCCGCTCACTACGCGCCCGGTACGTCCCCCCCCCTCACCCCGCCCCGCTACTCCACTGCCACCGGCACCAGGTGGCTGCGCCGCTCACTGCGCGCCCGGTACGTCCCCCCCCTCACCCCGCCCCGCTACTCCACTGCCACCGGCACCAGGTGGCTGCGCCGCTCACTGCGCGCCCGGTACGTCCCCCCTCACCCCGCCCCGCGCCGAGCTACAATGCTGATGACTGAGCTAATTTGAGAAAGCTAATGCTTTCAAAACTCCGTCTCCTACAATAACTAAACCTATTAAAATTTTCCAGGTTTTCAACCCGAGCGGCACCCGCAACATCGAATACATCACAAATACCGATTACACTCAGCGAAACAGTAGAAAATGCTCAAACCGAATCTCAACCGCCACAATACAGCGGTATAATCACTCCCACCATCACAGTAACAAACGAAACTAACACACAACCTCACTCGTCAACCTCCCGAAGATCTTTAACGTTAACGCGCGATTACTTAAGACGCTCCTTTGTTAGAAAGAGCGATTCGGTGAAAAGTATTAGGTCGAGTTTGCGCAGGAGTTTCAAATATGGCGGCTTGACTACAAGTAATGAGCATTTGGTTCGCGACATTGAGCCTATTTCAAATACGGTGGCCATGTTGGATATGATCGACACGGAGACCAACCATACGCGTAGCCTTGCATCTGTGATATAATATAATAAAACATCACAATATACGTTATACTGCTTTTTAAACGATAGGCAGTATTTATTGGTCGAATGACGCGAAATCTTTATTTTTGCTGGTAATAAGTAGAAAACTTAGTTGCTACTACTTACCATGTTATTACAATACAATGTAACGGGTCATCTAAGAAGTCATAGAAAAATTATACAAAAAATATGTTATGTTACAAGTGTTATAATTTTTTTCGTGACTGATATATGTACTTAACAAAATGATCTTATAAATGAGAAGAGAGGGTATTTTACATATTATTGTTACTTAAGCAACTGTTGTAACAAATCATAACGAATAAGCTACGAATATCACATATAATAAACTAAAGAAATTGCGATATATTTTGAATCTCCAACGCGATTATAACGAATTCATTTTAGTGTTGTAAAGAGTTGATTTTTAGCACAATAGTGTACAGAGGTAAGCCGTCGTTTGTAGCTAGATATAGAATGATATACTTAACTAGACTATGGATAAACAAGACATAAACCATTGTAAAAGGTATATTAGAAAAGCTTGTATGCACACAATCACGGCAGTGTTTTATACATTCCACCCACCGTGATTGTGTAAAAATAAGAAATTTGAGTACTTGGCAATTTAAAATATATTTTGTTAAAATCGACCTTTGACTAAATTTGTTGGTTAAAGGTGTAATCTATTTATATAAATTACAAGTATAATGCAAATCGCAGTGTATCATAAAATGCTGCTATCTCATAAATCTGCAAAATGTATACTTAAAAAGTAATTTTCGAGCTTACTACTTCAAAATTTTAAGATTTTGGAAAATGTTATAATGTACAAGGAATAGAAAATGTGTTCTCATTAGGATAGAGTGAAAAGTTGGATAAATGTTTGACTGAGTTTAGAAGAAATGACGTTTTTTACGATTTGTTCATGAATGTTGATGTTTGAACAATTTAGGCATATTCCTGCAAAAAAAAAACTTGTTGAAATTTTTTTGTCGTTACAATAACAATTTCTGTGTGTTCATAGAACGTTTAGCGATTTTGACTGATATTCTTTCAGAAGTGATTAGTACATATTTCAATCGTTGATCACGATCAATTTTAACGGTGAAGGTCATTCGCATACAGAGATAATAAAATTGTCACTAGGTCATTGTTTTTAAGACATGCAATGGGGTTAATTTGTTAAAATATGATATTGTCATTTGGCTCCATGAAGATTTACAAAGAGTGACTAAAGGTATGAAAGGCTTAGGGACAATAATTAACTACACTACAATATAGTTATATGGCAGCTTTATGGTCAGAGAGCCTATCTGAAGGATAAAGTTTATGCTGGCTTTCTCTAAATCTAATTGATGCATTCACTATCTTGATCAAGTTTTAGAGAAAGCCAGCATAAACTTTATATACTTCAAATAGGCTATCCGATCTTTGGAAAATTCGGCCCGACATGAAATAAATATTATTACAAAGGGCTTAGTGTAAGTTTTTACTTCCAACTCGTTCGCGTTAACGTAAAGCAGCTAACCAATCGCATTATGGCGTGTCAATGTGATGTCATAAAAGTGAGAACAACAGCGCTATGTGATTTAGTTGAACTGTTTACGTTTACGCGATCGAGTTCGAAGTCAAAACTCGCACTAAGATCTCAGAGCTGCACCTTGGCTCGAAAGTTATTTTGCGTGACCATACTTTTAATTATAAATCATCACATTTAAAACAAAGTAGATGTAAGATTAAATTAGTGCCCACCTAGCTCAAAATTAAAGACGGTCGATATATCCATATATCATTACTGTAAGTTTTTTTACTATAATTATAAATCCTGTAATTTGGCTATTAGAATCGAAGTTTTTGTTTAGTTATATTATATAATAATTAGCTTGTTGATCAAGTTGTATTACCCACTTAATTTTGTATGAGTGCGTTATGGATGTTTATCGTTTCTCCACATTGCTATATGTCCCTTTGCATATAATATTGTAATAGTTATTGTAATATATTATGCAGATATTTCTCAAAATGTTGGAAGAGATATTATACAATGTGGCAATATGGGAAATGTCATGCGCCTCGACACTTTTTTTTAGGTTAAATATAAATGCGTTATTTTTTCATACAAAAGGTTGATTGATTTAGTTAAGTTTAATTTAGGTTTATTATATTTTAAAACATTTTATTTAAGTTTAAGTACAATGAGTTAGGATTAGATTCTATTGTGTGTATTTAAAGATAGCCTTTGTGTATTTTTTTAATCTATATCCTTACATTTCTCTGTTACTTTGTTTTCTATCTCATCTTTTGAAACTATACTCTTTGAATTTACTGTGTACTTACCTATTCGACACTTTCTGTTAAAATAAAAACAATATACATAGACCCTTAATAATAAAATAACCTTAATTTCTAATTATTCTCATACAAAACTTATATATGTACATACGCGAAAAATAATACACAAAAGCTATGTGTTAAAAACCTGAGCCCATGTTTGTTTTGCTTTAAGTTCCTTTCGTGCATTTATAACTTATTTGAATGTGTTCTAAATTTTTTACTAGTTCTAGTCACGCCATTGCTTCCACATTTTCAATCATCATATTTTATTATTAGTATTAGCTTCTTTTCTTTTCGCACGTTATTATTGCACGTTCTTTCTTTTCTAGATTTTAATTTCTATTTCTACATTCCATATTGTTTTACTCTATATACACGATTAACGAATAAAACATACTGATTTTATCTTTTGTTTCATTTTAAAACTTCCTATACTTGTATTTGACAATTTTGTTTATTGGTGGATATTTAAATGGTCTCATAATTATGAACCAATGGCATCGTGTCACCGTTAAGTCGCACCACGTCCAAATAGATCAAAAATGGTGTAAGTCAAATTACAACCATCTCAATCTTTTACAATCTGCGGAACATTACCCAAAGTGAACATCATGCGACGAGTTGCTGCTTGTCACACTGTCCGTCCCTACTCGTATAATGTAAATACCACCTAAAAACCCGAATAATAAAGCAATTTCTCAATTCTTTATTTCTCGTATAATGAAAATTACACAAAATAATCTTAACACAATTAATTCTTAAAATCGTAAAAAAATAGATGTTCAATTATCCATTATCAGTACAAGTACTTAAAACAAAGAAGCCGAGGTAATTAAATGTTCTATTAAAACTAAAATAAGGTGGGAGTATAATATAAAGATCAAAGTTAAGTAGACAAAGTAGAATTAGTGGTATATCTTCAGAGGCATTGTATGAAACATAGGTATATTCATAAGATGAAAACTAATAATCACAAGTCAATATGAACAAAGACCTCTTAAAACACCGGAAATAAGAAACAAGAAGATATCGCGAAGACATTTGACGACCTCAACTTCTCTAGCTTGTCAAAAATCAAACACAGTCAAAAGTATATGTTGCTATCAAAAACATACCGGAATAAAGGTATAAATGATAACAAGTAAACATAATACAGATACAATCACGGGGGGAGGGGAGTAATGGTACACCTAACGACCTGACAAAGGAATTAATAAATAAACCAACAAAAAAAAAAACCTATACGCAAATGGAGACAAAAAACTTTAATCTCGTCCTGCTCACACCTTCATAATTTACATTAGCGGCATCTTACTCTTGTAATGATTATTATTTCAGTAGCTTGTCTATACCTTATACTCTGTCTACGAACAGGCGTAATTTTTTTGAGGTACACATGAAATTCACTTTAAGTGGACGTATGTACATTCTTTGATTGATTGATTTGATTATGTATTGATTTTAGACATTCATATTGTAGGAAATCGTAATTTTGCGTGCGCCTACCAGTAGGGAAAAGCGCGAACTTCTTTATGTAACGGTAACGTCTCGCAAATCAAATCTATAAAATTACATTGATTTGCCAATAATACAATCAAGAAAAAAGATAGTATAACATGAATGGTTTATCCGTTGCCAGGGCATTAAGCACAACCATAAGAAATGAAGACATTAGACAACAATCTAAAATTAATTACTAATTGCAAGATCACAATTTCAGTCAATAAATGTGGCTACTCAGTAATGTTGAGTATATGGCACAATCACCTTGATTGTTCAGTTACCTAATGAGTGAGTTCATGTTGAGAAGTGACTTGGCTGCCTTGCCGTCGGTCGGGGCTTTCTTCTTCGGGTCCATCATGAAGCACTTCCACAATCTGGAAATAAAGGGGATTATTAAATAGACATAAAGGTTTCTGCACATGTCGTAAGGTTTATGTGCATTCTGTACATACTGCAAGGTTTTTGTATACACCGTTAGGTCTCTGCCTGTACCGTAAACTTCTCAGCACCTAACAAAACGTTTTAGCAACTACCGTAACATCTCAGCACCTACCGTAAACTTCTCAACACTTACCATAAATTTCTTAGCACTACCGTAAATGTAAACTTCTCAGCACTACCGTAAATGTAAGTTTTTCGGCACTACCGTAAATGTATACTTCTCAACACCTGTATGGGTAGTATGGGTACTTCCATATCACGAGCTGGTTGTGCTGTAAGGTCTCACGTGCCGTAATGTCTCACGCGCTGTAAGGTCTCACGCGCCGTAAGGTCTCACGCGCCGTAAGGTCTCACGCGCCGTAAGGTCTCACGCGCCGTAAGGTCTCACGTGCCGTAATGTCTCACGCGCTGTAAGGTCTCACGCGCCGTAAGGTCTCACGCGCCGTAAGGTCTCACGCGCCGTAAGGTCTCACGCGCCGTAAGGTCTCACGCGCCGTAAGGTCTCACGCGCCGTAAGGTCTCACGCGCCGTAAGGTCTCACGCGCCTTAAGGACTCACGCGCCTTAAGGTCTCACGCGCCGTAAGGTCTCACGTGCAGTAAGATCTCGCGTGCCGTAAGGTCTCACGCGCCGTAAGGTCTCACGTGCAGTAAGGTCTCACACGCCGTAAGGTCTCGCGTACCGCAAGGTCTCGTCGGCCGCAGCAGACAGCACAGTGCTCCCGTCGGGCGACAGCGCCAGGTGCAGCACGCGCGCCGAGTGCCCCGCCAGTTCGGCCACGCGCGTCAGCAGCGGGTACTTCCAGATCACGAGCTGGTTGTGCGCGTAGCCGTGCCCGGAGATGAGCTCTTTGTAGTGCGTGCTCCATACTATCGAGCACACCTGCGGGACAAAATAACAGTATCAGCAACTAGCGGCTACATGCCACTTCGGCCGCGTGAACTTTGTGAGCCGCGAGCCGCAGAGCGCATTTCACCAAATACCTAGTTGTTTTTTTTTAACGTAGCTGACAAATTTCTCGTGTAAATTTTAATACCTTGAAAGACATATACCTATAATATACATACATACATACATAAAAATCACGCCTCTTTCCCGGAGGGGTAGGCAGAGATCACGGATCTCCATTTGCTACGATCCTGACACACCTGTTTCGCTTCATCTACTTTCATGATATTCTTCATGTACGTTCGTCGGTTTAGGGTACTCTTTCTCTAGAATTTCACCAATATACCGTTAAAATAATACCAAGCATGACACAAAGTTAGTTTTCATCATTCACCATAAATTCTGAAATCATTCTACTTAAGAAAGACAATAAGCTAGACATGGAAAAGATGGACATAGCTTGCCTTTCTTTCGATATAAACTAAATTTAATAAGACCTCTCTACTCTTGCGGCGAATCCACTTGCGGCAGTCCCCATTGATTGTAATACGTCACTCGTATAACGCTCTCTCAGTACTAACCTGTGACTTGGTATCAACGGTGTTGAGATTGGCTCCGGTGTTGACGTTCCATATGCGTATAGTCCGGTCAGCGGTTCCGCCGCCGGACGCTAATATCCCGGCGCTCCACGGACACCATGCCAGGCCTTTAACTGCTGCACAATGCTGGCTGTAAAGGCAAACACAATTATACTGTTACCTGAAGAAAAAATCGTATGGAGACATCACTTGCCTCTTGTGATTGATTGTTGTTCATACATCCCTATTGATTATTTGATGTGCATTATTGATTGAACTAGTCATCAATTAGAAAAAAAGGTGTTTCAATAATACATAGCTAGGAGAAGTTCGATAATTCATTAGCGTGAATTATATGTTATTCTGAGGGCTTCGTGTGATTTTATTACTTTTCGTTTGCGTTAACGTAAAGCCACCAATCATATTGTGGCGTGATGCAATAACGTCGCTACATGATAGAATAGTTTACGTTGACGCGATCGAGTTCAAAGTGAAAACTCGCACTAAGCTCTCTGATGAAAACTGCAAAGTTTTATCAAAATCCGTCATACTCCACTGGAAACTCACTTGAAAGAGTACAGGTACTGCGGCTGTGAATACTGCTGTCCGGTGGCTATCGGCCAGATGTTCAGCAAGTTGTCATTACCGCCCGACGCGAGGTACTTGCCGTCCGGTGACCATTTCAGGCCGCAGATCTGGGAATGTTATCATCACTAAATATTTTAAAGCAAAGTTCCTACTATCTGTCTGTCCCTATATGCTTAGATCTTTCAAATTACGCAACGGATTTTGATGTGGTTTTTTTGATTTCCAAGAGGACAGTTTATAGGTATAGTATCAGCACTGCACCTGTGCGAAGCCAGGGCAGGTCCCTAGTGTTGTGACAATAAAAAATATGACGGCATCTCGATGGATTTTTGGTATCATAGGGGACGATAATGATGTCTTAAGGCCCTAAAAGAAAACATTTTATATTATGTTCAGTTTGTTAAAATTAGGTTCAGGCTAGCAACAAAAATAAAGATTGATCTAGATTAAAATTCGGTTAAAACTGTCATTTATAGGTGAGGGTAGTATAAACAGATGGCAAGGCTCAAAATATGTTAGTCAACAAATACTGCTACCTCATTTTAAAATGCCCCAGAGTCACAATACCCACAGTTAGACTATAACGAGAAGCACCCACCTCCTGCGTATGCGCAGCGATGGTGGACACAGCATGCTCTCTCTGTCGCACGTCGTGGTGCACGATGTTGCCGTCTCTCGCGCCGCTCGATATTATGAACATGTTCCACGCGAGGGAACCCACGCGGCCCGTGTGTCCGTCCATTACCTGGGAAATACTTGCACGTATTACATACTTAGTCATATAATAATTAGCAATGCGAAAGTAACTCTGTCTGGCTGTAGCGCATTCACGCCAAAATTACTTAACCGAATATTAAATAATTTCTATGGTAATATGAGAGCAAATAAATGAACTGAATCTGATATAATTTTTTTAAAACGAAAAACCGACTTCCTCCCAAAACTCGAGCTTACTAAAGTAAAATTTAACTAAAGGGCAAATATATATTGCGTTAAGCCGTGTACGAAGTTTAGGAGGCATAATATTGTCAGATTTATATAATTTTTAATATAAAATAGGCCACATGACAAAAGAGAAAAAGGACTAGGCTTCGAAACTTTACGTCTGACAATATGATGATTATGATGATAATGATGACCTCCGACCAATTTCGGTCATGGCGACCACTTCTACTCCTAGATATTACTAAGTTGGTGTTCATGCGCTCGGAGATGGCTTACATTTACATAGCCAATCTTCGCCCTGAACGCCCGCGCACACAGAGGACAGGTTAGTGCGCCATTATTGTATTATAGATAATGGCAGCAGGAGGACAAGTCTTTACTTCATCACGTTTAGCGTCAAGGTCAACTTGACGCTGCTCCTCGAACTCGTGTACTTGCTTTATCACCGTCCTGCGCCACTCTGGTCGTTGTGCTGACAAAACTTCCCATTTAGATGGATCTATATTGCATCTCTTCATGTCTTTTCTGAACATCTTTGTATCTGAGGAGTTGCCCGCCGCGTTTCCGCTTGCCCTCCTCTAGTTCAGAAAAGAAGATGCTCTTAGCCAATCTCTCCTTCGCCATACGAGGCACATGACCGCACCACCGAAGCTGCCGACGCATTAAGTAGGCCTCAATGGCACTTACATTGGCTCTTCGCAATACTTCGGTATTACGCACTCGGTTGGACCATCTGATTCTCATGATGGATCGGAGGCACTTGAGGTGGAATCGATCCAGAGTGCGTATGTGGCGACGGTACATGCACCACGCCTCGGAGGAATATAAGAGATTTGGCAGCACAACAGCCATGTACACACTTATTTAAGCAACATATAATTACACTCCTTCTTCCTGCCCTGTTCCCAATCATTTGGGGTCGGTGCAATATGTAGGTACTCTTTTTTCATTCATCCCTATTATCCGTCATCTCGTTATTCTCATGTCTACCTCTTCCTCTATAACCATCTTACTTCGGACACGGCTTAACGCAACATATAATTTAATGACTTAACACAATTATCTTCATCTTCATAAGCCTATTGCAGTCCATTACTGGACGTAGGCCCCCCCCTGCCATAGGGGGATTTTGTTACTAAAAAGTTCCACTATCTGTTTTTCGGCGGCTCCATCATCAGACCCTCGTTTCCTTTATATTATGTGTAGCTGACCAAAATTCTCTATGAAAATCTAAAAACGGACTACTCGTGCCTTTTATATTTGAGGATATCCCTAGATTCCTTAGAGATTCCATCATCAGATGTTATGTTTTATATGTAGGTGATCAAAACGCTCAGTAAAAGTATAAAAACAGACTACATGTGCCTACAATATTCGAGGATTGCCCTCGATTTCTCCAAGATCCCATCATCAGATCCTGATATGGTGAATATGGGACCAACCTGGAAGTATACTATGACCAACTATAAAAAAAAATTGAAACCGGTTCATAAATGACGGAGTTCTGAGGTAACACACATAAAAATAAAAAAAAAAAAAAAACATACAGACGAATTGATAACCTCTCTTTTTGAAGTCGGTTAATAATGAGGTGCATTTGTTTGGCCCAGTTCAATCTGTTTTTTTTCAAAATTCAAAATTCAAAATATGTATTATACATATATACATTTGTTTCTGCTTCAGTCTCGCGGTTTGCAAAAAGACACATAAAACTTACCCTCAACCTCTTAATCTTTTCACAATCCCATAGTTCGACAGTAGCTGATGAAGTTCCAACGGCCAAGTGTGAGCCTCCCCCTTGAACCCAGTTCACTGAGCACACTGTCTCCGATCCCTCAAGAGATAGTAGTTGTTCAATTTGTCCAGTACCAGCGTTCCATAGGTACACCGAGTTGCCTAAAGCTACTGCCAGTATATTGGAGAGACTCCAGTCTACAAGGTTTAAGTCTGGAAAGTTTACAATAAATAATGAGAAATTTAAGAGGTTTATAAGATTGGTTGGTGAAATAGCTGTTAGGTACTTTGTTTCAGTATTGCAGTTCTCACTCTTAAGCGCAATACATACTGAGCCCGCCGGGCCGCCGACAAAGCCCGGCGACACAACCCGGCGGCCTGTATGAAAAGAATCATGTCGGCAACATGCGCCTGCGCGTGTTACCCGCCGACATGTTGGCGGCTTGGGTACGCCTGCGCTCAGTTGCCCGGCGACGCTCGACCTGTAGTGACGTGCTTGTATTTTTTAACGACATGGAGTGGGACGACGAAAATTGTCTTACGTTAATTAATCTTTATTCTGAGAAGGAGGTATTGTGGAATCCAAAACACCCAGATCATAAAAGTCGACCAATGCGTTTCGACTCATTGAATGAAATAGCAAACCATTTTAATACAAATGTATCAGAAATAGAAAGAAAAATTAAAAACTTGACAAGTCAGTATTATAGAGAAAAAAAAAGTGACTGACTCAAAAAAGTCGGGTATCGGTACAGATTGTGTTTATCAGAGCAAGTGGTTTGCATATAAATCATTTAGTTTTTTGCAAAACAAGAATACTCCTACTGCCACGATCGATTCTGTAAGTAAAAATGCATTTATTATTTTTATCCAAATTTTTTTATTGTAGCGAATAGAACATGTTCAAAAGTGCTCACCCACCATAGTGTTAAATGTAAATAATATACATATACAGGGTTATTCGAATGTACATATTATTCATCGAATTTAAGACAAAACGTGTTTTTTTGTTCCCCCCCTCGCTAAGTTCCGCCTCCTTTTTTATTAGGGTTTTTACTTTGTTACAAATGTCCTTGTTTGTTACTTCCACAAGATCACCGTGCTTTAAGATATTTTAAAGGGAATAAAATAAAAATATCATTGAAAAAAAATGATTTTTTCGCTTCATATGTTCCATTATCGACACTGATAAAATATTTTACGTATGCTCACTGTTCATAAAATAACCCTGTTTACATCCGATTTAAATCTTGACTAAATTATTTATCTTTACTTTCTATGTAACACAATACAACAGATTAAAAATATTTTGATTTCAGGAGACATCAAACGAGAGCAGTGTTGTACAACCCCAGCAAAATGATTCATCTAATTCATTTGCCGATGACACGATTAAACGTCCCAGAAAAAATCTAAACAATGAAATGATTTCACAAGCTCTGAATATTATGAAATCTGTCTCCGATCGACAAAATCAAACACAAGAAAAAGATGAAGACACTCTTTTTGGAGAATATATTGCAGCAAAACTGAGAAAAATGGATAAATCAACAAATGCAATAGTAAAACATCGAATTAATAATATTATTTTTGAAACCGAAATTGGATATCAGACAGATATGTATGCAGATTACGCAAGACCCTCTAGCTCCCGTAGTCATCCAAATGATCAACCAAATGCATATCCTTCTAACCGCTCATCATCTGTATATTCTACTATTACGAGCCCGGATCATCAGCATTCTACCACCACAAATCCTGATAATCAGCCAAATACAAACCCTTCATCTCTATATCCCATCAACATAAACCCTCATCCGCAACTTCCTGGAGTTGAATCTTCGGTACCAGTAGCGCTTGATGAAAGTTCTAATAGTGAACGTATAAGCAGCCAAGATATAGAGAACGTTTTTAAATCCCTAAATGAAAAATAATTTTCTTTCTTTAAGATCTTTATTATAATTTGAAATAAATATAGCTTAGCATAAGAAAAGTAATCACGAAATAAATCTGCCTTTTGAAATGTTATGATTAAGTAAGAGTCACTAATTGTAAACACAAATTTAAATATAACTATCATTATTATGTTTTTTTTTTTAATCTTTAAATTTAGATTTAGATTAAATTGATCATTGATCATACTGCCATTCTAAGCTTCCGACATCGGAGAGAAAATATTCAACCAGCTCGTTCCTTGTATCTTCAGGACACAGATTTGTATTGACCTCTCTTGGCAAGGCAACAAAACAATTATTTTCAGGAGTTACTGTGCGCCATTCACCTGGTATGATTTCTCCGTTATCATTTTCAGAATCATATTCGTTTCGCTGTATATTTTTTTTTATATAATTGAACAAATGTACACAGGCCAATGTCACAATAGCAGTTTTTTGTGGAAATAGCTGGATAGGTCTCTTGAATATTTGAAATTTGCTGGTTAACTGCCCAAACACATTTTCAACTACTCTTCGTCCTCGACATATACGATAATTGAAAACTCTTTTGGGAGATCTTTTTGTGTGATTACCATCGTAAGGTTTTATAATGTGGGTTTGTAATGCAAAAGCATCATCACCCAAAAAAAAATATGGCACTGGTACATTTCTCCCAGGTAGAGGTTTGTTGTCCGGCAAATTTAAAGAATTGTTATTTAACATTCTGCATAACGCAGAGTTATTAAAAACACCGCCATCTGAAATGCGACCCTGACATCCCACATTAGCGTATAAAAACTTGTAATCTGCATCCACTAATGCAAATAGTACAATACTGAAATAAGTTTTATAGTTAAAATATTCACTTCCACTTCTTGGTGGACATTGAATTTTTACGTGTTTTCCGTCCATTGATCCAAGGCAATTAGGAACATTCCATCTATCCAGATATCTATCTGCAACTTTTTTCCATTCGTTTGAAGTTCTCGGAATCTAAAATAAGAACATTAACTAAATTATACTTCGAACTAAATCAAACAGCACAAAAATATACATCAATTTAAAATTTATATTTATTAATATTTAGATTTATTTAAAAAAGATAAACATTTAATTTTACCTTTACATACTCCGAAAGGCCATCGATTATAGCTTGGCATACTTCTGGGATAATGTATGAAATAATTTGAGGAGATACTTTGAACACGTCACAAAGGCTAATGAATGATTCGCCCGTACTCAGGTATTTTAATGTTATTGCTAATCTGTCTTGTGGCGAAATTGCAATTCTGCAATTTGTATCTTTTTTAACTATTCTCGGCCTAACAATATTCAATAAATATTCAAAGTCGGTATTGGTTAATTTCATGAATGTTTTAAAATGTATGGGATTTTGTACAATCAAGTCATCTGCTTTCAAATCTCTTAATCTGTCATGATTGCTATAATAATTGCGACTCAGTAAACTAGGTCTAACCCAACAGCTTCGTTCCCTTTGGAGCGATTCAGCAATAAACATTCCACAAGCTGCTATCAACAGATCACTGCCATCGTCCATTTTTGAGATTATTTCTATTTACTGAATTATCGAAGATACACCACCAAAATTATATGACACAACCACACAACCTTTATCGACACGCGGCAATCACTGACTGCCAAATAAATTTCTCATCTCAAGCCGCCGACATGCCGCCGACCAAATTTTCCGACTTGTAATAAGTGAAGCCGCCAACTAGACCGCCGACAAAAAGTTGCCGACATATGTCGGCGGCCCGGCGGGCTCAATGTGTATTGCGCTTTATAATAGACGTTACGACTTTGTCCGCGCGAATAGTAGAATTCCCGCAGGTCTATTATGTAACTTGCGGTAGCAAAGCCAAAGTAAAGCGATTGGGAAAATTGTGAGTGTGCGAGTGCGCCGGGCGAGGTGCGGGGTCACGGAGCACGGAAGGATGCCTTATGTACATCCCTAACACTGACGTGTTAATAATTGCAGAAAATCCTGTATTATTGAACACATACCTACATCATACAAAGACCCTCCAAGTTGCAGAACTCTCAAATAGCTATAAATGTATTTAAAAACATTTTTAAAATGTAGGTTGAATCATAACTTACAGTAGTCATCTAAGATTTCAGGTGCATCCAATATTCTGTCGGGAGCTTGAGGAATGTATCTTGTTGTGCTTTTTACTGATGAAGGAACTTTAGCCTGAGAAAAGTTATGTACTTTTAATGACAGTGGCTCCTCCAAGGGAATTTATATGTACCTATGTATGTGAATGTGGAGATTGTACCACATAGCTCACCTTCCTACTTATTGTCAAATCAGAGATGTGTGCCCACCCTTATATATTATTATAGATTATATTATATATTATATAGATGAAGAATAACATTGCCAATATGTAATTTAGAAAAGAGAGGTTAAATTCGTCATCCGAGTAATTGCTGGCACGGTTTGCAGTGGTTGTGGGTTCGATTCCCACTCTGGTGAAGAATTTTTACCATTTTCTTTATTAATTATTTTATGATAAGTAGTCTAGTCTAGATTCTAAAAAAATCACTACATATTATAAAACAAAGTCACTTGCCGCTGTCTATCCATCCCTATGTATACTTAGATCTTTCAAACTAGGAAACGGATTTTAATGTGTTTTTTTAATAGATTGGGTGACTCACGAGGAAGGTTTATATGTATAGTATCAGCACTGCACCCGTGCAGCCGGGGCGGGTAATAAATAAATAAAGCACACCATATATACATATATACAAAAGTTTATTTGTAGGTACAAATAAAGAAATTTGTATTGGGAAGATATGAATCGTAATATGCGTTTTGTATGAGAGTAGGCTTCTATTGATCATGTGTTAATATGTTGTGTTAGAATATTTTATTTTATTAGTTGTTTTAAATTACACACATGCAAAGGTTATTACAATATTGTTTGGACATAGAACCTTATGGAATTAGTCATGAAGGCTTTTTAGTAAAAGGACGGCTTTTTAGTAAGTAAAAGGACTTTTAGCACATACCAACTTTTAAATATTTATTAGCCACATTCAGATACATAGGTGGAGTACCATTAATATTGCACAATGAAAAAGAGTACTCAAATGCTTTACTTCAGAAAACCAGAATATCCATGTGCTGAAAACCTCAAAAAGCAAATGAATTGAAAGACCCACACAATGACTCAACAAACCTGTGAATATACCACTCTCAGGCGATTCTGATAGCCCTCGGGGGCAGCAGGGGCTTTGCAGGTGTACTGCAGGAGGCGACCCGGCTCAGTGTCTGCAAGGGCTCGACCAATCGCTTCACTCACTGCTGATGGTGCCTGGTCCTCTTTATCTTCGTCAGCTCTCATCTGTATAGAGGTTTCTTTAGGATATTTCTTTTTCTTTATTGCACACACACAAAATATAAATCACTGGATAAAAGAGATGCATGTACAATAGCAAGCTTATCTCTACAAGATATCCCTTCCAGCAAATAACAATAATTTTTTAACAAATAAAGGGTAACATGTGCAATTAAACTAAGGGCCAATTTTTCCTAACATCAGATAGCCTGTCAGAAGAATAAAGTTAATGATGTATTTCTCTAAAACTCGATGACGATAGAGACAACATCAACTTTATTCTTCAGATAAGCTATCTAATGTTTTGAAAAATCAGGCCTAATTCTAAGACACCAACTACATTGAAAAAAAGAAGGAGAATCAATTTTTATGTGGTGTAGGCCTGTAGAGGTCCACCAGAACCAGTTGAACTTTTGAAAGGGGTCTATGAGAAAAAAAGTTTGGGAACCCCTAATATAAAATAAAGCCCCACATGCAAAGCATGCATAATCTTAGGCTTTATTTCATTCTCAAATTAGCATACAATGATGTTGTGTTATTAATAAATAAATAAAATCTTACCATGTAATGACATAGATCATAATTAGAATTACTTCTTGAAGGTATGAATCTGTCAGCTTTGTTTGGGGTTTTGGAAGCTTTGTTGGGAGTTGGAGTTGTTGAGCGACCTGAAAATATTTTTACTTCATACAGCTTTTATACAAACTAATCCCAAAATAGCTACTCTGATTTTCTTTATGTTTATATAGGAAGAACACAAAAGTAAAGTAAATATTCAAGCAGTCAACTGTTTACCTGGAGATTTGTTCTTGGAAGGAGTCTTCTTGCCCTTTTTAGTCTCATTTCTAGTGGGTGTCTTGTTAGATAAAACACTATTATTACAGCTTTGGTTTGAAGATATTGATAATTTCTGCATGGACTGGTTACAAGCACTAATGTTAATGTTCGATAGATTCTTGAATGAGCTGCTCATGGACGGATTCAAGTTTTCACTGGATTTCTTCACCCATCGTTGCAGAGGTCCTCTGGTTATTGGGCCATCCATTGTGGCTAAACTGTTAATTTCATTAAGATAGTTAAATTGGGCCATATTACAACGGAGACACAGCAGAGTCGAATTTGGTTTTGGTTTGCCTCACGATATATTTTTACTACAGTTCTAGCAACTACTGAATATTCTCCTTTAAAATAGGTAGCTACTACAGAATAGATAGACCTAAAATATAATTCGTAAACATTTAAACAATGTTCGTGATCGAAAATTCGAATATAGGAAAAACCGTTGAGTAAGGATGACGATCCGACATCGTTTAATCGAAATATCGATTCGTCAGGCATACATAAAACCTCGATGTTTTACGACTGTGCCAGAAGGAGGTTTATGTTTATCGATTGTATGTATGTGTGTATATTTCTTTGGCTCGCACTAGAGCCTAAATGATTAGGATTCGTCTTAGTCGTGAGAGTGACACGGGGTCAAAAATTTATGTTACTAAAAATACATACTGGTAATACAGAAGCTTTAGCGGGAAAAGTTGGGAGAGGGTGTAGCTTTACTGTTTAAATCAAATATCATGCAGCATAGACTGCTCTGGGAGTGAAAAAATGACGAAGCTGCTTCTCTTCCCGGGCATGCTGTACGTACAATTCAGTAGAGGGACAAGAGGGTCTTGGTGTTTTGTAGGCGATGGGCTGACCACCTATCTACTAACCGAACTTGTACATCTCAACTATACCCTCAAAATTGGTCAGAAGTGGCACCATGTGGTTCTATCGGCCCTTGGTGCTCTGCCTACCCCGTAAGGGATAAAGGCGTGATTAAATGTATGTATGTTTGTATCAAATTTTATTTGTAACTAAATGGTTTGAATGTGTCAGCATGTGAAATCATGACAAAATATTTGAAAATACATTAAATGTTTTAGAAAATAAATATGTTTTTTTCATACCTTTCTGACTGACCGTTATCCCTAACTGAAAATTGATATGATATGATTTTACTGATAAGAGATCGATCTCTAATTATTAAAAATATGTTTTGCCTACCCTGTTTTTTTTACACTGTCTTTTTTTTCCCTCTGTGCACATGTGTTTTATCTATTCTATGATATGTCTTTTTATTTTATTTTTGTTCGGGTTAGCTGGAAAAGATCTCTTGTAGAGATAAGCTCGCCTTTGTACAATATTTATTTTAATTGTGTTATTTTTTATTTATGTGTGTGTACAATAAAGAAGGAAAGAAGAAGACGTTTTATGTTTTTCATTATGTATGGAGTTATATTTATTATAATTGCAAAGTTTTAGAGGTCAATGTGTTTTTCCTAAATTTTTGCGTGAATCGATTCATCAGCTTGCGATTAAACACAATAGATACTGTTTTATCGTTTTCATGAAGAGTCGCATCCCTACATTGAATTTTATTTTTCTTTTTAACCGCTTCCACAATTTTGCCAAGGGTAGGCAAAGATCATTCAGCCTTGTCAATTTTATTATTTTCCTATAATATAATATCCAACCCCGCACAATTTGTATTATATAAATAGGCAAATCGGGAAAAATCTTGTTTGTTCTTTTCTTCATTTATTATAATAACATTCAACATAAAACTGAAATCATGTACAAAAGACGTTGACTATGGTTGCATGGACATAGTTTACCTTTCCTTCGAGATAAAATTAACAAAACAAAAAAAATCAAATTCACCAAAAATCACAACGATTCGACGGGAAAAGCTGGAAGGGAGCGGGTGATTTTCCCGTCGTTTCCATTCATCACCATCATCATTATCATCCCATAAATTCAGAAATCATTTACTAAAGACAATGGCTGTATGGGCTTAGTTCCCCTTGCCTTTCCTTCGGGATAAACTAAAAAAAAAAAAAATCACAACAAAACTATCCCTTGCCTCCTTTCCTTCAGGATAAACTAAAAAAAAAACAACAAAATCTGTGAAAACTGAAAATTAATCGCCGTAGAATATTGAGAATATTTAAAGATTTTTCCATTACTATTTATCAAAATCCGCAAACAAATAAACGTCAGCGAAATATGAACGAAAAGCGTAATATAAAACATAAAAGAAAAAAGCAGGACGATAGTAAATATTCGAATAAAAGAAAACATTCAAGGCGATACAGTGTAAGTTATACAAATTATTATTTTATTGTGTACTAGCCTAGCGCTGTATAATTTTGATAATTGAACGTAAACTCGAAGATTGTAGCCGCCGTGGTACCTACAGGAGTTGAGGTGAGACCATAGAACAATGAGTCACACTCACTCTCACTATTACATATTTAAAGTTAATGGAATAGAAATATGACCTAGTTAATTTTGGTGTGTTGATTTTTAGACATCCAGTTCTTCCAGTAGTTTAGATTCTGATAGAAGAGAAGATAAAAGAAAGGAGCTATATAGAAGACACAGTGTAAGTATAAATAACATAATGAATTTTTATCATCCATATCTTATTTATCATTATTGCTTTCTATTGTGGCTGTTTGTGTATGTGGAACTATGAAATAAAAAGATATTCTATTTTATTATGAAATCATTTCAGTCATCCAGTAATTCAGGATCTGATCAGTGGGTAGAAAAAGTGATTGAACCAAAAGAGAGTAATGTGAATCGTGAGGATTGGATGTCCATGACAGGTATGCTGAAAACATATACAAGAAATGAAATCAAACCCAAAGAAAAAATAGAAAAGAAACATATTGATTCCTATAATCCTGCAACTTGCAGCAGAGAGCTAAATCCATATTGGAAGGATGGAGGGACAGGTTTACCTCAAACACCAGAAGAATTTCGCAAATCAAGGAAGTTCATAGCACCTGCTGATGATGATGATTATTACACAAAAAAAAGTTCTCAATTGAATCGGCCACTTAAAAGTTATAGTAGTGAATCTTCTAAAACTCAAAGTACATATTCTAGGAAATCTCATAATTGGAAAAAAGATGACAATAGTAAAAGACAATATGAAAGTACAGATAAAACTATCAATAAAGAACCCTCAATAGAAGAGCAAAATCTGCAGGCACCTGTCACTAACTATGTAACATCATCTAATGTCCAACAAAAAGACAACTGTTTTCTCACTGATGAACAAATGAATAAATTAGGAGCCAAAATTGTGAAAGCTGAAATAATGGGGAACACTAAACTTGTTGAAGAACTAAATGCTAAACTTAAAGCAGCAAGAGAATATAGGAAACTCAATCCCGATGCGGCAAAAGATGATGGAATTATGCTCATGGCTACAAATAGTGCTGGCATGAGCAGACCCTTGACCCAGTCCACAGTAGGAGATGCCAGAAGTAAAGGAGGCAAGAAAAAGGCTGATACACATGCTGCAAAGGAAAGAATTAAGTACTTTGCTGAAGATGATAAATACAATCTAAAAGAAATGGTAAAGTATTTTAAGTTTTTATGCAATAAACAGTTACAAAATCTAATATAGGTCTTGTCTGGTGCTCTACTGGAAATATGAAAGTAATTTTAATCTATTCCTTAATTACTTTTATTGTTTTAAATTTTTATAATTTAATTCTTGCACAAAAAATTTATGATAACAATTTCAATTGATTTTATTTCTTTCAGTTTGAAAA
The DNA here is from genome assembly GCA_014607495.2 of Carposina sasakii. NCBI lineage: Eukaryota > Metazoa > Arthropoda > Insecta > Lepidoptera > Carposinidae > Carposina > Carposina sasakii. The sequence goes on from CP053161.1 coordinate 10,955,537, forward strand.
TGAAAAATATGGTAACAACTATGATGATGAAGCACAGCTTGTAAAAGTTATTTCAAAGCATAAAAATCTAAATGATGATCTCGAAGATATCTTTACTGATGAGATTTCCAAAAACAGAAGCTCAGCTAAAGATGATGAAACAGAAAAACAGAGAGCAATCAAACAACATGTTAAAATGGAGAAGTCATTGGAAGGATGTGAATTCTGCGTTGATTCTAAGAGGATGGTTAAACATCTTATGGTCAGTTGTGGTAGCAGAGTATATTTAGCTTTACCTGGAAAGCAGTCTTTAGTAGAAGAACAATGTATTATAACTACCATTCAGCATGCAACATGTGTCACAGCTGTTGATGAAGATGTCTGGGAAGAAATAATGGTATAAATGTTACCTATTGTGTGTTTTTTAATTCATGTTGTTGTATGTAATATTAATCCCATATTTTTATTTTCAGAACTACAGAAGAATTCTAACACAATATTTCAACTCAAAAGGCAAAGATGTAGTATTCTTTGAAACAGCTATAAGATTGGATAAATATCCCCACATGGTTATAAACTGTGTGCCTCTACCTAGAGATGTGGGTGATGTGGCTGCAATCTATTTCAAAAAAGCACTACAGGAAAGTGAAACTGAATGGTCTATGAATAAAAAAGTTGTTGAGCTGAAAGGCAAGAATATTAGAAAAGGCATACCAAAAGGCTTGCCATACTTTTGGATAGATTTTGCCATGGATCCAGGGTTTGCTCATGTTATTGAAGATCAGCACTTATTTCCCAGAACATTTGCCGAGGTAAATTATTTATATTTTTGTTTATTTCTTGCATCTTTTATTGAACATTTACTTGATTGATAAATAATAGACTACAGCTGGTTATTGTATGTTACCATGCATCATACTCGTAACATAGCATAATCAAGTCTTATATACTTACTTATAAACCTGTATTTTCTTTTTCAGCAAGTCATTGCAGGAATATTAGATTTAGATCACAACTTATGGAAAAATCCCCGGAAAGAATATGGTGACTTACAACGCAAGAAAATTTTGGATTTCACAAAACAATTTAAACCATTTGATACTATTGCAAAAAAATGATATTTAGCCAGTAAGGATAATAAATAACAGCTGTACATAGTTTTGTACACAGATATTTTGTAGAAATGTGAACTTTGTTTTATTTTACACATTTGCGGCGTCATATATCAGGGAGACCCAGTCTGAAGCAGCAGCAGGCACAACACTAGAAATACGCTCACTTGGAGTCATCGTATGACATCGAGCCTTTAGCCGTTGAGACGGCGGAAGCCAATGCTTCATTTCATCCAAAGTCTGGAGATGGCTGAGGGAGATTGGCGGTGATCACCACTCTGAACAATTATTAAGGCGCCAGATTTCCAAAACCGAAAAAAGTGACCTATACAGGAATAACCCATAGGAATTTTAAATAACCAACAAACAGATTATATCCAAAAAACCTTATATTTAAAACATTTTATAAAAAAAATAAAAGACTACACAGGTAAATGTTATATGTATCTAGCTATAAAAAATAATCAGATAGGACATTATTGCATTATACATATAGGAAAATGATTACAATTCAAATTATTATTTCACTTGACAAACTTAATTTGAAAACGTTTTATTATGAGTCAATCTTACAGCTATTTTGGTAAACGAATATAGATAAACAGAACATAAAATAGTTGGAAATATAACTGAAAGTGAAACTAAAATAGTCAGCCTATAATAATAAATCGCTCCACCTAACAACAGTCCAAAAATATAAACTTATAAAGCATGAAGTTATATATAAACTCAACATATCTATCTGTTCTTCCTCTATTTTATGGACGTATCTCTAAGTGATAAAACAATTTACATCTATTTCTCTCGCACTTCCCTACTAGAGAGTATTTAGTGTTCTGCACCCGCATGCTGAATTTGGTGAGAGTGAGATGTCTCACTTTTAAACATCAAATCCACATAGCTAAGTAATTAATAACTAGACTAGGCAAGTGTTTCTACTTGGTGTGTAAAAAGGGATTGCAAACCACTTCTATCCCTGAACGATTGTCTATTCATTTTTTACATGCAAAGTACATACTTAGTTTATCTAGTTATTAATAGCTCTGTGAATTTGACGTTTAAAAGTGAGACATCTCGCTCACACCAAATTCATCATGCGGCTGTGCTTCTCTAGTTAGACAGGGATGTTGACCCCATAGGAATAATAGATTGATGTTAAATAGGTATTTTGAAAGCGGCCTCCCTCCAGGCTTCTATACATAACTCGTACTTCATGGACTGTTGTCATATGCCATATCATATATTGTGGCTTATTGCTAAACGGCCTATAAGTTTTTGAAAAAGAAAATATTATTTTTTTGTAAGGAAAAATTTCTACAAATCTTATGACCAGATTAATGGCGTGTTTTCTCCCGAATTTAATTATAAAATTGACAATTATTTTAGGAAGACATCAAAACTAAATCATAAATGTACTATCACTGTTAAATCGAATACACAATTAAACCTATTTATAAAAATAAATAAAATAGTAAGTAGCCACTTACCTATGTATGTAAAACTAGGAACAGCTATAAAATGCATATTTGAGCATCGAAATTTATCACTTTATACATTGATATCTTCTTAAGATTGAACTAACCAACCATCTTTACTAAAATTTACTATAGGTAAATTTACATAGAAATTCATAACAATAAATTATTTCGTGCTAATCTAAATTCCTTGTACATACATATCCAATTAAGGAACTCCCAATAGCCACAGATAATTTAAAAAAAATCAGCAATGCTATGTTTCAATTTCCAAGGAGGGTTGGCGTCAGGCAGGCTAAACTAATCGTGTCATATTAATATGACATTATCTCTACCGAGAAACAATTTACTGTTTAGTTAGCACCATTACAAATTATCCTCATCTTATTCAACACGTAAGTATATACAACAGCAATAAGAGATCCCTTTGGACACATCCAATCACATACAAATTGAGATATTTATTTACATAATTATTTTGTCATCTGGTAAAAATGGCACCCATTCTGCCAAAGAATATAAAGGACCACAAGGAGAAGAGCCACAAAACTTACCCTCTTTTAAAAATACATCTTTCTGGTCCAATTTCAGTTATTTAAGGTTTCGTCTGAATATAAAAATCTTCGAAGTACCAGTGCTTACATAAAAAACACAAAATTACGGCAATTTTGCTACATTTTTAATACATACTTAACACATGCGGCTGTGTTCTCGAAACGGATCATCAAGGAGGTCCCACAGCTACATTTAAAAGTTTTTCTTAAAAGAGGGTAAACGAACATTGTGAGCTAACGTTGGTCATTACTTTCAACATAGCTCATAGTTTTCGAACACATTTACTAAGAAAAATAATGTATATTTTTTATTTACAAGTATTGCATGCCATAACTGTTTAGGTAAACGGTAGAAGCGTACTCTATAAAATAATGTTTTCGTAATAAGTACGTACGTAGTTTCATCATCATCATTTACAGCCCTGAGAAGTCCACTGTTGGACATAGGCCTCCCCCAACAACCTCCACTCCGACCGGTCGGAAGCCGCCTGCATCCAGCCGACGCCCGCGACCTTGGCCAGGTCGTCCGCCCACCTCGCGGGTGGCCTTCCCACGCTGCGCTTGCCGATACGTGGTATCCACTCTAGAACTTTCCGACTCCATCGGCCATCAGTTCTTCGAGCTATGTGCCCTGCCCATTGCCACTTCAGCTTGCTTGACCGTTGAGCTATGTCGGTGATCTTTGTACGTCTGCGGATCTCCTCATTTCTGATTCGATCACGCTTATTTATAAGTACTTATTCATAAGTATATAAAAATATATTTTTGGTACTAATCCAATGAAACTAGGTTCTAAAAAGAGTTATTTCGAGATTAGTTTTACTTGTAGTACAGTAGCGTCTCATAATTTCGCCGAGTCATGCTGGACCACTCCTGTATGTATGTATGTATAACTATTTTTTGTAAAAGTGTAGTAATCTATTACTATAGAATTAGTATGGATATTCTTTTTTCTATTTAATATACTTTTATGATCCTTCTGGCTGTATGTAGCAGTCGTAGCAGCTGGTTAGAACCAACCAGAAAAAAAGTCGTATAGCCTTAGCAAAGCAAAAATATTGACAAACATAAAACTAATAAAGCATAGATAACAGCTTGGGCACATTTGTAACGAAAAAAAAAACCATTAGAGCGCATACATTTCTATAAGTAGACAGTTTAAAAAGTATTTACTATGTTTTCTAAAATTATCTTACAATATGCATGTATATTTATACACTATTTTAGGCGTAATGACCAAAACGACCATAAAATAGGCCCATTCATTTAATACAATTTGGTTTAGTATTCATACAGGGTGTAACAAAAGGGGTATGTTAATGTTATGAAAATAGCCCAGTATTGAGAAACTATGTACAAAATTTCAAATCGAAATCCAATGTTTAAGTAATCCTGAAACATAATCATGTGATTTCGAGTCTTTATTCTTGTGGACAAGTTCTGCTGTGGGTTAATTTGATAGCATTTCGAGTAACATACCCCTTCTTTTACACTCTGTATCTGTATCCCATTTATTAGAATTATAAATCATCTGTCACAGATGTTAATAGGCTATTATTTATGATGATAAATATAAATAATTATTCATATTCGATTATAATCTATGTTATATGTAAAAGCAGAGTGGTGGGAAAAGTAGGTACATAATGTGGTCAATTCTGAGTGTCACACGTAAACTTAAAATTAGTCCTACATGTACTTTCTGTAAGTATAGAGAGGGACTGACTTTACTAGTTTTAAGTTTACATTTAACTGTGACGGTCAGAATCGACTATAATTTCACAATATGATACATAAAAATTTCTAAATGATGTCTTTCAAATTGTGCGTTTTGTTTTGATTGACACATTCATTTACCTAACCTTTACGAAATGTCATATCAGCCTTTCGTATACGTTTCTGTGGCCTTTCGAGATTTAACTAAACAGTGCATTAACCTAAAATAACCTAGTATTATTTAGTAGAAAGTAGATTCGTTACAGAGACATGCACTGAGCAAATCATTCGTTGTATTGATTGCTTAATTGGGACGAGCATAATAATCTCCATCATTACGTATAAAATAATTAAGCATTAATAGAAATAAAGGTATTAATATTTAACTAATTATAACACAAAATAAATTGTTCATAAATTTTACTACACAGTGCAAGATAGACCAGCATCTTGAGCTATTAGTAAGTTTTGATCATAAATGGGCAGTATTAAATCACTGAAAAATTACAAAACGATCATCTACAATCATAACAAACCGAACTATTTTTATTGTTCGAGAGCTCTAATTCATATTTTTTATCAAACGCAACGTCCATTGGGTGCAACAATGACATAAATACAAAAATTTGAAACCTACGAAATAGCAGAAAAATCCTACCGTAAAATTAATATGCAGAATAATAGTTTGCATTATTTTTGCAGTTATGTCAATGTAGCACTAAATGAGCGACAAGCAAATTGATTTATAGCAAAAACTGTCATTTTGTTTCACAGTTCACTGTCAAATTAACAAAATCAGCAAAATATCAATATAATAATAAAATACTGTTGGCAGTAGTTGGTAAAATTGAGATTACAAGATTCGCATTTGCATGTAATTCCTAACATTAAAATCAAATACCTTATAATAATTATGTCATAGTCAAAACGAATATAAACATTTGGTATAGCTTAGAACAAAATTAAGCTGGACACATGCAACTGTCATGTATTGTATATGTAATGAGAACAACGTTGCATGAAAGTACAGTTGTTCAAGATTAATAATGGATATTGAAAAAGATCGAAAATAATCGCACAACACTGCAAAAACAATTTTCAAAAGCAATTTAGTCTTTAAAATACTTCTAAACTCCTTTTATCTAAAGGATAAAGGATCTATCTAAAAGGATATCTATGATTGGAGAGAATGCATGAAGGTAGTGAGCGAGAGGTAATGAGTCCTAGAGAGATACGGAAGTTAGAAATGTCAGTTGAAGAAAAAAAAGAAGACGTACGTCGGAAGATAATCGTAGCAAAAAGATGTAAAGAATTAATTTTATAGAAATATAGGCGAGAAAATCAGCTTTTCAATCTTTCGTTTCTACAGTTATACTAAGAAAGGAAATTAGCAAGCAAATTTAAGTAAGTACATGTCCATTATTTACCTTGTTTACCTGTACTCCACCTTGAAATGCAACAGATTACATCATACAAAACATTGCAGTCTACACAACACGCTCTAAATTCCACGAAATTTGTTCAAGCACATTTAGGGCTAATGTTACAAACGTCAGATAGCTGAAGAATAACGTCATTGCTGTCTTTATCGTGATGAAGTTTCAGACAAAGACAACATCAACTTTATTCCTCAGATAGGCTATTAATGAAAAATCAGCCCTTAACAAAATCAGTCTAAGGTATAAAACGCTACGTGTTAGGTTTCATGACGTTCATAATGTGCACATGGCCGGGGTCGTCGATGGTGACGAAGCACGAGAATTTGTCGTCGTGGACAAGTCTCTTCGCGTTTATACCCGACAGCTTGATGCACGCGAGGATGTCTTTGCGTTTTGAGCCCTCTTTGTACCTGTGGGTAGTTCAAATTAATGTATGACTCTGTAGTCAGACATCAGTATGTTCGCTGTTATGGAATGTACTTTTGTGTATTTGTATTTTTCTAAATACCACATTGTAAAGCTAGAAGTAATTTATTTCCAAGCCATGTTATCCACTCGCGAATTTTCTGATATAAATAAATATTATAAGAAACATGTTTTTAAAAGCCGCTTCCGTTACTTTAAATCAGTAATAATCCCTCGGTGAATCTAGTTTGCTCAAAAATCTCTGATATCTGAACTGTCCCCTATTCACTTTCTATGTATCTATTCTTCTTTTATCTATCTTTAAGTAAGTATCTATCTTCTATAAGTACATAAAACAAAACTGTAACTGATCGCTGTTTGTGTATGCTAATCTCAGAAACGGCTAACAGATTTGGATGCAATGCACTTAACATTTAGTTTTTTTTTGTTTATAGCGAACAATACTGCAGTCTACGCGGGCTAAGTCACCGGCGTCCACTAGCACATTAAACATACTCACGTCTTCTTCCTCCAAAGGCTTTTCCAGCAGTCGGCGGCCGGTGTGCCGTTGCCGAAGAAGTAGTTGTGTTGTGTCAGAGTTAACGTGCTGAGTTGTGCGGTTAGTTCTGTGCGCGGCTCGTGCGGACTTGCTAACGGGGTTACTGCGTTCCAACCCGCCCTGAACATGTACAGGTGATTTAATTTTGTGATACTTGTAGAACTATTTTTTGATTAAATTAGTTATTTTTAGTGTCGAAGCTCAAATAGTCAAAATAAACAATCCTGATAGCATTGAATTATGCGCGAAGCCGGCAACTCCGATGTTATGATCATACATACATTCGCAAAACTACATCCTACGGCAGATATCCAATGCCTCAAAAACAGCGGAGTTGCACGAGCTCCTTAACGTTTCTATGGTCAAAGACGTATTCAGTCGCTGTGATGACAACTATGGCTCAAGATTACTAAGGCACCCAAATCAGCTTGCGATATCTTTGACAGCTAGAGGGACCCGGCTGTATAAATGGGAGTAACCACAGAATGGAGGGGATGGACTTTGCTCATTCATAACATACTATGCACATCAAAACAAAACAGCTTATGGTCATACTTGACTGATCGCATGATTATTTAAAAAATATTGAATTGTATCAGGCGTCACTATTCGGAAGTTCAAATCTCTAGTGAGGGATCGCCCACCACGGGCCCTATACCCTCCGCTTCTTCTTCTCGTTGCGACTGTAGTGTCTTGTGTTCGTGATCATGAGTCGGCAGATCCGAGGGTCAGCGGAGGTTATAGGGCCCGGTGGTGGGCGATCCCTCAATAGATATTTAAAAAGTAATTGTTAGTTCCAAACTCACACTAAGCCCACACCAGTATGTCTCGGTACAAAGATGTAAAGAGAGTGGTTAGCAGCGCCTCATAGTCCGAAAATTATAATGGGTCACCAAACCGCCTGCCCAGCATGGTGACTATGGGCAAAAACCCCGTTATGGCAGCAGCCTTATGGCATGCCCAGGAAGAGGCCTTCATCCAGCAGTAGACTGCAACAGGCTGATGGCAATATACTCATCACTATTTCGAAGTAATTTTTGTACTATAAATCCCTTACCTCCAATAGCTCTTGTTGCTCCTATTCTGCATCATATAGCTAACGTTCCACCAGACGATCTCGGAGGCCATTGTCATAAGCACTAACGGTAGATCGTCATCGCCGGACGGCTGTCCGGTGGGCGAGTGTACGGCCGACCGGAATAACCGGTCCGGCACGGGAGAAAACCCGCAGTACTGCACTTTGGACTTGTGGTGCTTTAGCAGCATGAATTGACGCTTGCCTGGCACGTTCCATAGCTGGAAAGATTGTCTATGGTTAGAAATAATAAGCATTGATTTACAATTGCTAGACATAAATAATGTCATACAAAAATGAATACATACATATAATATAATCACGCCTTTATCCCTTACGGGGTAGGCAGAGCACCAAGGGCCGATAGAACCACATGGTGCCACTTCTGACCAATTTTGAGGGTATAGTTCAGATGTACAAGTTCGGTTAGTAGTGACAGGTGGTCAACCCATCGCCTGTTTTGTAGGCGAACCTCAAAACAGGCCCTCAACCAAGACCCTCTTGTCCCTCTACTGACTTGTACAGTATGCCCGGGAAGAGAAGCAGCTGTAGTATTATACTTTTTTTTTTCACTCCCAGAGCAGCATAGAAGAATGAATTATTGAGGTTTTAAACATTTTCCGTTTTATTACAAAATAATTCATAAATTGTTTACGCTAGACATTGCCTAAGTTTGAAACAGTGTCTAACTTTAGACGCAGTTTTGTTAAAACACCGCTTATGTACTTATGCATTATTCATAAGCACAATGTGAGATGGCCACTGGCCAAACATCTTCTCATTACTTAAGTGACAGACGCGAAGTAAGGGGTCAATGTACGAATTCCTTTACAATCTGCGTCCGTACTGGATATGGTAATTAACTCTTAGTATTACTTTATATGTAGGTAATAATCTTACAATAACGTCCCCGGAGTCAAGCCCCAGAGCTAACATGAGTCCGTCGCTGGTGAGAGCACACGATATTATCTCGTTGCTCAGTTTGCACATTTTCGTCTGGTGCACATCTATTTTGGGATCTTCTCTTATCTCGAAGGTCTGTAACAAAATTCATAAATATTAAAATCTAATTATCTAAATCAGTGGTTCCCAAAGTGGTCTAGGTGGACCTCCAGGGGTCCCAGGAGACTCGATGGGGGTCTATGTGGGGTTTCACAATTAATTCGTATGTATGTGGTGTAGGCCTGTAGGGGGTCCACCAGAACGAGTTAACTCTTGAAAGGGGTCTATGAGGAAAAAAGTTTGGGAACCCCTGATCTAAATAATCTAATCTAATTCGTATACATAATGCAATTGGAATGAATATAACGTATAAAGCATCGGCCACACCGCTGCTTATAAATTAACGATATTGTTTGTTAGGCAATCGCAGTGACGCATTGTGCCTGTACTGTTTTTTTATCGCGTGATCTTCGCTGATTTAAAAACTGCGTAGTTGCGAAATTTATCGTAGTTACCCAAAGGAACTCGGGCACACAAAACCCATCTCATTTAAGTCATCTTAATCATGAATTTCGGTATCCTGCGTCCTGTAGTTTCAGCAGTGCGTTCTCTGTCACTTACTGATTATAACTAAGTTACACAGACGAGGCGCGCGTCGGCCTGGCGGCGCACACGAGTACCTGGAACTGCCTACCGCCGCACAGCGCGAGCGTGCGCCGGCGCAGCGCGCAGGCGGCGAGGCGTGCGTCCCCCTGCCTGCCCAGCAGCACACTGGACAGCGCGGGCGCACGCTCCCACAGCTTCACGCAGCCGCTGCTCTCTACTGTTAGTAGACCGACGCCTTCCAGCCAGAAGCAGTCTAGTATGCAGCTACCTACACAAAGAAGGTAAGGGTAGAGTCTGCCCACTGATCCTACCATAATCGTAAAAGGACAGTGTCAAGCACACAAACATCAGCTTATGGCGGTCCACTGCTGGACGTATGCCGAACCCAGGGCACGCCACAAGGCTACAGCAATTAGGGGGGTTTTGCCCAGTCATCACGCTGGGCAGGCAGGCTGGTGACCGCAGTGTGATTTTCGGACTATGTGGTCAAAACGGAAGGCGCTGCTGTCTAACTCCAGGAAATCTTTGATCGCGTCTTACGAAACGAACGTAAGGATCCTCCCGCACCCCACACCTCGCACCGCGCGTACACACACACACACATACACACACTTAATTTTTGCTGTCGCATTGCTTTGGCTTTGCTACTGCAAATTAGGTAATAGCCCTGCCGGTCAAAACAAAATCCCAACTCCCAACATATTTACGGGGATATCCGATGAATTTGCCACGGGCCTCGAACGCTATAGTTAGGCCCACGGAATATAAAACACATGGGGAAACGACAATGAGGTATATATATATATATTTTTTTTTCTATGAAAACCAGTGTCACAACAAATATCATACAGACAGCAATATTTATATCACATACAGATTAAGACTTGCTTGATTATGCGGACCTACTCATATATGATACACACGCCCCGTACACTTGTCCATTCCTCTTGTGTTTGATATACCCTGTTTGAGGACACCCTGGAGTTGTCAAGCAAGACCTACCTTTCCGCAGCTCCTTAGTCCGTCCGTTAGCATCTCCGATGCCGTTGGAGAATAATCTAGAACTGATGCTGACGTCACTGCCCGCGCTTGTTAACTTCTCTGTGCCGTTCATCTTCTTTACACCTAAAATACGACACATTTCTAAGTAAATATACCGTTCACGTGTGATTTTGGGGAAATCCAAGAGGTTCTTAGCAACGGTATATAAATACATAAATAATAAGTCAAAAACAAACATCGATATTCAATATCAATGTTTGCATCTACCAGAATTTGAACCCAGGAGCTATAGCGCCGCTGGCAGGGTCACCAGCTGCACCAATCGGTCGTTAAAAGACAAAAACAGATAATTCGAAAAATATAACACCTTAAGCAAACAATAGATTAAGGTTGCCTTGTCACCAGAGATGTATTGTGCTACGTTGGTAAGAAAGCGTGTGATACCCACCAATCATATTCATTGGTTCATAAAATCAAACACTGATTGGTGGATATCAAACGCATCCATATAGATAGCATAATCACAGTAGAAAGGCAGCCTAACCATTGTTAGTCTGGCGGCATGAAAACAAACTCAAACCCTTTGTTTATATAAAATTCTCAGATTGAGGCTAAATTACTTAGTCTAAGCTCAAACCATACCTTGTAAATCATTAAGTATCTCCTGCGATCCCAAATGGGAATCCCCTCGTTGCAACATCTCGGATTTCCATTCCCCCGTATTATTCACATGATATGCCATCAAACATTGGTTCTTCCCCGCTACGATAAGCAGCTCTGAAGTCACAAAGTTCAGATATTGCACCTCACTGTACACATCTATGATGATTTTCGTCTCTTTAGTGCGTAGACTGTACTTTTTGACAGTGCCCGAGTACAGGCCGTATACTATGTATTGGTTGCACGGTGATATTTTGACGGCGGTTATCATTTCTTCGGTCTGCGGTTGGATTTCTGTCAGCATTTTGCGTCCGCGCATTACCTGCGTAATTTAATTATACTATTACATTGTTTTGTTAGCTCTTTCGAAATTAACTTCGATCAGGTTTGCAAGGATTAATAATCATATTTTACTAACAATTACATTTAGTAAACTAAGGGTGTTATAACTAACTTGAAAATATCCGGATCGAAGGACCATATTATATGTGTAGCTATCTGTGTGCAAAAATGCGCCTTTTACATGCAGGCTAACTAACTATACCCGTTATGACTACAAAAACCAATTTTAGGGCAGAGACTTGTATTCCATGTTTAATAGGAAATTACTCACCTGTATATGACTTTTATCATCAATAACCGCTAGCAAAGGCTGCAAGCCCCCTTCAGGGTTCCCATTGCAGCCTTTCAGATTCAGTGGTTTCAGTGAATGTCGGTCCAAACTCTTAGTTTTCTTGGCTATAGGTTTAGGCTCTGTTTGAACTCTCATGGCGAATGATTGGTGTCTTTGCGGCGTGTTCGAAGCGGTTTGAAAACCATCATTGATGGGAGTTAACGGCGATAATGAGTGCACGAAACTGACGTCGAATTTTTGTGTTAGTCGAGCTTTTCTGTGGAATCAGATAATTTAAATGTACACTATGTAGGTACTCGTGAATACATGGCGCATGCGCGAGATGAGATCTGTGCACCGCTTTTTTATTTGCCTTGTACGTTCGAGGCACTAGATTCAAACACTTCCGATACTACATGGCGGTTATAAAGCTTATCCATTAGAATACATACATACAGAGTGTTTTTTTGTGGCCACCTTTAACGAAGGGTACGTACTCTATACATGAAATAAAGTAAGTTTATGCCAAAAAAAAATGCTGGGAATTTTTTTTTTTTTTGAAAACATTTTTTAAATTCCTTGATCGTGCGAAATTTATAGTGTCTAGTGTTTATGTTAGTTTTTTTATAGACAGATATTAATTATTTTTCGTGAAAAAATCCTGCTACGCGCGTCTATGTGCATTTATGCAGAAAAACGCAGTCTATTTACTCAACTTTGGACCCTAATATTTTGGAAACCAGACACTTCCCAGGTATGCTTCCATGGAGAAAAATGATCGTGATGATGAGGAGATTCCGTGGTTTTCGGGAACGTTGACGACCAAAAATCACCCTGTATAGTCACGGCCATTATTAACAAAGAGGTTGGGCAGAAATGTGCAAATTACTCACTCACTTTTCACCAGTTAGCCTATTAAGTCCCACGTAATAAGGGATGAGCCTGCCGCCGCTTTTCAAGATTGGGCAGAAGTATGCAAAACACACACCCACATTTAACTAGTTATCTTATAAGTCCCACGTGGTGAGCCTGTCACCGCTTTTTGTGCACAAATACAACAATCATAAACAACATATTTAATGGTCACGCAGAAATTACCTAGTGAACACTTAATCACTTACCCATCCTTCTGTGTGGCTTGGGATATGTAAGACGGATCCAAATACCACACTTTAGCAGAATTCTCCATTGTGCCCGTACCGGTGAGTAGTACATCCAGACCGGGCACAAATTCATCTACTTGCACCGGAATCTCGCTCAAATCCATTGCTATTACGTTACTAAAATAAATAAAATACTTTTGAATAAAATATCTAACCGAAAAGTATTTTCATATATCATTGGATTGATATTTCGCGCAACCGATATTTCAATGTGTACTTTAAAATAGAGCCGTAGAATATTAGAAAATCTTTGACATTAGTTACCAATGTCAAAGAATGTCAATATTTTAAAATTATTAATAAAGAAATGGAAAAAATTCCTCACCCGGGTGGGAATCGAACCCACGACCTCTGCATTCCGCGTGTCAGTGCTCTAACCACTGTCAATATTTGATTGGGCGGAATTCCGACGTCAGTATATGTCAAAATCGTTTATGTTTTCTTCGATTTTGTATTGAGAACACACAACAGAACTAAAAATATTCTTTTAAATATGTCGGTCGCGTTAACATTATGTAATGTAAGCTTATGGCCAGCAATCGCACCAATATTATAAACCGGAAAGTTTGTAAGAATGGATGTTTCTTTGTATTTCACGCAAAATGTACCGAAAAGGTTTTCATGAAACTTGCCAGTTGCAGTGTAAATCAAAATAACATATTATCGATTAACGAAGTCTAACAGTGTAAAATGTGAACAGTAAAACTTACCCTCTCCGGTTTTCAATATCGAAAATCCTGGTATTATTTTTCAGATCCACACAAATGACTCTGCCATCATTCGTGGACACGAATAATAAAGTCCCCGGCTTATTGACAGCCATAGCCACAAACGTGAGGTTGTCTTTAATATCCTCAGACGATATTACCGTTTTGCACGTCATAAAGTTGTTCTGTATGTTCTGGTGCATCTTCTTTATTATAAACTCGTGTTCTGATATTGTGTTGTTTTTGAGCGATAGAATTTTGTTGGTGCCTGTGAATGGAAAATGTTTTAAGCTCTCTGTTCTTATTAAAAAGCCAATCTTAGTTAATAGACTATTTAGAATGTGACGGTGTTTGAATGTTTGTAAGTTACAGGTATTTAATAGTATTTCACACAGATTACCGTGTAACTTGGATATTTAACTTCAAAAGAAATAAATAAATAAATAATAACAAATATTCACACACTACACAACACATCAACCTAGTCCCACGGTAAGATCCCTAAGGTCTTGTGTCGTGGGTACTAAGCAACGGTATATAAATACATAGATAAGTATAGAAACATCCATGACTCGGAAACAAACATCGATATTCATCATATAAATGTTTGCACCTACCGGGATTCGAACCCAGGACCTATGGCGTCGCAGACAGGGTCACTACCTACTAGACCAATCGGCCGTCAAAAATAATTACTGAAAATCATAAAGAGCCCTCCAATTTGATATGTATGTAACACAGTTAGAAAAAAATTATTACTTAATTAATATTTTACGTGGATTCATCAATAATTTATAAAATACAACTTACCAGGTACAGTTAGCAGATTAGCAACAAAGTCCGTCTCCTTAGTCGACATAACCCTCTCTTTTGTGATCAAATCCACAATATCTATACTCTTATTGTCACTGTTCGATAAAGCTGCTATCAAATAATAGTCATTATTGCACGGTATACAGCAGCGGATGGTAGAATTTTCGAAGTTATCTATAGTTTTCTGAGGTTTACCATCCGGGCTGTATAATATAATTTTATTGGCTGTATGTGTTATAAGAGTTTCTTCGTTGTTCATCCACCTACAGTTTAGAATCATGCCCAGTTTTGGAGCGATTGTCACTTTGCTTGGATAGTTGTTGTTGAATGATTCCTCTGATTCTATAAGTGTGGAATAAAATGTTAAAAGTTACTTCAAAACAAGTATAAATCAAAAGCATTAACAAAACAAAATACTGTTGTTACTTTTTATAAGGCAAAGCAAGTCAGTAATAGTAAAATATTTAATTAATAAATGTTTAAATCTTGCTCACAAATATTATAACTTATTACTTTAAAGCATATCATAAAATATATTCAATGATCATCTCACAAGAAAAGTACATACATTTGCTTTGTTATTAGCCTAACCTTACCCTTCTAGTTATTATTTAACACCTTAGATTTCTATTGAGGGATCGCCCGCCACCGGGCCCTATACCCTCCGCTGACCCTCGGATCTGCCTACTCATGATCACGAACATAAGACACTACAGTCGCAACGAGAAGCCAGATCCAAGCACCTAGCATGCAACCATAAATACATAGCTGCTAATCCGAAAACCAATTAAAATTTTAATCGACATATGTTTCGCCAACACCCGTGGCATCATCAGGATTAGTTTTCCATGTTAGTTCTATCTACCGAACCAACTAACATAACCTTAGATTTGTCACATAAACGTGAGATATCTCGCATGCTTTTAATCGATATCATACCCACAGGCGGACATCGGCCCTGATTATGAAAAAGCAAAAGCAAAGCTGAAGCTGCACGATCGCGATAATCTCGAGTGTGTGCGTGCGCGCAACGAGCGCTCGGCGTCCTCCCGCGCCCCGCACCTCGCCCAAGCACACACACACACACTCTCAATTATCGCGATCACGCGGCTTCGGCTTTGCTATTGCTTTTACGTAATCAGGGGCCGGATGGTGCTATTCTACACTGGCGATACTACACGGCAGAATAAGATATACATAGCATATATATGAAACGTACCCTCCTCAATAACGTCTTCATCCTTATCATCATCGTCCACATGGTCGATGTACCACACAGTGACGTGACCATCATAGGTAAGTGCGGCCACCATAGGCGGGTTGACGGGACACGCCCCCAGCCACGTGACCGGCGACTTTAGGCACGGCAGCTGCTTCTTCAGCTTGTTTGTTAGCGTGTGGAAGAACTGGAAGTATATTAAAGCCCGAAGTGTTTTAAGGTTTATTTGTTTCCCGTTTCTTCTGTTGCCGTGGGCATTTCGGGAAATTCAAAATCATTTATTCGACATGAAAGCATTAACACTTGTTTGTCGATTGTCTAATTATATGTTACTTTCTATGTGCGCACCCCAAAAATGAAACCGCTACCAAACAAAAAAGGAGGTGAATTAAAAACAACCCAAAAATAAATAAATCGCAAAGCTTTTGCTTTGGCAACGGTCACCACCCCAAGGTGCGATTTGTTACGGTCTGTCAGGCATAAGTTAGCGATTCGGGGCTTAATAGCCACCAATGTGGAGAATAAGAGTTAAGGTCGCCTAAAGACGAAATCCAGAAGAGCTGCTACACAGTTCTCCTTTATGGCAAAACCAACATTAGGTCTGACACACCGCATGATTCTACTATTACTGTTACACTATCTCAGTGAAGTGTCACTGATCCATTACTGAGTTCCTTAGTTAGTAGACTC
This sequence comes from Carposina sasakii, assembly GCA_014607495.2. Taxonomy (NCBI): domain Eukaryota; kingdom Metazoa; phylum Arthropoda; class Insecta; order Lepidoptera; family Carposinidae; genus Carposina; species Carposina sasakii. The sequence continues at coordinate 10,972,266 of CP053161.1, forward strand.
TTATGATATTCACGAAAGGAGATGCAGCTGATGTATTCTAGTGAAGCCCCGCATCAGTACATAAATTCCATAATAGCTTTAACGTGAAAACATACCTTTATGTTACCGGCGCTGGTTCCAACTAGAGCATAATCCCCGAGGAAACAGACAGATCGGATGCTCTCTTTCACATCTATTGTCGAATGTTTTATCTCTTCTACGTTCTGTTCGTGTCTGTATAACAAAAAAATACAGTTTATGTGCTATGTAATAACTAAATTGGACTTTATTGCGCAGTAGCTAGATAACTATTTATATGAATTTACAACTTCTGTGCTTGTAAAGTGTTCTGTCAAAAACTGACACAGATCACTAGAGTGCGTTTCACCAAATAGTTCCTTTGGATGATGACGCTAGTTACTATGTGTATGACTACATTATCTGTGTCAATGCATACAAAAAATGTTAGTTCCGAAAACAGGCATAGGAGTTTTTCTGTAAAACTGAGACTTCAAAATAGTGTAAATCAGTTTATGATCTTAATACCAGGAACAAAGAATTACGGACAGAATGCTGTCATTACACAGATTGAAGCACCGTAATGGCGGCGCGTTTGATTGTGTGCGTATTTTCTAATACTCGTAGACGCCGAGCTTACTATGGTTTGTATGTGTGGGTGGATAACGTATCCCTACTCCTTTAAATATCAATGCTTTAATCAGTATAGTGATTGCGACAACACACCTTCCTTTGTTCTACATATATAGTGTAACAAAAGGGGTATGGCGAAATGCTATGAAGATAGCCCACTTTTGCATTTCGCTTCACAAACCCTTTTTGTTACACTCCGCATATAAGATGTTTGATACGTACAAAAACTCAAAATATAGCTCGTTGTTCGCACAGTTTTTCTGAGCGATTTCGCATGCTTTGGCGTAGAGGATGCCTTTCGATTCGTTTTGTAATATACTCTGAACTATATCTGTGTACGGATATCGATATAAATCGGACCCGTGCGTGCTCAGATACGATTTTATGCTCGTTAGTAAATCTTTGTTGAGTTGATTCTGAAAAATATAGAAATATACATAGGTACAACTGCAAGTCCTGTAGCAACTAGTATTTGTTAATATTGGGATTTCTTTATTGAAATACTGTAAGTACTTAGTTTAAAAAAAAAAATTAAAAAAATCTTTAGTTTTCCCTTCAAGACATAATGGACTTGATGGAATTAGGCATACGTATAACGTACCACCCCATGTCTGCCCGTGGGTATCGTACGAGGCGATTAAGGGTTGACAACATAGTCCAAAATACAAACTGCGGTCACCAACCCGCCTGCCCAGCGTGGTGACTATGGGCAAATACACCCCATGGCGGTCTTGTAGCGTGCCCTGGGGGAGGCCTACGTCCAGCAGTGGACTGCAATAGGCTGATGATGATAACATACTAACTGAGCAAGAAACGATAAAATTTCCGTTACTGGGAAATGCCATATTACCTGAAAGTTAAAGCCCAAAGTGTATGGCAACGTGTTTTTGTTCATATAATTTACCTAAAAACCTAGGTACTGAAAAGTAAAATAAATCTACTCACATCTTCGACAATATAATGGTCATATTTCTGCAAATCCAGCATAACATCCGCCGGGCCGGTCAGTCTAACTTTATTTCCCAAAAACTTCAAATTCAAAAACAATTTATTGAACAAACTCCACTTATTATTCAAATTCTTCGTATTCAACAAATGATAACCAATATAGAAGGCTATATACCCATCATCTACAATATCTATGGGCGCATTATCCGTATTATAATTATAGCTTTTCAGAAACTGATTATGTAGTTTCTTGCTTTCATCCTCACTCATGTTTTTCCTCAAATAGTTCATTAGCAAGTCGTGTAGTTCGTAAATATAGTTCTTTTGATTGCGATCGTAAGATTCCATTATAAGGGATTTGCTTCGAAGTTGTTTCATGATAATTTCAACTTCAGCGGTGTCTTTGCTCCACAGTTTGCTGAGGACTTTGGCGGAAACTTTAGCGTTGTCTGGGAGTATTGCGAGCATCTTGAAAAGTGACGCGATGTTCGATGGAAGAGAGTTGATGCAGACTTCTATTGTCTTTATGTGATTGTCGTGCTGTGTGTTAACGCTGTAAGATAGAAGGATTTCATTGTGAATTATTTTATAGGAAAATGTTATTTAAGAAAAAACCCGACTGAATATATTTTTTTTATCCAATATCACTCCACAACTAAGAGGAAGCGAGAAGCCGGATCTACGTACAAACATACAAATTATACACTTGAAAAACGTAACCCTCTTTCTGGCGCAGTCGAGTTAAAATATAATTAAATAGACTTCACAAGGGCACTAACATGTGTATTTTCTAAAATTCATGCAACAGATACGTCTTTGCCTAATACGTCAACCTAGTGACAGAAGCGTATAAAGAATGCATGCTTGGAAAGTACTTAATTATTGCATCGAGCCTTGTAGTTATACGATAAAAAGCTTTATAAAGAGACCTATAATCGAAATAAAAACATAATTTCCTTAATTAGCTTTCCCATATTTGGCTAAAAATACTCACAACAAAAACTCTTTCTTCTGCAGCTTGTTCAAATAGTACTTCCACAGTCTGTTATCGTGGAAGAGGCGTTCTCTATTCTCTGCTAGTTGCGCGGCAAGTAACACTATTAGGAAGGGACTGCCTTTACAAGCGTCGTGGAGCAAACGCGGGTAGCGAGGCAACTTAGACACTGGCACGTCTAAACTTGACGCGAAAAGGGACAGAGATTCGTCAACGGTTAAAGTGTTTTCTACCTGTAAAGGGATGAGATTTGAGTAGGTACAGTTGTTAGTTTGTAATGGCATCGCAAAACATTGGTAACAAACAATTGTACAGAAAAACAAAAAAGGAATTTGGTCAAAACATTTCTTGTCTCAACTTTTGTTATATACACACTAGTGGCCCACCCTCGCTTCGCTTCGATACATTTATATTTTTTATATGGATTATCTCGCAATTATTCTCTATTTTATCACTGTTTAAACCTTCCCTGGACTTCCACGAACATTTCAAGACTAAAATTAGCTAAATCGGTCCAGTCGTTCTAGAGTTTTAGCGAGACTAACGAACAGCAATTCATTTATATATATATAGATTAATACATAGACAGAAAAGACAGTATAGCAACGTTCTTGATAAACGAATGACGTCTCTAAGAAATATTTTACCACACCCATTATAACCTCGTCAGTCGTTCTAATTAAGTGCAGATTATTAACTGAAATTCAAAAAAAGAGAAGTTATTCATCGGTATATTTTTTTTCAATAGACAGACATTTCTGATGATAACAAAGACTGATAATAAACTTTACGCTGTCTTTCTCTAAACTTAATCAAGACAGAGACAGCTTAAGCTTCATCCTTCAAATAGACCTATCTAACCATTGAAAAAATCGACACAAAAAAAAAACTTACTTTAATAATTTGCGGATTAGCAAAAGCGACCACATCAGTATCCCTAGTAGTCACAAGGATCTTGCAGCCAATATCCAAAGCCTCTAAACAATGTCTATCATTGGCTTCGTCCAGCACCAACAAGGCATCTTTAAGTGCTGGTTTAAGGAACAGAGATTTGAGTCGATCACGCGACTCTTCAGTAGTGAAGTCGTACATGGATTGCGATCGACTGTCAGCATTGGAACCGATACTTGACATTGATACGGAGAATGTCATGTGAGAACTGTCGGTTAGAGCTGACGATGCTTTGTTGTATAGTCTGAAATAGAATAGGTGTTTTATTATTATTATTACGAGATTCGGCGGGAAAATCTGGAAGGGTGCGCGTTGCATGTGTCCGTAAAGTGATGTTTTCTGATAGATACGAGTAAGTTATAATTTGTTTACTTGTGATGTGATTCTAGTGCATGTGCATGGTTTTATATACAGGTAAGCTGAGTAAAACTTTAGTCGGAATACGATCTCTTCATGGGCTCATGTAAGTTGTTTCTGCAATTATTTTTGATTTTCATTAATTTTAGACTCGTTCTTGAGGATTTTCCTGATGTTTCCATTCATCATCATCATCATCCATCATAAATTCAGAATTCATTTTACTAAAGACAATGGCTACATTGGCTTAGTTCCCCTTGCTTTTCCTTCGGGATAAATTAAACAAAAAAAATATAAAAGCATTAAAAAAATAATTTTGGAAGGATAAAAAAACCGAACTTGTTCAGACATATGTATTTGTTACATATAGTCGAGCCTTTTTTGTTTATATTTGCGTGGTTTTTGTTTCCTCGCTAAAAACAAATATTCAGACAGGAAAAGAAACTAACAGTAACAATGTGTGGCTTACGAAAGCGGAACTATTCACGCTTACTGTTTATTGGTTATGGATATTAGTGCCACAGTGTACACATTACTCAGAGCCGTGGTTTGCATACTTATTTCGTCTAACGCCCACTTTGAAAATCAGTAGCACCCCCCATTTTTATTTCACCTTTAAAATGTCAATAGCATATTAGTTGCGCAATTTTTTTCTGGGGCCTTAACTGCCTCTCTCTAGGCCTCCAACGCCCACGAGAGGGCGTTATCGTCCACTTAGGGAAAGACTGACTTATGCCGGTTTTCACAAGTGCCTACCTAAACGGTCTCTTTGTTAGGAAGATTTTAGAGAAAGACATCTCCTAAACTAATTTCTAACTTAAATTGCTTTTCACCAACATAGGGACTCAAAAAGTACGGACTTCTTACATAATAGTGATGTCGAAAACCGAATTCGTAAAATCGTGTGTTTGTTTGTTTGACAAGATATTAGAAAATTGTCTATAACGAAATTAATTTAAATAAGTTACAATTATATCAGTACAATGTGTTTTAATGTAACCAAAAACCTGATTTCTTATACATTTTGTCAATACATTTATTAATTACGGCCAAAAAATGTAAAATGAGGCTGTATACAAGACAGACCTTTGCTTTAAATACTTTGTTGTCTTGTCACTGTCAACTGTCGTTGAAAGAAATTCGGCCTTTTGCGGTATAAACACCTTCAAGCAAACAAGCTACGTCTTTGTACTGCTTCGACTGCTTCAATAGCGTGAAAACTATCATAATTGAGTTACTCGTATGTATGTTATCCATATCTTTGAAATCGTGAATTCTAGGTAGGTAATACAAATCCAAACACGCGTAGGTATAGGTACACGAAAATGTCACCTAACTTAAGAGCCCAAAATTCGAGCTTCTAATCTTAGGAGATCTTTTAAGCTGTTAGGAAATCCTTATACTTTGGTGAAATCGAATGTTGTCAAAACTGATACTTAAAATGTTTTAGGAATCTTAGGAGACGTTGGTGAAATCAGGCATTAGAGTATCAACTTATTCCTAGTAATTTGCCTACCCTCACTATGCATGTGGCTGTGGAATCTCTTTATGATCCTGTGTGTATGTATGTATATGATGACTGCAGTAAATATGAAGAAAGTCAGGTTATAGGTCCCAGTAAATTGCGGATGTACGTTTTTTTAAAATCTACATTAAAGATAAAATCAAAAGATAGTTGTTAAACCTTCATTAATTATAAAATTATTAATAAAGAAATGGAAAAAAATTCCTCACCCGGGTGGGAATCGAACCCACGACCTCTGCATTCCGTGCCATTCATTAATTATTTCTAAACTATGCCTTAGCAACCTTACATATCATTTTCAGTTCAACTATCTCTATCTAGAGTTTGTATGTATCTAGTTATCCTCCTTTTACTATCACAAGAGTTTACGTACTGTCTAATATTTTTACTGTGGCAGCATTTAGTTTACTCTGAATGGAACCCGTATTTCCTAATGTAAAACTAAAGGCCTTTTAAAGACTACCAGTGTACAAGTATATGTAAGTACTAATAAGCCCTAAGACGTGAATTCATGTCACCTTAATATAAATAAGCTATGCTACGCAACATTGAAACAGGTTTTAAGGTCACATAGAGTTAATGCATTATGTTAAACGAAGACAATTTTCCTTTTTTTGTTCTACGTTTTTATACCGATGCAAGTTTTATATCAGTACAATTACATATTATAGGAATAACTTGTAGTAGGGTTATGCCAAAATTACACATACGATGATGATGATGATCTCCGACCGTATTTCGGCCAAGACGACCAATCTCTACGGAGATTGGCCAGGTACGCAGGAGATATTATAGTGCACAAGTGTGTGCGCAAACACAGATGCACTCTCTATTCCGTTACTCTCATAGTCCAATGGGACGGAAGCCGACACGACCGGAAAGAGATCAGGCGCAGGACCAACGGTTTTACGTGCTTTCCGAGGCACGAGTTAAGTGACAATTTTACATTAAAATCTGCACGTGAAATAAATTCATTGGTACAGGCCCGTGACTGGGATCGAACTTACGCCCCTCCCGCTTGGAAGGTGCACGTCTTAACCACTGGGTTATCACCGCTTACACAGACATATACAAAATGGCTACTGATAGAAACAGAAAGGAGACTCGCAGTCACGCTTAGCATAACGGGTACAGTTGTTAATGATCAATGACAAGTTGCTAGCTCATCGCCTGAGGGAACGCCCTTGAGTTCCCTAGTCGACTCTTACGATATGCACGGAAGGAGATGCAGATAACGTATTCTAGCAATTTCATAGTATAGTGTCATGCCAATTTTTTTTACATGCAAATAAATTAGAAGAAACCAGAAAGGTAAACAGGAAATACCCGAACAAAAATTATCAAGAATGACTCGTCGTAGTCGTCCAGAAAGTCGCGATGGCGCAATATAGAAACATTTTATAGTAAACTATTTTTTTTTACACAGAACCATATATAAAGTATTAAAACGTTTAACAGGGGAGCAATTCTTGAAATTTTTCGAGCCGAAACGCAACCACTAACGTACCTTTAACGAAACGCGGTGCGAAGCAATATATACTTACCACTTGAGTAATAAGGTATATTTTAGCACGCATCGGTCGCGAGTATGACAGAATAAAAACAAATATCTGTCTCGTCCTGAAATGTGTCTAATTACGTCACCGTAAAGTAATTATTGCTTTCTTCTGAGCGTCTACAACGGTTCCGTTTCGGCTTCGTTCCAACTCGAGACTGTTCAAGAATTGACCCCCTGAACGTTTGACAGGTCGTAGTGTTTAAAACTTGCTAAAATGACTCGTGCTTGTCCGACTATACTACAGGTGGGCTTGAAATGTGTACTCACTTATTCTGTTGAGCGACAATATCGTCCTCAGTCTTACAATTAGCCAGGTTGAGCCAGAACACGCAGTTGCCGAAGTCACTTGTAATCAGGTCAGGGTTACCACGGAGTACGCTGACGGCGATCGTGGTCTTTCCCGACCCCGACATGCCGTGGAGGACGAGGAAATGGTGGCGTTTCAGCTGACGGAGTGCGGCTTCCACTTGTTGCTCCTGAAGTAAACGTTTGTTGGTTGCACGATGGAATGTTTCGGGTTTTTTTCTATCTGTTTTATACTTTTTGACTTGTCATTAAAATAGGTAGGTACACGGTCTAATTGGGCAACCTATTCTTTTTTGATCCATATAGTCACGCCCATTATCCTCCAGAGGGATGGGCAGAAGTGTGTACTTTTCACCAGTTAGCCTATTTAAGTCCCACGTGGTAGGGGGTGAACAATCTAGCCACCGGTAACAAATCCAATAGGAAATGTTTCCGAGTCATTCCAAATAAGTATTATAAGCTATCAACGTCAGAGCCTCGTCCGTTAAATAGCAGGATGCACCACGGGCAGGCGAGGTTGACTTTAGGTCCTAAGATATTAGACGAACCCACTTACAACCCATCTTTTATATAAAATAACAACCCATACATGACTTCTAAAGAGACGGACAAATACGATACGAGAGACGTTGCTTCTGCCTGGCATTTAACTCACCACAGCGTCCCGCCTAACAAAGACATCAGGCAACCGCGGCACTTCGCCCCTACTAAGGCTATCTTCAAAGCTCTCGTTCAGCATCGTCGTGTTGTTGTCGACGACCAGTTTCTGCCACAACCAGTTGTAGTCTTTCGAGAGGCTGTCGACAAACGCCTCGTAGGCATTGTTGTCGCCGTTTTGTAGCGTTTGGATCAGGTAGTTGGCCCGGTCTAGACGCGATTGCTGGAAATGATAATAGCACGTTGGTACCTGCCTATAACGGCGTATGATAGCTTTATAGTACAGGAGTTATTTTGCCAATTTCGTCTAAATGATTGTCCGTTTGTGCCTATGTATCTTACTAATATTATAAACGCGAAAGTTTGTGAGTATGGATGGATGAATGGATAGATGTTTGTTACTCGTTCACGTAAAAACGGCAGGAGCGATTTAAATAAAATTTGGTATGAAGTTAGCTGACACCCTGGATAAACACATAGGCTACTTTTTATCCCGGTAAAATATTTTTATCCCGGATAATTTCGATAACTTGTTTTTTTTGCAGTCCACGCGGATGAAGTCGCGGGCGTCCACTAGTTGTAGAATATGTTTGGAAGCTCACCAAACGACCTTAGCGCAATAACGGCAATGAGCACTTTAAAAAATAGATTGTCTAGCTAAAGTACACTAAAGTGTGGTATATAGAAGATTTATAGTCAGTATGATATTAGTAAACTTATTTATTAAAACTCCGTTGGTAAACTGTCGTTAATCCGACAAATAATTTAGAGAAAGTTTACTAAATTATCATTTATTCTGTAAATTTATAACACACGCAGGTACCAGAGTTCATACATTCGCTTTGTCCATTGTCAGTGAGTCATAAAGATCACGCAGTGGCAATTTGATGATCAAACGAGCATCACACTTGCCGAATGTTCCACTTCAAAAGCATGTAAACTGTTCGTAGATAGGAAATTTTTTAAACATACATATATATCCTTACGCCTATGTCCGATAGGAGTAGGCCGAGACTATAGTCCTAGTCATACGTAGCTCGCCGCGAAAATCTCTGATTGAGTTTCGTGAACGAAAACTGCAATTGTGAGCCTAGAACTATGCGCGGGCTGACTTAAATATGCGTATGTTGCGGTAATTCAGACGCATTTTTACGCAAAATATCGTTCGGAAGTACACCCATACGTGATAATATTAACACACCAATTTGAACATATGCTGGAAATCATCAATAGATATGGCGTTCTTGGTGAACAGGTCGTCCAGAATGTACGTCACGTCCAGATCCTTGATTATGTCTGCCTGGTAGCGTTGCAGCAGCAGCCTCTTCTTCGGATCCATTTCTGCTTCTCATACATCTGAGAACAAATCACCAATCTATTAGGTACATAAAGTAACTGATTCATCAAAGCCTAGGGATATTGATATTAGGACTGGCTTTCCTTTTGTCAGGTATACGAGTAGGTGAAGAAGGGATTTTTCATACTTCCCATGGGAATGCGAAATAGGGGGAATACTGAAGTATACGCGGGTGAAGTCGTGGGCGGACGCTAGTTGATCAATACCGTGGTCGTGTCGTCAAGTGGAAAAACGCTCATTACAACTCATCCGTTACTGAGTGGTAAATGAGTGACTGACAGCCAACACATAGCCGATACTCCGCTGCGAAACTCTATAGCGAAACCGCTAGATGTGCTATAGAGGTTGTAGTCGACGATAGAAGACATTGTCATGAAACAGCCGGCAGACTATTTTCGCCACTCAATGTAGCCATTTTGATGATTTGATTCAATGTGGGAGGAGAACAAGACATTGTTTTCATGATGTCATAAGACTAATTGCAAAGTTTATTTCGAGATACCTACGACTCTCTGTAAAACGAAGATTCATTCCAATAAACACGAATAAGGTTACCATATACACAGGCACCCCTCTATTTATATATGGTAACCCTAAACACTAATGCAAACATTGTCAAGTTTTGAAGGTCCATAACGCTATTGTGGTGAAAACATAGACAATATGCTTTTATTTATATGTACCTATGTCATTTAAAAAATCGCAAGGCGTTTCATCAATTTAACAGTTTGCGTATGGCCATCAAAGTTCATTAAACAAAATCTAAAACGTATCGTGAACTCATATCAGCAACAAGGTAAAGATCAGCAAGGAGGAACTTTTTGACAATCAGTACGTAACGCAATCGTCACGGAAGCAAAATCTACACATACATTTTCACACGGCTGTGTTCCAAAATGGGGTAGTCAGCGCTGCAGGATCAAGAAGGAGATCGCTGTGACATACAGCCAATGATCTTACTTAAGTTAATGATCAGTGACAAGTTGCTTTCTTAAGTAAATCTATGAGATTTGATAATGTGACGATTACATTACGAAGCGTTAAAAATTGGTATTTACCCTCCAAAGGTACTATGGGGTAAGCACGAACCTTTTTGCGCGACTCGCTAGCAAAATCTATGTGATTTGACAGTTGGACGATAGCGTTACGAACTATCAAGAGGTTCGTGCTTACCCCTCTGTAGTCCTATTTGCTATCTGTTAGAGTTTATAGAGATGATAACTCATTAAGACTACAAATAGAATGTCATAGTACCTTGCCTGATCAAAATTTGGAATCTTCCTTTCATGCCGCTTCCTTTTCCTCAGATTAAGTAATCATCACATATGTACTGTTGAAAAATATAGTCGCTGTAAGGACATTGACAGTGGCAAACAGGGCCAAGCGGAAAAAGTAGTTTGCGAAATCTTAAAAACTATTCAACCAATATTAATTAATTAGGATTGATTGGATGCTTCTTTAGTTTAAAGCTGTTGTTTCTTCAGTAGATCTGAATCAGAATCCAAACAATATTGTTAAACAAAAATAATTTATATTGACTACTACATACCTTAAATGAATATAGTAAACTATAGAGCCTCTAATACACCGAACAAACAAATTTAAACAAAATCTTTACAATCTCGTAACTAAATAATTATACACTATGTTTTTAGTACTTGTGTTGTTACTTATATTCTGCGTCGTAAAATAGGTACGTTTAAGCGATTCGAAATAACTAGCCGAACTGAATCATTTCTAACTTACGGCCTTGTGTAGTTTGTGCTACCACCTACATAACAAGTCATGTAAACAGAGCCGAAATAAGAGATCTAAGTAGTATGTCGTTGACCGTATCGATTGCCAAGGTTACGTGATCATCTGCATGCATATTTATACCTCATTTACCTAAAAATATAGCTAACTAGTAAACGCCCGCAACGTGGACTGCATAAAACGTGTTGAAAACAAAAGAATAAATTTTCCGGGAATAATCTCCTTATGTCCTTTCTCAGGCCCTAAATTACCTATGTTATATGTACCATATTTCATTCAAATTTATCATTTCATTGAAATTACTTTTGGTATGTACACAAGAGGCATACAGAACAGACAGAGTTTCTTTTACATTAGTAAGGATTAGTAAAGCTAATAGCTACCTACCTGTTTCAAATTACTCACAAATATTGTCATTGGACTCCATTACTAATCACAAAATTGTTGTATTTGTCTCTTCTTGCAAAGGATTTGGCAGTTTTGTGTTATGGCTCATTGGGAATAGCTAAGTGACAATTTTACAAGATTAAAAGCCTGTGCTATTAATGCAGGGCTACACTAGAATACATTAGCTGTATTTCTTTTGTGCATGTCAACAGTCAACTAAGGAATCCTTAGCTCAAGCTGCTTGAGCATTCTTGCAGGTGATAAGCTATCAAATTGTCACAGATAATTACATCTTTCCCCAATATGCTAAACATGGCCGTATACCTATCTATACATCATCATCTTCCTGCCCTTACCCCATTATTTATGGGGTCGGCGCAATATGGTTTCTTTCGAAACTCACATTGCCAAAGTTTCGGCATTTGTTTTTAGAGCCGGCTGCCTGCCTGATGCCAACCATTCACGGGTATACCTATCTATACATATAATAAAAATATAACGGATCGCTGTCTGTCTATGGAAGATATATGAGAAAAAATATTATAGGAGACATTTATACATTTATCAACGCAATAGTACCCAAAAGAATGATTTTTGTAATTTTTGACTGTTTGTCCGTGCGTTTGTGCACGCTAATCTCAGAAATGGCTGAACTGATTTCGATGCAGTTTTCAGGAATATATTGTGAAAGGTCCCACTTAACATATAGGCTACTTTTTATCCCGGGAAAATGGTTTTATCCTGAACAATTTCGAAATTTTGTTTTTTCTGTAGTCCTCGCGGACGGAGTCGCGGGCGTCCACTAGTATACATAATAAAGTCCTAATATTTAACAGTTTGTGTCCGACCACTTGATGATTCAAAGGATCTACTTTGATTCATCATTAAGTAGCAGGAAGTGGTTAAAAGTATTTATAGATAACACACTGATATCATGGACTGTTAGTTATATCAGGTGGCATTTAATTAGTAGTTTTATCACACAATTCAGCTACTACATATTGCCAGCTTTAAAATATATTGATAAACAAAGGTTGGTGTGTCGCAAAATGAGCACCGAGGAAAATGACATTGTCTTGAACATTTAAACTAATAACATTAATAGCAGCATTTAGTCATTTTCAATTGCCTCTTTTGTGAAATCTTAAACTGAATGACAGTTACTAAATGATCACCTGAGAGAATACCCCAATATTCCTCAGTCAACAATACACACAGAAGGAGATGTAGCTAATGTATTCTAATGAATCAACACAGGTTATGAATATAAATATTGATATTTGGACCATGGTTCTTTCCCATGTCTTGGATGTTTCTATTATTATTATTCTGTTGCTAAGTACCAGTGTTACAATACCTTAGGAATTTTTTGGTGTGTGTCATAAGAGCAAACAACGGAACTCAGGGGTGTTCCCTCAGGCGATCAGCTAGCAACTTATTACTGATTATAACATTTGACCCTGCTATGCTTAAGATTAGCCATATGGTGCCGGCAGAGTAGAGTTTGTGCCCGCCTGTGGATATCGTACGAGGCGATTAAGGGTTTCAGGAGGAGGGCTTCCCATACTGACAACATAGTCCACAAATCAGACTGCGGTCACCAACCCGCCTGACCTGCGTGGTAACTATGGGCAAAACCCCCCTGTGGCAGTAGCCTTGTGGTGTGCCCGGGGGGAGGTCTACGTCCAGCAGTGGACTGCAATAGGCCAAAGAAGAAACAGATGCTTACTCGTAAGATAGCTGGGAACACAAGTATTTATTTTAAATATATGTTTCAATCATGAACATATAAAGAACAACAGACGTAATGCTGTCACTGCACAGATTGAAGTACCGAAACGGTGGCACATTGGGCATGTATGCGTATTTTCCAGTAGGCACCTAGCTTACTATGGTATGTATGTGTGGGTGGATAATGCATCAATACATATCTCTACTCCATTGAATATCGTTGCTGAGCTTACTATGAATGCTTTACTTTGTGTAGTCACAACACTCTGTCCGTTATACTGTATATGTTCATAGCATCAATTTTAAAGGAATGATGAAGTAGAGTTCTACTTTGGAACCACTAAAGGTGAAGAGAAAATATTAATTTGACATTGGAAGTACTTTTCTGTTACACTGCCGCCATGTAAGTATTATTAAATTAGGTAAATCTATGTAATAGATGAAAGAAACAAAAAATGTGAGCATAACAATGTTTGGGCTCCAATATAGTTCAATAGGTCTATCAATATTTAAATTTCAAGGCTTTTATTAATGTTGATTTTATAATATAGCTCATAGTGTAGCACTAACATGATTATAGGTACAATATTTGATTTCATTTATAAGATTACATTATTTATTGTGACAAAAATTATAAAAGCCACTTAATACTTACACTGCAGAGGATAATAAGATTTGTTATTATGAATCTGAAATGCATAATTATCATTTTTAATTACTATAAATAAACGCGGGCATCACAATCTGATAATTTTAATAATGCAGTTCTGCATAAATGCGTATGATACAAGTCGTTGAAAGCTTTTCTGAGGTAATAAACTTCTGTGGAAGCTCACTACAAGTAAACTTCTAAAAACTTACCTCTTTCTAAAGTTGCAATAATTCCATAACACCTAATCTTAGAGAGCACCTTAGGTAATCACAATATATTATCCTAATTAACTTCACACGCTAAGCACACACAAAATAATCCAATCGTTTTTGAACAAAGCAAACAACACAAAACTCAATCATGCTCAAGCAAGGAAGAACACGAACGAAATGCATCACCATTCACTCAAAAAGATAGCAGATAGTGAATGAATGAACGAATGACATGAATGAATGCAGTTAGGGGGCCTATTATGACATCCACTAGACTAGAGTCATGCATGAAGCAGCGAACCTGGTGAACCGAATATAAGAATAAGAAATGACTAGAATGCGTTTCACCCACCAGCTTTTGTTCGTTTGGGGTGCGTTTACGTTCACGATCCAGTCTAAAATTTAAACTGACTAAATGTCAAACACCCCGTTCAAGCACTCCGCGAGGCGAAATATTAAACTGTCAAAATTTTATCCGACCCGCCCCTGATTACGTAAAAGCAATAGCAAAGCCGAAGCAAAGCGATAGCGAAAATTGTACAATATTCGCCTTGAAATGTCAAAGTTCCTTTTAAATTTACGTAATACGAATTTGACAAGCAATCAGCGATTTTTTTACAATTTTCGCTATCGCTTTGCTTTTGCTAGTTAGGTAATAAGGGGGCCATTCACGGACGTCCGCTGGAATAAATGTTCGCCTGGCTAGGATAAATTTTAACGTGTTTTATAGGTCGCGAAATTTTATCCTGCTGTCAGATTGACAGCGGTCTGTTGTTCTTTGCTCGATTCGCGCCTTGATTGAATACTTTTAAATTGAGTTAAAAACTTGAAACACGAGTGAATAATTTATTGTATTGTGTGTGGATGGATGAATGCAAATTGTTGTAGATGAAAGGGGCAGAATGATAATGATGATGGCGTGAGCGCATCTCTATCCCGAAATTCTGTTTTGTCATTGGACATTTACAAGGGGAGGTGAAGGGGGGAGCAGCTAGAGAGGGTGATTCACTCACGCCATCTATTTTTGACAGTTATTTTAACTTGTCAGAAAATCCCTTATTTACATAGCCTCCATTCAATGAATGCCTGCTTTCGGAACTAATATTTTTTGTACGCATAATGCAGTCATACAGACACACATAGTAATTAGCGCTATCATCCAAAGGAACTATACGATGATACACATTCTAGTGGCGGCAGTGGAATAGGTCGGTGTTTGGAATAGTCCCCCAGGTACTGCAGTTTTTTCAATGTTTGGTATGGGAACATGCAATTTGGCCCAAACTTTTGACATTGACAGTAACGTTGAACAAAAATAAAAATAAACGCCTACATTTACTATTCCGCAATTCTGCTTTAGGCATTATTTGCTAGAACCGGTTTATAACCACAATATTAGAGCTACCTATGCAAATTATTTTAATAGGTAGTAGGTTCATAAAAGACATTACCTACCAATATTACTAACTACTAATTTTCAAATTCAACTCAAAATCTCACTCGGGTGATTTTTTTTTTCATTTTCTTATTAATAATTTATAAATTCTACTGAGCAGATAGGTAAATATTTATGCTAAAGTCGGCTGTTAGTTCTCCTTCGTGATCCTACAGTTCGTCTGTGGGAGTAACTCCTTAGTTTTGGGGATCACAGCTGTTTTATTATTCCTAAAGGGTAGGTGTAACATTATAGAAGGGAGTTAAGGCGTAGAGTCAATGACAGGCAATATAGTACTTACGATTAATCACTCGTATTCACATATTTCTATTCTGGGAATTGGTATCTATCTACTATATAGTACTCATTTGTCGTAGTTATGAAAGCTCGGCTTGGGGGCATTAAATTTTAAATCAGATAATCATCAAGTGTAATGCTTTGATAGTGCGTTTCACCGAGTTTTGCACTGAGGTTATTCTTAGAAACGGACTTAAATAAGTGGTTTTATAAGATATTAATAAGAAAATGAAAAAATTCTTCACCCGAGTGAGAAAGTCACAATGAAGAATATAAAATTTATGTCGCGTCGAAGCTATGTCTCGTTGTTGGGCTATGATCACACTCATCAGTCATCATACTAACATACTACATACATATTGTTCAGTCACACGCTGTGATCCCAAAAATGGGCTAGCCAGAACTAAAAAATAGCAAATGAGATTCAGCCACGCTTAGAATACCGGGGTAAGATGTGAAAGATCAGTAACAAGTTGTTAGCTAATCGCCTGATAGAACGGCCCTAAATTCCTTAGTCGACTCTTACGACATGTGCGGGGAGATGCAGCACAGGAATTACACTCATAATTAGGTAATTATTTTTTATTGCCTTCGTATTTATATAACAAAATACTCATTAAAAACAATAATCGCCTTTAAGTGATGTGTCACAGGATATGTTTTATGTTTATTTGTTTGTTAAGATTATTTCTACGAGTATGTTAGAAGCGCGTCGGTCGGTGCATTACCATAATTTACTTGCAATCAGTCGTTTTTTTTACTCGTAATGTAGGTGTACCTACTTTTTTGGTTTTACTTGAAAGGAACTCATAAAGTTAAGTAAGTACTACATAGATACTTATAGGTATTTTAATAACTAAATTTAAATAACTACAGATTCTATTAAAAATAAGTGAATAATAGTACGATAGTCCATTTTGGTATCTATGGGGGTAGGTATGTGCGTTACTTAGTAGTAGAACCTGCATGCTAGGACTATAATACGTACTTATAACTTACTAAACTGGCTACACAGAAATCCATAGCAAAGACTCCTTAATTGCTAATATAATGCGAAAATAACTATTTATAACATTGTAACTACATACGTATGTGATGCAATCACGCCTGAACTAATGAAACGATTTAAATGAAATTTGGTTAAGAGATATTGTATAAATAAATAGATAGAGCCTGAGATCAGTAAAAAGGTGGATTGTGGGCGTCTTTTTTGAAAAATAAATACTTAGGTAAGGTAGTTTATTTCATTTTGGGTTTAATTTTTTGTAAATATTCTTTACAGTGGTATATTTTCATAGCAGTTCGCTTAATATACTGTTCTTCCCTTCTCTTACATGCAGGGTGCATGTTAGTGTTACTGTGCAATGAAAAATGACGATAGCTTTTTTAGAGGTGTACTTACCTACTTATTAATTTTAAAATATACAAAATATGTACATTTCAATAAACTTTTCTCTATAGATTTTAGATTTTTTATACAATCCAGGTGTGTTCATATTTGACTTCGCCTAAGCCGACGACCACACAAAGCTCAACCGCCACAACCGCCATTGTCATTGTCAAAACACGATCAGTTACAATAAATCTTATAACCCAAAGGCGAAAAAAACTTATTAAATTCTTAACCGCACCCATTCTGCTCTTTTGGTACTTTGTTTACAATAAAATTGCTTGTGCCAACTTATTTGTTGAACAAATTGTGTCACATGTCGCTAGTGGCTATTATTTTTAGCTGTTCTCACGAGAAATAAGTAGTAGTTCCGATTTTGTAAACGGCATAAATATGTTGGTAATCTCTACAATGCACTATAGAAAGTATTGCAGTTTTTGCTGGAGCATCTGCCTTACCTGGTTGTTTAGGGGCTGTCAAAATATCGGCTATATGGACGATAAAACACTTTTGATGTGTGGTAAGCTTTGGTAGTAAGGTTGTAATGTGCGTCATATGATTTGATTGATGATTTGTTAGCATGCTACTACCACACTATACTACTAGTGATGTAAATAAATGATGATTTTTCTATGTTTTCTTTGCATTTTCCTTGTCACCTCAGTTGATCTCTATTGGAGTTGCTGTGATGGGAATGAGCGGAGGGTCAATCTCGGTTATTACTATCATTGTAAAGACGTGTGGGAACGGCAAGGTTTTTGTTAACCATATTCTTTATTGAATGAATACACAAACATGTAGAATAAACTTACATACATGTACACATTGCTGTTTTCTCGAAATGCGGGATAGCCAGGAATACAGGATCATATAAGAGATCCCACCGTCTCGATTAGCATAGCGGACATAGATGTTGATTTGATCAGTGACAAGTTGCTAGCTTATCGCCTGTGAGAATGCCCGAAGGAGGCCTAAGTCTAGCAGTGGACTGCTACGTAGGTATATGCTGATGTAGGTAACACGTGACAAGGTGACTACTTGTCTTCTGAGAACACATAGCATAGAGGAATAAGATGTAGTCATAGAGTGCTAATGTCATACTAACAGTTTCGATGCACCATTAGACTTTTCGGTACCTCACAATTCCGTCCTTGACACTTAGATTGCATTAGGTACTATACGTTACAATACATTACTAAATAGTACATTAATATACCTACATCACACTAGTAGAATCTAATTGTCAAGGGATTGTGAGGCACCGAAAAGTCTAATGGTGCATCGAAACAGTTAGTATGACATTAGCACTCCTTATTCCTTTATGATGACAGAGTTAAGCTTTTACTTATTTTCGTTGAGTGCAGCTCCTGGAACTAATATTTATTTAATTCGCATTGTTAATATCCACATTTATTACCAGTAGGGATTAAGTATACCTACCTACAGGAAAAATCTTACTTAACTTAATTATTAAAAAGTTACTTTTATTTTTATATGAGGTAGGTACTGCACTAGCAAATTAGGAAGGTAACCTTTTCCTTACAATAAATCCTGCCCATACTTACCGTTTAGGTGTTTGGGCCATCTCGTAACTGCTTTTATACCACCATAAACCAAATCACGTTGAAGTAATGTACCCCCAAATGGTCGATTTAGTAGCAAATGTTACTATCGAAAACTTAGAAAGATGCGATTCGGGCGTTTGTTACACCAAAGAGAATTTGAGCTATAAAAAAAGACTTTGCTGTTACGAAAAAAAATAAATATTGTCAAATTTTGACAAATATACTATAAAATTTGGTGTCAAAGGTTGTTTTAAACGGTGTCTAAATTTAGACGCGATTTTGTAATAGACCGTTGCAAAAGCACCGTTGATGTTTTACAGCTATGAGAGGTATAGGTGAGTAACAGCTAAAATCAATTTCATTTAATCAATCACTGGTAGAGGGTAATAAAAATGAAGCAGCGAACCACATTGAAATGAACTAAGTGTTTGATTTGATGTCAGTTGTCATAAAATCACGCCTTTTTCTTAAATCTGTAGGTCACATATAGACAGTGTTTGTATGGTTGCATTATTTCCATGTCAAATGGACAAAGATGACTATGGGAACTCATTATTATGTATACGGGATGTTTTTTCGTTGCCACCCTTAACGAAGGGTACGTACTGTATACATCAAATAAAGTAAGTTTATGGCAAAAAAATGCTGGGAAACGATGTAAATTTTTTGGATTTTTTAAATTTCAGTCAGTATCCAGTATTTATGCTAGTATTTTGATAGACAGATATTAATAATTATCGTGAAAAATCTTGCTACGCGCGTCTACATAAATGCATGCAGAAAAACGCAGTCTATTTACTCAACTTTGGACCCTAATATTTTGGAAACCAGACACTTCCCAGGTATGCTTCCATGAAGAAAAATGATCGTGATGATGAGGAAATTCCGTAGTTTTCGGGAACGTTGACAACCAAAAATCATCCTGTATATGTATGTAGTAAGTAATCAAAAAAAATTCACTGCTGTGTAAAGCTGGCCACTGTGCCGAACGGAAAGCATCAGTTCCGTACGCTATACACGTTTGTGATTGGTCATTCCAGTATATCTTGTGAAAACGCTTCGGGAATGGAAAATCAAACAGTTGTTTATCCCGAGCCCCGGGGCGGACTCAGGGACTTCGGTAAAATATGGCAGACTTGACAACAAAACAGAATATTATTTTGCTGGTTTCCGTTTGACCTTTGAAATGAAACAAAGATGAAAGAGACAGATTATCTGAAAAGGTAAAGGATAAATTTTACAAAGGCGTCACTTAGACGCTTTCCAGGTAAAAAAAATACATTAAAAAAATGTTACATAATAATACCTACGTAGTAAATACTAACAGATATCGAGACTAAACTTTCGCATTTATTTGTGTAGGAAGTGGGAATAAGTAGGATATTAGTTAATATTACGGATATTCTGTTTTATGTACAGAAGCTTTGACATTGCGACAACTCGGTATAAAATATGTCTTTCCTGTTATTATTAAATGTTTATGTTTCCGGAGTAAAAGGTTTTTACGATCGAAAATACATTTTTCATAGATGACCGGCTCGTGTGCATTATTTAGAAATGTCCGCCGAGATTTATAACACAAAATAAATAGGTATCTACATATCAAGATTATGTTACTATTACATTATGCCTAATTGCGCTTCTGTTATGGTAAAAAAGTAAGTTCTTTCTGACGGCTATTCCTGAGTTCTAAAATAACATCTGAAGCGAAACCTTTGGGGCTAACGATTTTTTCTTTAGGGTCGATTTTTTCAATGTCTCTATCTTTATTAAATTTTAGAGAAAGGCAGCATTAACTTTGTCCTTCAGATAAGCTATTTAACTAATTGGAAAAATCAGCCTGAAGTTTACCACACAAATAATGCATTCATAGCATTAACATAATCATACTCCGATGTCTAGTCTACCTGTCCAGCTTTCAGTGTCTCGTAGTGGAATAGATGACGGTCTTTTCCTTATGTAAAATCAGAGTTATTAATATCTACTGGATAAATTTAAAAGGAAGTTGACAACACTTTTGGACTTGGTATTTTTTGAAACTTAGATGACTTCACAAAAGTCAATTAATGATAGATACATACTATTTTTATACCTACTTGTAATAAAATGTTCAATCTTTCGTATTGAAGCATTCATTCATTAATAACATGAATTTTAATTAAACCGCCGCAAGTAAAATTACCAATTTAAAATTTAACCCCTGTTGCAAATTAATTGATTCGACGAGTGATATTGTTACCGAATTTCAGAGAACATTACACTCGCATTACAATATGACATTTAATATCCCTCCATTCATCACTACCCTATCTTTAGCGCAGAAATCACCAATTAATTTAATAATCCGTCATTAAAACTTGGCATCACCATTGTGTGGTCACTACCAGCCGGTTTAAGGCAGATTTAACTGGACTTTCCCTCAAATTCGTTGATGGCACCTAATCACTGCCCACGACAAGGTAATCCCTCGATTTATTGGCCATAACAACCCGAATGTCGTCATCCCGATTGATATTGCGACCATAGATTTATATAAACAGTTTGGTGTAAATTAAATTGTATTGAAACACCATAAATTATGGCGACACTAGTAGGGTAGGGTGACCACAATAACAATTCACAGTATTTGTGTCTCTACGACCACCCCAAATTGTTTGGGCGCACATAATGGGCAATGCAAGATGTTTGGACCGGTAACCCAATGTAATTTATTAGGCCAATGTACACACTTGCATTATGTCTTGGATGAAACATAATGAGACCCAAATAAAAGGGACCACACGGTTTTATAAAGGTGAATTAATGCGCAAATGCGAACGCGACAATCGAATGAATACAAAACAAATCGTTATCGACCTGAATTTGAAACCTCAAGTTAACCATCAATAACTAAATAATTTTGATTGACATAATTGATGAATTTGATGAAATTTTCATCAAAGTACGGACTTTGAAGTTGCCGTCAAACAATAATGAACAAATTGAAAATAAATCGTATGTGGGCACCGATTCATAATTAGGGTATCATTTTATATGAAATTCTTGTGTTATTCACGCGCTTCAATTTGGTTCATGACGTATCCAAAATTCTTGGTGGACAAAGGGCTCCGGGAGCGTAGGTAGCGAGGCCTTCCGTCAATATAGTAGACAGCGGGACACCATTGTCAGGCCCAGCATTGTGCCGGGATGCCAAGAGCTGACCAAAAATCATTAATTTTGTATCACAAAGCGGGACTCACAAATCGAACTCAAAAAATTAGGATCCATTCAAGAACCGGTCGCTCGATGTTGGTTTCCAGTTTTAATTATTCGATTCCAAATCAAACTATGACGATTGCATTTCCTATGGATGGCAGGAGAAATTGTTGGATGGTTTCAATTTCGTTTGAATTAAGTCCCAGCATTTTTGACGTAGTAGGTTCTTAAAGAAATTTTAATGATTGCTCGTATTATATTTGGATAAATTTTTTGCCTTCGATGTGAAGAAATTTACCTGTAGCAGTGGTATGCTAACCTGCATTCAAATGAATATATCCTACGCACCCACAGACTGGGGAAATTATATTTGTATATTTTCTTAGCTTTAGCTGGTATTATTAATCTGTGTATTTATTTTCCGTGCTGGAGCGCGGCTTCTCTAGAATACATCAGCTGCATCTCCTTCCGTGCATGCCGTAAGAGTCGACTAAGGAACTCGGACATTCTCTCAGGCGATAAGTAACTAGTCACTGATCATCGACATCTGTCCTCGTTATGCTAAACGTGATCGTGGGATCTCCCTTGTAACTCCACAGTTCTGGCTATCCTTAGGCATCCAAAGATGGACTCTACAATACTCTACAAAACTCATGAGGACTGAAACCAGGATTAACCAGACACCAATAGAAATATTTCTATTCAGACACCATTAAAGATAGTCCAGATTATCCCTACTGAAACTAAGGAAAGCCAATAATGAGGCTTCTCATTGGAAAGAATATTACCTGCATTATTATGGTCTTTAAAGGCTCCAGGTACTTATTCTTATAGTCTAACTGACTGGTCACTTTAATTGGTAATGGCAACATTATATTTATATGGCCTAGGCTTACGAATGTCCATATAAACGTTGCATCATCATGAACAGTGAACGCTCTGTTGAAGCTAGCCGATCATAAACCCAAAACATATCATATTCCGCCATTAAACCTCGTTCTCTTAAAAGTTACAAAACAGGAATCAACGAATCTTTGTGAACAGAATTTTAAGTAACCTCTAAATAGTAGACTAAACTCTTTGTCGCATTCGGTTTGTTCTACAGATATTGATGTAAGTAGATGACTCTACTTTTCGTCATTTTAGTAAAAAACAGTCACTTCTTTTAAAATTCAATCTACTGTCTGTTTGAGGACCCAATTAATTAACGGAGATGTATCTAAGTACTGAAACAACTTTTTTTCACCATGTAGCCAAGTATTTAAAGGCATGTTACGATAAAAAATTTAAACACATACCAATATAGAACAATTCCATATTTAAAATTGCCGGGAAATATGGAAACGACAGAACTTAAAAGGCATGCGTATTTATAGGCATGTAGCTTTGCGGCATGCCTTGGGGAGGCCTACGTTCTAGTTGTACGTTTTGTGAAATTAAGTTACATCGTCATCTATCTAAATCTATATCCAAGACAGTGGTATATTCTCTATACTACTAGTGTTGTTATTATAAATCATGTAGTTTTTTGTGATTAATGTCAACATAATAACATAAAGAATCATATTTAGTGCAGTGTTGCCATCCTCGAGCGTGACGAATCCAACCGGCTTAACCAGATCTATGGAATATAAAAAAAAATGCCTACAGCTTACTGTTTACACATAGAGACGGTAATTATTTATAGAAATCCCTACATAAATTAAATTTTATCCATAGATAAAGAACGTATTTGGGGATTCATATTATTTTAAAGCGGTGTGTCGTAAAAAGTTATTTCTGGTTTGAGATTAAGGTTGAGTCTTTTGGAATTATCTGTGACTTGTTATTACTTAGGTAAGAGCTCTCTCATTATGTAGGTAGGTAGATATATAGTCATCCAAGTTCGTAGGACGCGAAAATAAAAATATAATTCGACCGTAATTTCCGATTTTTTTTGTAGACAATTTGATTTTGTACCTACATAACAAAACAGAGACGTCATAATATCAATATCGACCCATAGAAATTTGATATAGATAGCCAGGTCATCACACACATAGCCCGACTGGCAAAGCTCTACTCTGGGTTCTACCTATAGTTCACACAGGATCCTGGTGACAAATAGTATCAGAAAGAATCCAATAAATAGGTACCAACTGAACCGAACACAAAAGCGAAAAAACCCAATCTTAACATACATCTTCGTAAGGTTAATTTACTCACTGAAAACAAGTGAAACTAACGTTCACCATACTCATTTCGATTTCATTATAAGAACAGTGGCGACGCCATGACCATCCCACAACATGACATTAACTTTGCCTTGCCATAGAATATAATTTAAAATCATTCAAACAAACCGTTCAACTATCAGTAATATGTGGCGTAACAAATACGATTTCGGAATTGCTCCACAGATGTTGGGGCCGCGGTTAAAAAACCTTTTTGTTGTCAAAACTCTCTTTATCCTGTAAACCGGAATCCGCGAACCCTCCTTGTATGGCTAATCATAATGGCATTGCATTCATTGGGGTTTCTTCAAGTGTTCGACGCGGGACTAATTTGGGGTTCAGTTAGTGAAGAAAAAGGTAAAATTATCTGTGGGGCAAGAACGTCTTCATAGTCCGTAACGCTATCGTCACACTGTCATTTTTGTTTGCGAATGGATAGCGTTAGTTACTGGGTAGTTACTATACGGCGAGCGGCGCGTAAAAAGGTTTATACTTACCCTACTGGTCCCTGATATTTCTATAGCTGATTCGAAGCCTCACTAAGATTCTACGCAATTGCACTAAGATATTTACATGTTATACAGAACCTCTCGAACAAAAGAACTCTTTTGTAATATTCTCCAAAAAATCTAAGCTATATTTTCTCAGCTCATTAGTAAATTACATCATTAGGTAATTGCGACGTAACAACCATTGTAAGTAAGTAGGTACATTATTTTCTTTGAATATCTAATTTGGCGTAAAAAAATAAATTTAAGTAGCTATCTAAGTATCCATTAGCTCAGCTACTTAATTATTCTTGAAGCCGATAAAATATTAATTATGGTTACAATATTAATTAGGAAGGTACTTAACTGTAATTTAAAGGTAAAAATAAAAAGAAATATCGGTCAAGTTTTACCTAATATTCTTATTTTTCGGTTATTCATAGGCAATTTTACTGTTTTTATCTTAAGATAGTCTGTCGATTGAAGATTTAGTTACAAGGATTTTGATAAATACATAGGCTCTTTTTCATCATCAAACTCAAGAAGTTATTGTCAGTGGCGCAGAGTGGCGCTGCTCTTGTGAAGATATCGCTTAGTCTGTAGAATTTTAAAAGTCCTATTATTTTCCAAAAATTTAAATAAAAAATACATTTAGCCGACAAATTATGGACTTACTCATGGGTTTAAGCAAAATGTTAGAGTGAAGTTAGCATTATCATGTCATTGCAGTTAAAAACATAAATACCTATATGTATTTTTATTAAACAACACATAAACTAAAATACCTTTACAAATATACAGGAAATAAATGACAAAATTTTCCAAAATTGAACATTTGGTCACAAATACCGCGTTATAAAAACCACAATATGACCTAATGCATTACAAAGTGTAACCATTAACACAAATGCACAAAATATTTTGACGTTACACTAATATCCCCTAGTCTATAGGGAATTTTGCGCACACAACATGCACCAAATTAACTACACCGCCACAGCACTAGTGTCGAGGAAGTCCCAAATATTTTGAACGTGCAAACTTTAGTTCCCATTTTATCCGTCGGTACATACTGAATTGGTTTTTGGATAGATAGGAAGATCGATTCGATTTATGCGTTTTTTTCCACGTTAACTCAATAGAACCCCTATTCATTGACAGATAATAGAATACGAAAGTCAGGCAACAGTTGGCAGCAGCGTATTTTTGGTAATGCGGTTAGTTATGGTGATCAAAATCACATGTTCGTTTCATTATACGTCATTAACTAGGTGTATTGTCCGTGATTTGCGTCAGTTTGATTCTTGGAGTTATAATCGTAATTATAGTGAACTGGAAGCTTTAGGAATTAGTGGTGAGCTTTATTTTCTAAAGATATCATTGGCTGGAATTATATTTTTTATTGAATACGCTTCTCGGGTATGATCTTCCAGCCACCTCTCGGAGTTTTCCGGCGTGTGATTCAAGAAGAAGCCAGAATTGCAGGATCATAAAGAAGATTAAACAGGCAAAATACATACCTATATTTAAAGAAAAGCAGATTCAATGTTTTAATTAAACTACCTTGTCTAATTAAGTCAGAATGTAGCTAGCATTCCAATTTTGACAGGATAATGTATGTAATGTTGTGTCCGATTTGTTATAATAGTTTTACATATATTTTTACGAGATATAAAGGACGCTCACGACTTCGTCTGCGTAAGCTTTAGAATTCCCATTATTTCCGGTTCTCGTGGAAATTTCGGAAAATGCTTTCTTGTCGGATGCCTACGTCATACAAAGTACATACACTGCAAGTTTTAGGTCTCCACGATCAGCGATTTAGGCAGTGCGTTGATGCTGTCATTTGAGATAGATTTGAGTTTTTGATTATTTCAGTATATTTTTTATGTTTATATGACTCTATCTGTCACACACAACACAATACAGTTGTTTGCTACAAACTCATGCGCTCATAGTGACGAAACTTATTGGGCCAGCACTAAATGACGACAACAAGTAACGCAGAGGTTGACTGCAGCCACACTGCACCAGCGTTTCGCCATTGCCGGTTCTATACGTTTGTTCAAATAATATAACAACTTTACTGAGCACATAGCTTTAATCATGTTCTAATGCCCGTAGCATGTGATTAGTGAGAGTAGTAACTCACATTTAAGCGACAAATTACTAGAGAAGTGTAAAAAGCAAAAGGGATTGCAAATTTTAGCGCTAATACCAACGATCTCACGCAAAGCACCTACATACCTAATTACCTATATACTTCTTTGTTTTTAGTTATTATAGCTCTAGCCTCTACTACATAGCTCTGAATTTAACCTAATCTAATGAATTCTAAGTAGATATCTTATACCTTAGCTTATGCGACCCAATGCAAAATGG